>CAWUFW010003811.1:677500-1210000 GCA_963921515.1 Calotriton arnoldi | reverse complement strand
AGAATGTTGACTATGAAAGGTACATCTTCAATCAAGAGAGACAAAGAGATGGTGAAGCAATGGATGAATTTGTTGAAAGACTTGAAATGCTCATCAAGCACTGTAAGTTCAATGAATTCAATGATGAAGAAGCCACTCGTCTCAAAGTCATAGATTGTTGTCTGTCCTTTAGACGCTGAATGCTGAGACAAATGCTCAGTCTGGATCGTGTGCTCATGGCGGTCAGAGCTGAAGAACGTGCTGACAAACAAGCAGCTGACATAGAGCGCCGGCTGGCAAGTAGTTAGGGGAGGGGGCAAATGTGTGATCAGTGCATACATGCATGCAAGGTGAGTGGTAACTGTAAATAAAAAGAAATAACCATTTACCTTGCTTGATGCACAACGTCTTACGTCCTCCCCACTTCTTCTGTGTTCTGCTCTGTCTCCAGCAAATTACCCTAGCCAATCCTGATGCTGCTCTCATCAGCAAGAGAGCAGCGCCAGGATTGGAGGGAGCAGCCTCTCTCAGCGTTCCAGAGGACATTGGATGCATGAGCTTGCTCTAATCCAGCTGTCTTAAGACAGCTAGGTTAGAGAAGTTTAAAGTGCGCATGTCTGGCTGGCCATCGCAAGACGGCCGGCCAAAAAGACATGTGCACTTAAAATTGAAGTGCACAGTTCACTGCTGCCACTCAGCAGCAGTGGCCTGCCCCATCTGACACTCGGTTCAGGACGGGTGGATGAAAAATAAAATGGTAATAAATTTACTTTATTACCATTTTATTTTTCACCTCTGGGGCTTTCCTGGGGAGAATTTTTGGCAGTAAGCCAAAGCTCCTCTGGTCTCACGGAGGAGCCGCCCCTGCTAACATGGAAGACGGAGGAAACCAGAGTGAATCGACGTTGAGTATGAAAAGCAAGAAAAAACACAAGGTAGAAGGCTGCAAAGTGTTGTCTCTGAAGAAAAAGAAGCTGTGTTTTCGATGAGGATTTCCCTTTCCACATGAAGGTAAATGTCCCGCCATTGGGCAGATATGTAAAGGCTGCGGGAAAGAGAACTATTTTGTAACAGTTTGCAAAGCAAGAGAAAAACTGAGTGAGTCACGTCGTGAATACAAAATGGCAGCCACTGCGTCACGTCATGAATTCAAACTGGCTGCCAGAAAGTTCCAAAAGCATCTCAGTCATGCACACTGAAATAAACGGCAACATCAGTTGAGGCAAGTGGAAACTGAAAGGCCGATTGTCATCTAAGTATTCGTCAAGAGGTTCTTCGATGTCACTGTCGAGCGACAGTGAAGAAGATGGGTGTGCGATGTCAATGCTGGCCACTGAAAGACTTGCGCATGTGGGTTTAGCTTCCTGCAAGGAAGAATACAAGTCGAAAAGGATCGACAAGTGAAATCATGAAATTTCTTTGGACACTGTCCCAAAATCTAACTGAAGGTCAATGGTTGCTATATACCGTTCATTATAGACAGTGGTGCATCGATAAACATCATACCAGCCAAAAGGTACCATGAACTGTTTCCAGTGCCTCGTCTCACACCATCGAAAACCAAAGTTTTCATGTGGGCAGCCTTAACACCATTACAAAGTCAAGGTTCATCCATGGCGACCATGAAACACAAAAGGATGAAGGTGCAATCCCCAATCCATGTCCTACAGGGAACATCGTCGAGTGCATGTTTGCTCAGCTTCAGCACTGCTGCTGACATGGGACTGATTTCTGTGAATTGCAATATCAATGCTCATCACAACATAGTGAATCAGTTTACGTCATTGTTTCATTGATTACGAAAATTTAAGACAATGAAAGTGCAGCTGCATGATTAATGAGGACATTAGTACTGTTGCTAAACACGTCAAATTGCATTGTATCTACAAGAGGCTGTTGAAAAAGAAATTGAGATTTTGCTAAAACATGATATCATGGTGCGCTCTACTGGTCCAACTCCATGGGTGTCGCTGATAGTGGTGCTACTTAAAAAGGACAGTGGAGGGTCTGTGCAAATCTGTGTTGACATGCGTAAAGCAAACAAGGAAATCGAAAGAGAACGACTCCCAGGTCCTCACATTGCTGATATAATTACCCAGTTGAATGGTGCCAAAGTCTTTTTGCGCATTGATCTGAACAAAGGATATCATCAGCTCGAACTAGAAGAAAATTGCAGGTACATTACTACCTTTTCAACTCATGTTGGCTTGTTCAGATACAAAAGATTGCGTTTTGAAGTGTCTTCAGCTGCTGAACTTTTCCAAGATGTAATTCGTCGCATTATACAGCCTGTCACGCATGCTTTCAATTACAGTGATGATGTACTAGTATTTGGGGGCCAAATGAAAGATGGCGCTCTTACACAAGTGTGCCTCTACTTGATGATGCAGGTCTTATGTTGAATGCTGAAAAGTGCAAATTTCATAAAACAAATCGACAATTATTTGGGTACATTTTCTCGGGAGGGGGATGACTCCAGATCCAGCCAAGGTTCAGGCTTTGCCATCTACCTCCCCTCCACAAGATGCAACCATGCTGTGTACTTTTCTTGATATGGCCAGCTACTGTTCCAGGTACATCCATGACTTTGCCACTGAGTGCCCCATTGAGAGAGTTAACGAAACGGGATGTTTCATTTCAGTGGTCACGGGAGTGTGATCAAAGTTTCAAGATGATTAAGCATGCAATTGGAAATGCTACTGAAATGGCATACTTTGATTTGAAATTGCAAAGACTAGCAGGCATATTTGCAACCTGGGGTGTTTTTTCCATTCTAAAATCCGACAATGGCCCACTATTCAATGGTCAGGAATTCAAAGATTTTCTTTCCCATTTGAATTTCAAGCACCAGAAAAGCACACCTCTATGGCCACAGGCTAATGGCGTTGTTGAACGCTTTATGAGTAATGTTATGATGGCTGTCCAGTGCACTGTGCTAGAGGTACTTGAGGTAAAGTCAGTTCTTCATTCTACTCTTCGTGCCTACAGATCTACCCCCCATTCTACAACCTGCGAAACCCCGACCACCCTGATGTTTGGGAGAGCCATGGGTACCGAGCTACTCCAGTGGATTGCTGAAAAAAGAATTGATGCTCAGAAAGTTCAACTCACTGATTTGTCTCAATTCCAGAATGCAACAAGCGTCGATGTGCTCGGTATTTTACGTTTCAGAAAGAGGACCGTGTCCTTGTCAATCAGAGGCGGAAATGCAAATCTGATACTCCATTCGATGCCAATCCTTTGCAAGCTGTGACTAGTTAGGGGCACATGGTGACTGCTCACCATCCTGGAAAGTCCATTACAAGGGATTCCTCACATTTCAAGCACCTTCCTCAGGGTTTCTCGGTTACAGACATCTGGAGTGAGACTCTGGCATCAAAGAGCCCGGAGAGCCCCAGGACTCTCTCAATGGCTAGCTCACAAGAGCCTACTGCGGTTGTTTCTCCTGTCTCCCCTCAACTTCACAACACAAGACCTGGAAGAGTGGTTAGTGCATCTCAATGACTCATTGAGGACCTATGATGTATACATGTTTTGTTTGTATCTTTTTATTTAACAAAGTGGGAGATGTAGTGTCTTGTGTACTATAGAGCACGGGACCCCTATCGTCCCTAACGGACTCCGTTGTCTAGTGACGTGAGTGATTGGGTGTGGTTAATAAAATTAATGACGCGGTATGTGTCAGTTAACATTTACACTCTAGAGAACAAAGATGTGTAATACCAAACTCTGTTTGTGGCATGATTCATTAACATGCTACCGGGCTGGGTAGGATGCTGCAAAAGGCATGTCTGAATAGAAGGCATCAGAAGACCTCTCCCTCCGGTGTCCTATATTCCTCTTTGACAGTCTGAAATGTCTTCAAAGCTGTATTACCCCACAAATCCCAAGTTTACTGGTACTTATAAAGTTTCAACCTCTAAATCCAATCAATGTGCCTATTTCGCACACCCGCTCAGAATCCAAGAGTGGAGTTTCCCTTGTTAGAATATTATGCCATGCTAATTGTTTGATCAATTTTTCCAATATCTGCAGGACCACCAGTTTGTAAGTTAGACAACCTGTCCTGCGCTACTTCCCACTGATGGCAGCATGGTAACTTCAAACCAACTTTGACCATTTCTCAAGATCAAATCACTTTGATTCCCTCTTCCAACAAAACCAATTCTTTTGGTAAATCATCCATTTCAACATCTACACATTGCCTTGTACATGAACTGACACATCCTTACACCTTACTCTTTACCCAAAGTCACATGACTTTCATCACAACCCAACCGGGTGCAAGGGCCCCTTTTCCCATCAGAGCAAAAAAATGACTTGTTGCAACACACTGTGTGGTATAGAGTGATATACCCACTCACTTCTTCAGCATATTAACCCTGCCAATGCTATGCACTTACGTTCAATTCAATGACATGCCAAAAATAAATTCATTTCTCTAGAACACAGCTGAGTGCCAATGTCCATTATCAGATATTTTTGGCCCGATTTCTTCAGGATAAAGGTCTCCAGCACCCATACCAGGTCTCTTCTACCCCAAAGCAACAATATATTTGCAGCAATGTCCCAGTAACTCTACTGGACCCATAATATTCAGAGCAACTTGCTGCTACGCATTTCATGAATTTTCATGAGCTCCAAAGGCACAGTCTGTGTTCTCAGTACTTTGTCAATGACAGCAGACGCTTCAAAATATTTCACAGCGACCTCCCCTTGCTTATTCATAGTCGGCTACCAACACTTTTCACTCACTTGCTTGCTGGTCCTACTCCTCTATGGATGACCATCTTATGACATTTCTACTATTCTATCACTCAAGGCAACAGGTGGTATCAACCTTCCATTTCTCCACACACCCACACCATCCATATACAAACTCATCCTTCAGGGTTGTAGCCCGGAATACCGATATTGTAGCCAAAATAGTAAAGACTAACTATTGAGGAGATAAGTATAGATTTACAATTCTTAGCTCCACTTCTACGTACCTTGAATATATATATATATCTATATCTATCTATCTATCTATCTATCTATGTGTGTATGTATGTGTGTATGTGTGTATGTATGTGTGTATGTGTGTATGTATGTGTGTATGTATGTATGTGTGTATGTATGTGTGTATGTATGTATGTATGTGTGTGTATATATATATATATATATATATATATATATATTGGTGGCTAAAATGATATTAACGTAATGTTATTAGCATTTAGTTTTGTCCTCCTGCAGCTGCAGCTTGTGTGAGGGGGCAGGGCGGGGCTGCAGAGCAGGGGAGGAGTGGTAGAACACTCCTAAGTGCACAATGACTGCTTGGTCAACCCTCTTGGGCCGTCCAAAACAGTCATGCGCACTTTCCCTGTTCTCCATGCAGGCTGCATTACAGCCTGTGTGGAGAACATGCCCACCCCTCCAGCACCTGCAGCTTTGTGATTGGGCAGGAGACAGTGGCCTGTGCTTCCTGTTCCTGAGTCGGACACATGAGAGCAGGAGCGGAGACGCGGGAACCGGCGGCAAGGTAAGTGTTTATTTTGTTTATTTATTTTTTACTTTGCGACCCGAGGCAACCCCCCCGTGCCCACCCGCCACCCGCAAGCCGTGCTGGCCACCACTGTATATATATTCATATATATAGATATATATCTTTATATATCTGTAAACATATACATACTGTCAAGGAAAATAGATGCAGAGTTAAGTACAGTAAACCTATACTTACCTATATGTACTTACCTGTCGATAAGTTGGTCCTCGATATTTGGGCCACGATACTAACAATGTCCTTATTCAAAGCTATCTTTCAGGACCAAAAAATCGTTTTCCAAACTTTAAATTCACTGGTTATCATCCTAGTAACCTTTTAAACGGGATCACCTCTTCTCTTCATCCATTGTTATCCTTCACTCTGCTTGCAAAAACACCTCCCACAACACTTCCAATTCCATATTTCCAATGCGAAACCTCTTCTATTTCAACTCTGACATCTCTAAACTCTTCCCTTCAAGCGGCTTCTCACCAAACAAACTACAACTTCATTGTCCAGACATCTCCATACTCTTGCAACATCATCACCTACTTAGAATTAGGGAGTGGCACCAACTGAACACTTCATAGAAAGCAAGCAAACTTATGGTTTATGATGGGTTCGTATTACAAGGAATTCTCATTTGAAGCTCACACAGGCATGATAAAACCCTTCCTTTCCACTGTAGAACATTTGTGTAAGGAATTATTTAAAAAATGGGAACCTAGGTTATCGTTGTCTCCAAACTCGAACTTGAGAGAGACCCGCACCCAGCCAGTTTGTGTTTGCATCAATTGTTAACATATTTTACATTTACTATCAAATGTACCCCAGGTTGGTGCTGTACCAATGCACTTCTTCCATTTAAAAACAGTTCTTGACACCTTAGGGCCTGATTACAAGTGGCCCCTGTTGGATGCGATAATTTTGCAGCCCATAAAATGCGACAGCGATGTGACAAGCCCTGGACAATAAGGAGGGTGTCCCATCAGAGGTTTCACTATAGAGAATTGGATGAAGTGGGAGGGGCTGTCAGTAAGTGCTGAGACAGATCCCCTCAGTGAGGGCTGGGTAGGGTCAACCGCTGCTAAAGACATCATACTTGTAACTTGACATACAGGTGTTACCTGCACTCCAGCGTTAGCTTTTCTTCTGCAGTACTACTGCTGTCTTGTGTCTATCTCTGGGGTTTGTTGAAGGTGTTTCCGCTTACTATCAATTCCACTCCTTCTAGGGAAGTCATTACAGCCCTTCATTATGCTTCGATGGAAATATATGTTTTAGTCTTCTTCCAGACCAGCCCCTTCATTGTCAGATTGTGAACTGTGCCTTTTGTCATTTGATATACAGTTCCATCAGTGTTAACTGGGTGTGCCAGCATTGGAATCCCAGCTCTCACCAGAGATAGTGTTATGGGATTCTTCTTTGCGATGATATAGTTTTTTTTACTCAAAATCTCTTTATTGAAATTTTCAAAACAAAACGCCAGGAGGCGACTGTGTAGCTACATAATGGCAACATACATGGAGATCACAGAGGACATATTAGCTTGATCAATTGCAGGGAACAAGGCTCATTGAGTGCATCGCTAATCATTATTAACAGGGCATAGCATCAGATCGTCCATATCATATCACGTCACCATATGGAGAAGCAAAGTAAAAGAGTTCAAGAAACCAAAGGGTACAACCAGAACATGGGTAGTGGGGTTCGGGTCAAGACTGGTAGTGTGCCGAGGTGTTGCAGTGTCCTTGAGGTAGAAAGGCGGGAAACAGTTGGAACACTGCGGTCTTAACCACCAGTGTTCCGACTCTGCAAGCTAAACCACGCTTGCCTTAACCACGCATATGCCTTAACCACGCATATGCGTGGTTAAGGCAATGCGCGGTCTAGCTGCTGGGGACGGAAGCAGGAAGACCTCGCAGGAAGAGATCTGCGGTGAGGTAAGTGGGGCTGGGCTGTAGTTTTCTGGGCTGGGGGTTGTTTTCTGGACTGGAGGGTCGGGGTAGTTTACTGGGCTGGGGGTGGGTCGGGGTAGTTTTCGGGGGTGGGTCGGGGTAGTTTTCGGGGCTGGGTGTGTGTCGGGGGTAGTTTTCTGGGCTGAGGGGTCAGGGGTAGGTTTTCTGGGCTGGGGGTTGGGTCAGGGCTAGTTTTCTGGACTGGGGGTAGGTCGGGGGTAGTTTTGTGGGCTGGGGGGGTCGGGGTAGTTTTCTGGGCTGGGGTGGTTTGGAGGTAGTTTTCTGGGATGGGAGTGGGTCGGGGGTAGTTTTCTGGGCTGGGGGGCCAGTGTAGTTTTGTTGGCTGGGGGGTGGATCGAGGGCAGTTTTCTGGGCTGGGGGGTGGCTTGGGGTAGTTTTCTGGGCTGGGGGGGTCGGGGTAGTTTTCTGGGCTGTGGGTTCGGGGTAGTTTTCTGGCTGGGGGGTCGGGGGTAGTTTTCTGGGCTGGAGGGGGTCAGGGTAGTTTTCTGGGCTTGGGGGGGGTCGAGGTTAGTTTTCTGGGCTGAGGGTGGGCCGGGGGTAGTTTTGCGGGCTGGGGTGGGCCGGGGGTAGTTTTGCGGGCTGGGGTGGGTCGGGGGTAGTTTTGTGGGCTGGGGTGTGGGTCGGGCTAGTTTTCTGGGCTGGGGGTGGGTCGACTGTAGTTTTCTGGGCCTGGGGGGGTCGGGGTAGTTTTGTGGGCTGGGGGGGTCGGGTAGTGTTGTGGGCTGGGGGTGGGTTGGGGGTAGTTTTCCGGCCTGGGGTGGTGATTGGGTAGTTTTGTGGGCTGGGGGATCAGGGGTAGTTTTCAGGGCTGGGGGGGTCGGGGTAGTTTTCTGGGCTGGGGTTAGGGCTAGTTTTCGGGGCTGGGGGGTTAGAAGTAGTTTTCAGGGCTGGGGGGTTCGGGGCTAGTTTTCAGGTCTGGGGGGTCGGGGTAGTTTTCAGGGTTGGAGGGGCTCAGGGGCAGTTTTCAGCGCTGGGGGGGTTGGAGTAGTTTTAAGGGCTGGGGAGGGTCGGGGTAGTTTTTTTAATTAGGGGTTAGGGTATTAGGCCTCAGGGGAGGGGAATGGGTAGTCGGGGTAGTTTTTAGGGCTTAGGGGAGGGCGGGGTAGTGTTTAGGGCTGGGTCAGGGCTGGGCTGGGTCAGGTTAAGGGACTGGGTTTTAGGCCTCAGGGCAGGGGAAGAGGAATGGGTAGTCGGGGTAGTTTTTAGGGCTTAGGGGAGGGCGGGTAGTTTTTAGGGCTGGGGGGTCGGGTAGCTTTTTAAAATAGGGATTTGCCTAAGGGCAGAGCAAGGGGTTTGGGTAGTTGTAGGGACAGTGCAAGGGTGTGGGAGGGAGTCGAGGTAGTGTTTAAGGGTTAGGGTCAGTGAGGGGGTTGGGAGGGGGTAGGGGTATTTGGACCTCAGGGCGGGGAGGGGGCCGGGGGGGAGTTTGTAGTTTAGGGCGGGGGTCGCGACCTTAGCCATGCATAACCCTTTACCATTCATGCCTTTACCACAAACCTACGTGGTAAAGGCATGCGTGGTAAAGGAAAGCATGGTTAAGACGCATTCCTGGTTTAGGCTGCATGGTAGAGGCACGCGTGGTTTATCCAGTTGTGCCTCTATCATACAACCTAGTAAGGCACATCATAGGTGCTCTTTACAATAAGGTAATGGTGTCGAGCGGTTGAATAAAGCCCCAGCAGAGGCGGGTCAGCTAAAGAGCTGTAGCGCCCGCAGTTTTGGCAGGTCGAAATAGTTGAATTCTATGTGGGTAAGGTATTGTATCGGGTGTCGCCACGCAGATTGTAATTTGGCTTTTGTGCCATTCTAGTTGTGGGAAAGATGCTCCATCGCCAGGATATGCCATAAGCAAGAAAACCACTGTGCCGCGGAGGGGGGAGTAGTCTTTTTCTACGCTAGGGACACGAGTTGCCTGGCTGCCTGGAGTATGTAGCTAATAAGCGTCCAGTCAGCATGGGTCATCACTTTCAATGCCAGGGGTCGAATCCCAAGAATTACCGTGGTATAGGATGATCGAAGGGGTACCCCACAGTGGCTTTGATATGACAACACCTCCTTCCAAAAGGTGGGGATGAGGCTGCAGGACCATTATACATGACAGAAGTGTCCTTGGTCCATTTTGCATCGCCAGCAAAGAGAGGATGTGCCAGGGTACATAGTGGAGAGGCGGGTTGGGGTGTAATACTACTGGAACATGAGCTTATTTGCCGTTTCCCTGAGCGAGATGCTCCGATATGTTTTGGGTATGTCGTGCCACAGTGTATCCCATTGCTTAGGTGATATGCCATGGGGTCTGGCAGGTGTGGATGCTGGGCTGTGTAGAGTGTTGGAGCGTGCGATATGTGTTGGAGGTAAGCTCTCGTGAACCATTGTATACTTTCACAAGCTTCTTGAAGGGAGTGAAGGGTCTCACGACCTCAGGGTAAACAGAGGGTTGTACTGCCCAATGCCACAGCTTTAAGTATTGTAACCTAGCTGTCTTGGGGAGGTTATAGTCTTCTTTGCACTACTCAAAGGTCTTTATGGAGGTCCCTGTGAAGAGATCACATAACGTTCTACACTAACCAGCAGTCCAGTCCTGAAAGGAGTTAGGGGGCAGTGTCGGAGTAAAGTCAGGATTGCGTGCGATTGGTGTATTGAGGGAGGAAAGGTAGTCAGCCCTTTCTTAGTGGCCAGTTTGTCCCTATGTCCAGTCCCGTTTTAGTAGGGGTGGCGATTTATGCACTACATGGTCTAGCATGTTTGGGTAGCCAGGCAAGATCCCATAATGGCCTACAAGCTACTGCCCTGTGCATATGGAACCAGTCCTTCCCACTTTCCCTCACCACCCACTCGGAGATGTATCGCAGATGAGCAGCCCCGTAGTACTCAAGGAGATTGGGGCACGCAAGGCCCACTTTGTCCCTGGGTTGCATCATGAGAGCATTTGAGTTTGTAGTCCACTTCCCATTCCAAATAAAAATGCGTAAATCGCATTGCAGGCGCATGATATCATCCTGTGGGATTAGAGCAGGCACACACTAAAGTAGATAAAGGGCCTGTGGGAGCACGTTCATTTTGACGACTGCGACTCTCACCAACCATGGAATGTGCAGGGGTTTCCATCTCCGAAGATCTTCCAAAATGGAAGGGTGGAGCGGGAGCCATTTTGCACGGGTCCAGATTGAGAGCATGGGTGTGAGGTTAAGGCCTAGGTATTTAATTGAATCCGAGGACCAACGGAAGGGCACCAGCCCTTGTAAAGCAAGGAGATCATGATTGGGAATAGTTGAGTGTGCTCGACTTTGACATATTGATCTTGAAACCCGATACCGCCTCGTAGGAGGTCAAACTATCCACCATGGCTGGGAGAGAAGAGGCAGGCTGTGAAAGGGTATGGAAGAGGTAATCTGTGAATAGGCTAATCTTATGTATCTGCCCTGCAAAGGGGATCCCTTCTATCTCAGCCGTGTGGCGGATGGTGAAAGCCAGAGGCTCGAAGGGTAGAGCAAATAAAAAGGGCGACAGTGGGCAGCTCTTTTACGTGCCCCTACGGATACCTATGGGGTCCATGCATTGCCCATTGACGCGAAGAGGAGCCACATGGGCCACATAGGAGGCCATGATTTTGGCTATTATGCCCGGACCCAACCCAACTTTGCCTGGGACTGCTCAGAGAAAGGTCAATATCACCCTATCCAAAGCCTTCTCCACATTGAGCTATAGAAGGCAAGCCAGAATGTGATAGCTGTGTGACTTCTCAACAAGGTGTGCTATGCGCCGCACCTTGTCTGCTCCCTGTCTAGTGCAGATAAATCTCACTTGGTCAGTGTCAATAAGGCCCCGGAGGTAGTGTTCCAGTCTAGAAACCAGAATCTTGGTAAAAAAGTTTGCATCGGTATTTAAGAGGGCGATGGGATGGTAAGATGAGCAACGCGTTAAATCTTTGCCTGGCTTGGGTATTAGAGATATCTCGGCCATCTGCCATAGTGGGTGTGAAGCCCGAGGCTTGTGTGAAGGAGTTGAACAGGTGCAGCAAGTGATCTCGTAAGTCAGGCAAGAAAAGGCAGTAAAAGCTAACTGGGAGCCTGTCTGGTCCCGGTGTCTTGTTGCGAGGAAGGGCTCGACTTGCGCTACGGAGTTCCTCGAGTGTGATTGGGACATCGAGGGCCTCCACATGGTGAGGGTGGAGGGGCTGCCATTTGCATGTGGCCAGATAGTCTTCCATCAGGCCTGGCGAGGTCTCTTCATCATTGTAGAGGGTCTGATCGTATTCGTGGAACGTCCGCTGTTTATCACGTTTAGCGACCGCCCAATTCCCTTATACAGTTTGGAGCTTGGCAATGAGTGCCTTAACATATTCCTTGCGCAGTCTGCAAGCCAGGAGTGCACCTCCTTTGTTACCTCCTTTGTAATATCGCTGTTGGAGCACTGGGAGGGAACGTACAGCCCTATTTGTCCTCTGGACCAAGAGTTTGCCTTGGAGGATGACAAGCTGTTGTGTATTGCGATAAGTTGGCATGGTTTTGTCTTGCTGCTCCAGAGCCTTAACCTCCGTCCTCAATTTGGATTTGATTAGTCGAGGTTCCCTCCCTCGGGCAATGGCCAGCGAGGAGATAACCTCCGAATGGTGGCCTTGAACCCATCCCAAGTGTGTGGAGTGCTGTGTCAGGCAGGGAGTTAAAGGCAAAGTATTCAGTGATTCCATTACGGATCTCCACTACATCCACTGGATCGCGGAGGAGTCACGGTGGTAAGCGCCATCGCAAAGGACCCCTAGGAGGAGAGAAGGCATCAGACCATTTAACTTCAATGTGGGCATAGTCAGAGAGAGAGTTACCAGACATCTCCACCGCAGCAAGGTTTCAAAGGAGGGAATGTGTTATTAAGACATAGTCAACACGGGAATATGATGTATGTACATGAGAGTAAAAAGAGTAATCCCGCGGATCTGGGTGCTTATAACACCAGGCGTCGAAAAGTCCTAACTCCGCTATTTCCTTCTTTAGGTGTGCTGACATTGCCGCAGTGCTTTGGTAAGTGGTGGAGCTTCTATCCATTCCCTGGTCCCATGCTAAGTTAAAGTTGCCGCAAATTATAATGTTGCCCTCTACCCCTATTATTTGTTCCCACAGGACGCATCGGAGCTATGGGTCTTGAGTGGTGTTTGGGGCGTAAATGTTGAGGAGGGTGACCTGCTGTTTGCCACGCAGCATGTGCAATGTCAGGTAATGGCCCTATATGTCCCTCACCACCTTCGCTATAGCGGAGCTAAAGCCCGATTTACAGAGAATGCCCACTCCCAATGTTTTTGTATCTAATTGTGTATGCCCAGTGGCATGAGGGTATTTCGGATGTTCCATTCTATGTCTGTCCCCTCCCAAAAGACGAGTTTCCTGCAGGAAGATGACATTAGGATCGTGCTACACGGTGCACCCCCAGACTTGTGTTTATTCAGAGAGTTTAGGCTGCAGACATTAAGAGAGAGTAGCTTAATGTCAGTCATCGTAATCAGGGACTAGGAGGGTGGGGGGTCATGATGAGATGTGTCCCTCCCAGCAATGAGGGGTTAGTGCTTACAGAAGAGTGTAAGCGGGCTGCCGTCTCTGTACCCTGATCCGGCCCTAACAGGGTGGATATGTGGCTGCTCCCACATGATAGGGTGTTCCCGGGATTCGATAGCGAGGCTAGGAGTGGTATGCAGTTCCTGCTCAGTGTTAAGAAAATGTCTAGGATCACCTGCATCCCATTGCTGTAACCATTGCTAGCAGTATTTGACCTGTGGAAATAAAATAGGTAAAACCAACCAAATAACAAAGATCAACATGGTCCAACAGTTCAGTTCGCTTCCCACAGAGAAGTGCCCGCATCCCACTGGAGGAGTTACCCTCCTGGGTTGTGTAGTGTGGTGGGCTGACCATCAGGCAATGTTGCAGTTCAATTGTGGGATGTTGAAGGGTTGTGCTCCTCTGGTCCCCCACAACCTTGTCCACCCAAAGGCCATGAGAGCGGGTGAGGCGTCAACTCCTGCAGCTCAGATGTGAGAGAGTGAACATTGAAGAGTCCATGCCGCTACAGGGAACCTGCTGTAGAAGGTGCTGGCGATGTATCTTTGACCATATTTCAAAGATGTTGGATCATGTCCCATTTCATCTCATGGGATGAGGTTTCAGCGTGACGCTTATCCAGGTGGTGGGAGCGTACCGCAGTCAAGACTGGATTCAGTCCTTCCCTGAGAAGACCTCGGGCAGGCGAAGGATCCCTGTCTCAAGGATCAACGGCAAGGCCCAATAGAGGTTTTGCTTCTGCCAGAGAGCATTGTTTGCCCTCCCAAGTAAAGAGGAGCAGGAAGGGGTGTCTCTATTGATAATGGATTTCTATTTCCCTTAGTTTGTCTGTCACCGGCTTGAAATCCCACCTACAGTGTAGTGTAACAGGCGATAGGTCTTGATACAAGTAAATTGTGTGCCCCCCGAACACCAGATCAGCTTTATTCCTGGAGGCCTTGAGGATAGCCTCTTTTTCGGTGAAGAAATGAACACATGTCAAGATATCGGGGATGGAGTCGGAGCACCCAGGGGCTGAGGCCACTCGTGTGCCCTATCAAGGACAGGTGGAGGGGCGTCGTCCTCTCCCCAGATAGTTTGGAGAAATTCTGCTGTAAACGTCATGAGGTCGTTGCCCTCAGCCCCTCGAGGGACCCCTCTGATGCGTATATTGTTTCAGTGGCTTCTGTTTTCTAACTCCTCTTGTTTAGTTTGCAGCTCAATCTGTTGCTCTTCAAGAGTCATCACTTTCCTCCACAGCATTCCCTGGTCCTCTGACCTGGCGTTCACAGTGCGCTCTAGATCGTCAATTCATCCCCCTATCTCGAAGACCTGCCTCTTGAGGTCTTTGATGCAGGTCTTGAGATCTGTTTTTTAATCAACCCTATCTCCGAGCGAATATCCTACAGAAAATGGTCCATTAATCTTGTGAGATAGCTACTGGGGGAGGGTTCACCACTGTTTGTGCCTGAGAGATATCCTTCTTATCAGTTTCTGAGGGAGGGAGTTTGCCCCAAAGAGAGGTTACTGGTGTGCCCTTGATGGATTTGGGACGTGGAATGATGCCCAAGAAGACGTAGCCAGGCAGAGGGAAATTGGTTCCGTCCACCACTTCTCCTCAATTCAATTTGCCGTTATGATAACTTCCACCAGGTCTATGCAGCTGCAGGCTGGCAGCAGTGGCTAGTAAGTGCCAGGGATCAAGAATAGGGGAGAGAGGAGGTCTGCAGCAGTTTATGGTGCATTATAGACAGGAGTCAGTTCAGGGTGCCAGGATATATGTTGCCAACATGGTGTTTCAAAGGCTGCTTCCTCAGATTGCAAGATGTAAGGGAGTTCATTAGGCAATAGATGCAGAAATTCCAGGGTCTAAAGTACAAGACTGGTGGCCCTTGGAATAGCCAAGAAGCACCAGGTCCTGGTCTACCCAAAGTTTTGTTGCAATCAGCAAGTGAACCCCTCAAGTGGTACAGTCCGGGCGGGAGGGATTACCCGGGCCCCCATGTGCCAATGGGTGCAAAGCAGTTCAGTTAAAGGCCTTTGGCAACAGGAGGGGAAAAGGCTTGTTCCCGCCCCAGGCCTCAGAAGGTGTAGAGGGGCCCCCTGGGTGGCACGGCATGTGTGTGTGCCAGATGAAAGGTACTGTGCCTAGATAATACAGGAATCAACTAGAGAGGGTTTTGGCCCTTAATCAGTAAGGCTCGGCCAATAATATGAAGCTCACAACAACACACATGCCAGTACTGATACTAAATGTGACCGAATTGTTTTCATTTTTTTTTATTTCATTGCTTTAAATCTTAATTTCCAGTAGAAACTCAATTTTTGAGGGTTTCAATGGTTTACACAAAAACACCATGTCAGACAAATTTTAAACAAACCACACATAATTTAACACATATTACATATATTACATACAATTTACATCATATTCGAAGGACAGCACCAAACATGACGTAGACAACAAATTCAACATTTCAAGTGTAAAAAGCTCGAGTTCAGTGCTTCAAAATGGGTGAACACATTTAAAAATTGAAAAAATAATAAAAAGTGAAACAAAAGATGGAGCCCAAAGAGGTTGAGGCTTTTTTAACTGAATTTTTAACAACCTTGGTATGGGCAGCGACCAGACAGTGTACTATTCAGGGTACCCAACAAACTTCAACAATATTTCACAAAAATGAGTGATAGTGTACTTTCACACACTTGTATAGTCATATTGTGGGCAACGCGTTTCAAACCCAAATATATTTTGATGGGGTTCTCCTCAGGACCTAGAACTCATAGAGAGCTTTTATTGAGATCCTCCGATCTCTGCTGTAGAATTGCTCATAAATT
This sequence comes from Calotriton arnoldi, assembly GCA_963921515.1. NCBI lineage: Eukaryota > Metazoa > Chordata > Amphibia > Caudata > Salamandridae > Calotriton > Calotriton arnoldi. The sequence goes on along the minus strand of CAWUFW010003811.1, from coordinate 1,194,149 downwards.
TGTCTTAATTTTTCTAGTTCAAATATTATGTGGTAGGAGATGATTTTATGCGGTATATTTTCGGGTGAGCTGTCAACTTTGTCTTAGGCAATTGAATCGGTTGTATAATATCAAATACGAAGGGAGCCGCTCGTGTTGATTTTTTTATGGCTTTGGCAGTAAGCCTTTTGAGAGGGTGGGCGCAACTTGTTCAGTCTTGAAATGTCCCTTATGTGTCCTTTTTTGTGCTGCGGCGCCCGGGAGCTTTTATCACCGAAGTTGACAGCTCGCCTGAAAATATACAGCATAAAATCATCTCCTATCACACAATATTTGAACTAGAAAAATTAAGACAAATTTATGAGCAATTCTACAGCAGAGATCGGAGGATCTCAATAAAAGCTCTCTATGAATTCTAGGTCCTGAGGAGAACCCTATCAAAATATATTTGGGTTCGAAACGCGTTGACCACAATATGACCATACAAGTGTGTGAAAGTACACTATCAGGCTAACCCTCTCCCTCATTTATGAAATTTTTGTGAAATATTGTTGAAGTTTGTTGGGTACCCTGAATAGTACACTGTCTGGTCGCTGCCCATATCAAGGTTGTTAAAAATTCAGTTAAAAAAGCCTCAACCTATTTGGGCTCCATCTTTTTGTTTCACTTTTTATTATTTTTTTCAATTTTTCAATGTGTTCACTCATTTTGAAGCTCTGAACTCAAGCTTTTTACAATTGAAATGTTGAATTTGTTGTCTACGTCATGTTTGGTGTTGTCCTTTGAGTACGATGTAATATATGTAATATGTGTTAAATTATGTGTGGTTTGTTTAAAATTTGTCTGACATGGTGTTTTTGTGTAAACCATTGAAACCCTCAAAAATTGAGTTTCTACTGGAAATTAAGATTTAAAGAAATAAAATAAACAATTTTTTTTTTTTTTTTGGTCACATTGAGTGTCACGTGTGATCCTATGGAGTGATTAGTGACTAAGTATCAGTACTGGCGTGTGTTGTTGTGAGCTAGATAATACAGGGGCACCAGCTGTCCACTTGCAGGCCTGTTTGTCCCTCAGCCTTGGAAGCACCCTCTAGCTGTTGGTGATCTGCATTCCACCGAGGCGAAGATTGGGAGGGTTCCGATGCACGAGCATCACCCCCCGGCACAGCCACGTTATAGGGGGGGTTAGTGTGCTGCTGCCAGGTGTCTCAACTCGTTTTGTGTGCCCCTCAAAGTTCCCAGCTCACCACCTCCGTTTCATCCACAGGCCCACGGACTAGGAAAGGAGCAAGGCCACTCGGTCACCACTGCGCCGCACCTCTGTGCTGCCTCGGCAGCACCGTAGTTGTCTCAGGTGAGGCAAGAGGGCATTACAAGTGGGGGGCTGCAGCAGATCAGGGGTCTGTCCTCTTATGTAGAGGCCCAGCGTATGGAAGTCTGCCCTGCTGGGCCATGTGCAGCATGGCTTACCCACGTCTTCCAGTCACCCAACAAGGCCAATGCCCGCAGAAGCTGTGGAAATCAGATGGCCTCAGTTGTTGCTCTGGGCCAATGTCAAGCCGGCTCATCGGACTGGCAGGGACCACAACCCGTGGTCTGCATCCAATCCTGTCCCCTTGGGGAGCTTGGCTGCTCCTCCGATGATACCGTGGCGTGGCCCGGCCCCTTCAAGATGGCGGCACCGGGCAAGCTAGGCTGCAAGTCAGTACAGCCTCATACTGGCCCAGGCCAGCGTGAAGAGACCAATTTGACCCCCCCCTCGAGCGAGCACGGGCGTAAAGGTCTTGCCTTGATTTGCAGATGTCTCTCACGGCCCCGGTGCGGTGGATGGCACTGGAATCTCTGCGAGGGACCGGACAGCCAGATGCACACGTCCTACACCATTGCTAGCTAGGCCATGCCCCAAGAGATAGTTTTTACAAGATTGGTGCTAAAGTTGACAACCAACTCCATTGTGCCATCAGTGCACGTCATTCTCTTATTGAAGTTTCTACATCATGCCTATCATATACAGCCCTGTCTGTGGAGAATAACCTTATGCTACTTCTAAACCTACCTCAACAGGGGAATGGCCAAGATGGCGGCATCGGGCTGAGACACAACAGAGTGGTCGCGGGCCGCGGGCCCCGCTCGAGAGGGCTAGCCACGCCTACTGCAGCTACTGGAGAAGTGCCTGGCCAGCGCCCGGCGGCGCAGTGGGAGACAAGTGACACGGAGCACAAGCAACGGGGATTGGGCCCGGAGTTAGCAGCCTGGGCGGCTTCGGGACCGGAGCGGAGGCATCCTGAGCGGGCGGCCTTGCTGTCGGGCTGGGTTGCAGCGGAGCAACAGTGGGCCGCAACCCCCGCTCAAGGGAGCCGACTGCGCCTGCAGCAAACATCGGAGATGCACCTGATCGGGTCCGACGGTGCTGCTGAAATCGCGGACCACGAGCGGCCTGAATGAGGGCAGGAGCTGCAGAGGAGGCCTGGTGGCCAAATTGGAAGGTAGGCCAGAAGTGGGCCTAGATGCCGCAAAGCCACATGCGCGACTAGAGAGATCTGCGCCTGGGACTGCCCGAGTCCACCTCCTACAGAGACAGGCTCTGACGGGCCCGGGGAGGACCGCGCCACAGTTAGGCCGGACCCCCTGCTGGAAGTCCAGAGATACACAGGGGGGCGGCGTGGCCACAATCAGTTGAGGCAACTGAGATATTGACTCCCGGCCCCCCAGCAGACCCCACCGGCCTAAAGCACTGATCGCAGCCGCAGGGACGACGGGCGGTGCACTCGGACTGCACTCGATGGAGGCGCAGAAGGGCGGACTGGCAGGGAAGGCCTAGAGAGGAGGCGATGGGCCCAGTACAGGCCGAAAACCACCGCGGCCACCTTGAATTGGGTACTGGAGACAGGCCTTGGGTCTGTGGCCTTAAATCCTCCCGATAAGAAAGCAAACCGGCATTAGAGAAGATACAGGGGAGAGAGTCCCAAAGGAGCGGCCTGCCCTCCGTGTGTGCATCGCGCCCCTGCCACTGGGGGAGAACGGGGTACGGAGATCCCCCTTCTGCTAGCAGTGGCCTGAACGCGGCCTGCCTGCTGAGAAAGTTCCCTGGGCCCTTTCGGAGGAGGCTTCACCGGGATGACCACCCACCGGGCGAGAAAGGAGCCCACAATCAAGGACCTCCTACAGAAGTCAGGTTCTAAGAGGGCGGATGGACACGACCCGAGCAGTTAGCGGCCCAACCCCACGAGAAGGACATGGACCACACGGGGGAACACGCAGAGGAACCGATCACTCGTGGATTCCTGAACAACTTTTTGGCACGATCAGGGAAGACTTTGCGGGTTTGAGACAGGATGTCACTTCGGACATTAAGCAAATCAGAACGGAGATCCAAGAAATAGGTGATGGAGTGGATTCACTTGAGAGATCTGGCGACTGAAGAGAAGAGGAGCTCACTGAACATACTCGGGAACTACTGGATCTCAGAGATCGTAATGAGGAACTCTACCTCCGCCTAGAGGACCTTGAAAACCACTCGAGGCGGTCCAACATCAGCATCAAAGGGGTGCTACTCCAGGCGGATGGCGGAAAACTAGAGGAGTAGGTAATTCGCTTCTTCCGTCACGCGGCACCGGCGCTTGGAGACAAAGAGATCATCCTGGATCGCACTTGCCGCACCGGCCTCAGGCCCAGGTCAGCAACAAGACATCCTTACCTGCCTCCATTCATACAAACAGAAGGAAGTAATCATGAATGCAACCAGGAACAAGGCGGCCATTGCGTTTGAGGGTCTTCAGGTTGGCATCGGTGACTACCATATAGTGCTTTGGGAATGGAGTTGGTAGCTCCCAGCAGACTGTAATGACACTCAGTAAAGCAGAGAACGACTTTATTGCTTGGGGTTATGGTGTGGTACATTTCTTACAAGGATATACTTAAGGACTTGAGGTGGGCACTCAATGGGTATCGGGAGAACATGGGAGAACCTTTGAGGTACTGGTAGTATGTATTACTCAAGATGAATGTCGATGTGTATATATCCACAGGCTGACGAGCGGCGGCTGCTATTTCCTGATGTGGATGTGTGGCTAAAATTTGTGTGTGCACCCCCCACGAGTGTGTTGCTGGTACAAATTTTGTTGGCAACCACCAGGTAATTATGGCATAACCACGCATGTTTACCTGCATAAACGTCTTGGCAAAGTTGCCATTAAACACCATTTTAATGTGTGTTTATACGTTTGGCACTATCTTTCTTTTATTGTTTGTCAACCACCATAAATTGTGCTTGAAGTATCGGTGAGGTGGAGACCGGTCCCCGAGCCCTGATGAAATTGCCGAAAGTGATTAGGCAATGAAACATGTCGGCCTTTCTAACTGAAATGGTCTAAACCTGCCGTTCTTTTACCTTGAGTGCGATCACTGCGGTCAATAAAGTATGTACAACTGCAAGTGAGTCACAACTCATTTTAGCTTGGAGAAGCAATCTTTTTCTTTCACATTACGGGGTCCAATTGGTTGAAGAATGACACAAGCATTGACACTACATTCCGTTTACTTCTTTAGTTCCTTTTTTCACCTCTTATAAAATTTGGGCACAATCTTTTTCTTCCTTTGCGGTTATGAAAGTTACCAATGATGATATCATGAGCAAACTGGTGAGTACCAACCAGCAGCTCCTTTGGTGATGCTTACGTGAGGTACTTTCTGACCTTTCACACCTTTTTTCTGGTTTTGTTTATATGAGATGATGTCCGTTGAGTTGACAAACGTTTTGGAATTAGAATAGAGAACACTTGGAACTGGGCATGACTGGCAATTTGATGAAGCCAGCCCTTGGCAGAGATAGTTTAAGACTGCCCCTGGTATTCAATTTTTGTATAGAATCTATCAGGACCTCTCACCACTCACTCTTCAGCGGCGTAAAACCCTGAAACCGGCTACAACTTACCTGTGAGATAAAGGAATTCGCTATCGCTGGGGGTATCCATTCAAACTATCTTTCGTATGGAACAAGGAGTTACATGCAGTGTGGTCCCTAAAAGAAGTGCAGGAAGTACTCGGAATTAATCTGGAGGAGGAGGACGACGCGAAGTTGCAGAGAGTTGACACAACTTCTCAAGAGCCACCGAAACTGCGCCTACGACGAGGGACCGGAAGGGAGAAACGCACAAGACCCTCTGAATTGGAAAGCCAGAAAGAAAGGGAAGCTTTGCTTTGGCAGTTACAGAACCCTGACGGCATAGTAGAGTCCTCCAATGACTGACCTCGAAGCTATGCACCATTCTTCTGTCCACGGGCCGCCATTGACGGCTGAAGTGTCCCGGGGAAGATTGAAATCAGCCTTGGTGGAGGGAGCTCGTGCCCTCGAGGTGATGACCGACTGTTGGATACATGGACCCATGCACGATGGTGCGACCCACGCCCGAAGGATGGCGATTTTCTTATTATATTTGTTCCCCCTACTATCTTTTTCTCTCACTTCTTTACCCCCCCTCTCTTTCTTTAGGGTATCCGAGGACATCTTCTACACAGGTAGGGACAGGGCTTCAATCAGGTGGGACGAGGCCACAGGGTGTGCCAGGAAGTGATGAACCACAGACATGTGGGGGCGGTCTTGGGCGGGTGGGGGAGAGCCTACATTTGGGGGTGGCTGGGGTGCAATCTCCAAGGGTACTAAACCAAGCAAGGCTTTCACGTCCGGATCGCCATGTGAGACAATAACACAGGGTTCATTGTAGCTTTACCCCTTTGGCAGCGAATGAGGTTGGGGTTAGCGAGGGCCTCTCCTGCTGGACCACAGCCACCTACCGCATTCCGAGGTGGGGGTGGGCTAGGGGAGGGAGATCGAAGGTTCTCACAAGAATCCCCGGGTGGTACCCCATGGCGTTCCCCTAAACTCTCCCCATGACACCACTTAAGGTTTTGATAGTAAGTTTTAATGTCCGGGGCCTCAATTCACCCAATAAACGACGCGCGCTCCTGGCGATGCTCAGAGATATAAAATGTGATATTTGCCTATTGCAAGAGACCCACCTGATGCGCACTGATTGGAGGCGCCTCCAGTCCAAATGGTTTGATAGACAATACTCTGCGACAGGGAAAAGGGCAGGAGTGGCCATCCTCCTAGCTACACAATTCCCGGGAATAGTGTTGGGCATGCATGCAGAAATGCCAGGTAGGATGCTGGCGCTGCGGGTATCATTGTGGTCTCACACATACACTATAGCTTCTATATACAGCCCAAATGAACATCAAAAAACCTTCCTCCGGGAAACACTAAATACCATCCTCAAATCCCCGGATGAGGATTTAGTAGTGGTAGGGGATTTTAATAAAGTACCCGACCCCCAGATGGATAGGTTTGTGCAACATATGGGACACTCAGGTTCACTCTCGGACTCCATGATACAGAAGCTGGGAGGTTAGATTGACAGACGTCTGGAGACACCGCTACCCCACGGCTCGGGAATACATGTTTTTTTATGCGGCACACCAAACCTACGCGTGCATAGATTTGTTCCTGACAACCCCGCGAGTCACGAGAGACACCCAAGAAGTCACGATAGGGACGGCGGCTCTCTCGGATCATTCCCTGATTTTCCTTGTACTGCCACTACCCGGGGGATCCCCACGCCAGAGAACGTGGAGATTGAATCACAAACTGCTCACATACGACTCCAACATTAACGAAATATGGGCTGCCATACAAACTTATTTATCAACCAACGATGACGGCTCGGTAGCTATTCCCCTGGTGTGGGATGCGCTGAAGGCTGTCATAAGGGGACGATTTCTAGGCATCGCGGCGGGCCTGAACAAAGATAGGAGGGACAAGCAGGAGCATTTGGAGTCGCAGATTAAGGAGTTGGAGGGGGTGCATTGCCGCACGGGCGCGGTCCAGACCAGACGGCAACTCAACACCGCGCGGAAGCAATTGAGGGGCCCTGGACTGCGACCGAGCGGAATATGCTCTCTTGCGCACTAAGCAGCGCTATTATGAGGGGGGGGCAACAAAACCGGGACACTCTTGGCACACTTGCTTTGCTCTCAGACAAATGCCCGTCGCATTGCAGGGATCAGGAACCCTCAAGGGGAGAGCCTTCGATCTGATAGCGCCATCGCAGCCGAATTTGAGACCTTTTACACAAATTTCTACACGGCGGACCACCTGGACTTGGCGGCAGCCGAGGCTTATGTTCGCCAGGCGCCGGTGGCATCTCTCCCACCCCTAGACGCCACCAAACTGGTTGCGGATATCTGCACGGATGAGGTCCTACGGGCCATCCAGTGACTCACTCCGGGGAAAGCTCCAGGAGAAGATGGTTTTCCGGCCGATTTTTATAAAGTCTTTGTCTCCGATCTCGCTCCACTGCTAGCCCGACTTTTTAACACATTTCGCGAAACAGGAGCCCTGAGCCCTACGATGTCTATGGCGGAGGTGGTTGTGATACCTAAACCAGGAAAGGATCCATTGGACTGTGCCTCGTATCAGCCCATATCTCTATTAAATGTTGATTTAAAGATGTTTACAAGCATATTAGCAGCTCATCTGGCTCCCTACATGCAGGGTCTGGTAGACCCGGACCAGTCCGGCTTTATACCAGAGCGCAGCTGCAGCAATGGGACCCAGCGATTGTGCCATCTCTTGGATAAAATCCAGCGCACCCAGCAGCCTGCTGTACTCCTGTCGGTGGGCGTCGAGAAGGCATTTGACCAGGTGCACTGGCCATACTTGAGAAAGGTACTATATAGGTTTGGTGTCGGCAAACGATTTTTGCAGTGGGTGAATTGTATATACATTGGCCTAGAGGCGCGAATCAGGGTGAACGGGGTTGCTTCTCAGCCCTTCCGGTTCATTAGGGGTACCCGACAGGGATGTCTGCTCTCACCCCTACTCTTCGCTCTCTATATGGAGCCGTTTGCTGAAAGAATATGCCAACTCCCCACCATCACCGGGATTCGGATGGGAGATAGGGAGCACAAAATCTCGTTTTATGCGGATGATGTGGTGCTCTTCCTCACGCAACCGTTACTCTCCCTACCTCCCCTCCTAGAAGAAATAGAGTCCTTTAGCCAGGCCCCTGGCTTCAAAATTAACATCCAGAAGACACAGGCCCTTAGCTTAACCCTTTCCAAAGCTGACCAACAGCAGTTGGTGACGCAGTTCCCGTTTTTGTGGGCCCCTGGGGGCGTCCCTTACCTGGGGTTGCAGATATTCGCCACGATAGAGAAGACGGCCCAAGTGAACTATTCAACGCTCTTAGCTGAGATTCGGGGGGAGCTCCTTAACTGGAAGAAACACAATGTCGTGGTTGGGTAGACTAGGGGCCATCAAAATGACCCTCTTGCCCCGCATCTTGTATATGATGCAGACGCTCCCTTTGCATCCCCCACCCCAGCTGGTAGCCCAGCTGCAACACCTTCTTGGAGGCTTTATATAGGGAGGGAAAAGAGCATGCATGGCACGACACCAGACGTACTTGAGGCAGGAAGACGGGGGACTTGGGGTCCCGCACCTAGAGCGCTACTTTCAGACGGCGCAATTGCGCTACATGATAGAATGGTATAAACTGGAGTCAGAGAAACACTGGTGCTTTATCGATCGCGCAATCGCAGGCATGCATATTTGGAAGGTATCCTGGCTCCCTATATGTCACTGACGGGTCTGGGTTTATGTTTCTCCGGTCTTGAGGGCCACCCTTGGGGTGTGGGACAGGGTGCCGGAACCTTGCGGACTCTCGACCCCCATGTCGCCATTGACCCCCTTTATAGGCAACCCAGATTTTCCCCGGCTAGGGAAGGGAACAACCATCTTAAATGGCAAAAGGCCAATTGCAAAAGAATTGGCAACCTCTTCGACGAGAAGGGAGTAATGGACTTTTCCCAACTTATATCAGGTTTTGGAGTCCCCAGGGACGCGTATTGGCAATACCTTGCTCTCCGCCACTGGGTGACTCAGGCGCAGGTACGCCCCCACGCTAGCCGTCCCCTTACTAAATTTGAGCTATGGTACATAAACTGGAGTTCGGATAAGCGCCTGCTATCAGATATATACGCCTTCTTGAATAAGCCTAAAAACAGTACTAAATCCCCCGCGCAGCGTAGGTGGGAATCTGAGCTTGAGCGTGAGTTCTCCCCTAGAGAGTGGCATGATATTATTCATAGAGCCAGGGCCTCCTCCTGTAGCACTGCTGGAAAGGAAATGTTCCTAAAAATAGCGCATTATTGGTACTACACCCCTGCGAGAATTGCACGATGGAAGCCTGGGGGGGATATCCTTTGCTGGCGCCGATGTGGACAGCCTGGTACACTCACACATATCCTAAGGCAATGCCAGAGGATACAATCCTATTGGGACTCAATTATGCAAGACATAGACACCATCTACCACACAGAAATACCCAGATTCCCCAGTTACATTTTGTTAGGACTCCCCAATGCGCTTACATACCCTCTCAAATCTTGTCGAGGAAGAGCGATCACTCTAGCGCTGGGCACCGCTAAGCAGGTGCTGTTGTCCAAATGGGGAACAGAGGAGGCCCTGAATAAGCTGGACTGGTTGCTTAGACTATGGGAGGCAGTGGGCATGGAAAAGATCACAACAGGCCTTACACGCACACTACCCAGATTCGATAAAACCTGGGGCACCACCATTGAATTCCTATCCTCTGAATTTAGGGAGCTCACGTGCCCGAGATACTTCCGGGTCGTCTGACTCCCTGAAGCAGCTCCCTCCGTGGAGGACGGCACCCACACAGGATAGAACATTCCCCCTGTGGCCAGACGGTTACATTCCTGGGATACGGATCACTTCTAGATACCTGAATCCTATCTTTTCTATCTTTCTATACTCTACCCTCATCACCCCATATATGAAGTCAAGTATTTTCTACTGCTCCCCACCGGCCAATGGATGTAGGTGGCGGCTATTGTTATCTTTGCAGTCTTAAAACTAATAAAAGATTTAAACCATAAACCTACCTCAACAAAAAGTATGCCAAGACCCATTTTTCCAAAACTGCACTGTCAATTCCAGTATTGTTTTAACAGTCTATGAGTCTTTAAAATATCTGTGGGGTACAGAAAGTGGGGTTTTGGGATATGAGCTGGATGGATGACATATTTGTGGTAATTCTTGACATACTGAAGGAATCCATGGCAAGACGTTGCTCCCCTTTAGCACAAGGCTGGTCATGGCATAAAGGTAGTAATTCCTGGCATACTGTGGACACCCATGGTACGATGGCACCCTCTTATGACGTCATGCTCTGCCTGGCATTATGATGCTAAGTCTTAGTATTACGTGCCCATCTTTGCAAGGATAGTGATCACAACTGGGTAATGATGACCCTGGCATCATAGTGGCATTCCTTGGTATGTTGTCCTAATCATTTAACACGTACTTACAGTTCATTAACAGTTGCCTGGCAGTAAAGCTGTTGCTTGTGCATTGAAACATCATTCGATAGCTTTACTAACAGAGGCCCCTACATCTTACTCTCCTAATAGCAAATCACAACCCCAGGCTATGGAAACATTTCTCAAAAAATTCCATTCGTCAACTCATTAATCAACTTATCCATTCATCCTCTAACGCACTCGCTCATTGATCAGTTAATACATGCATTCATATCTATACAGCCATCAATGCAGTAATCTATCCATGTACTCACTTGGCTATTGGTGTAGACATTGTATTGCATGCAATCAGCCCTTTGTATGGCATCACATCACTTTCAATTGTCTTTTCCACTGAACTTTTGTTTTCTCAGTGGTTGCTTGTCGGCATCCCTTGGAGTGGAGTATGTTAGGGCAGTAGTATGAGAAATCACTTACAAGGGTGGTGCACAACGTTTTCGTTATTTAATAACATTTGTAAATGCATTACCCACATCTATCTGTACACTTAGTTGCAACTGAAAGGCCCATACTTGACTGCAGAAGAAAGTGTGGTAAGGCGCTTCAATCGCCCCAGTTTCCAAAGAAACGGGCACGTGGGGGAGTAAAGGAAGATATGACAAGTTAGGGAATATTTTTAAATGAAGGAAGAAATTATAGTTTTTTAATAGAGTTTTATTGGCACTTTGTGATACTCACAAACACACAATGTAGGAACACATTGAGGATTATCACTTTGAACTATGTTGTGGGGTCAGCTGTTCAGGACCATATTTTTGAGATAGACACTGGGGCAGATTTACTTACATTTCACACAGAGCAGGGCAGTAATCAAAGATGCTGCGCTGCATTGCGTAAAAGGGAGACAGCAGAAATGCGCCATATCAACCAAGATATGGCACATTTCTGCTGCCTCATAACGCTGGCACACTGTTTGCTGTGTAGTGCCTATGCAGGCACCCTTGTACCATAGTGGAAGGGCGCCTCCATTACAACCAGGATTGTTTATGTGCAGTAAGGGAAACTTTCTTGCACAAAAACAATCCTTAACAGATTTTTCCTTTGTCTTTGTGTGCTGAAAAATCCAGCACATGTAGAAAGAGTAAATAATGAGGTGAAATAAACATATTTCTCCTTGTTACACTTCACTGGGGAAGGCACAGCTTTTTGACGTATTCTCAGGTTACAAGTCGATTTCCTAAATTAAGTACTCTGGATTCTGTTATTTGAAATATACAAAAATAAATCCCAAAAAGATATCTGGGTTTTACGGAAGGTCATTGTTAACGTCACATTGTAGTTGTTCTTATTCAAATAAGCATGATGAGCCTGCATCTCAATGTAAGAACCAATCCAAACAATAATGGTGTCATATGTATATCTCCCCCAATAGTGAATATGGGGTACTTATTCGGAAGCTTCTCGAGATCAGAGGTGCCCCCTCCGAAACCAACCATAACCAAGTCCATGAGTAGATGCATTGGAACACCGATGCCCCACCCATGGAATGCCTTCCCCATACAAGGTAACGCAAGGCAGTGCTCACGTCCCCCAAGGTCCTGTTCCCATTTTCCCCTCAGCTATACAAAGGGGTCTGGTGTGTTGAGCAGCAGCGGTTTATAGACCTTGGATATGCTCTTCTTACCCAGGTGTTCCATTGTTATTTTGACTTCTGACAGAATGGATTCAAGTATTGTCCCTAGTTACTCCTTGTAGCGTTCTGTGAATGGTGGAGCTGCACCACGTTTTTAAAATCCCTTGGCTAAGATACGTCAAGGAAACTTTCCTTGCCTTGGGAAGATCAGACATTTTTACGAAATACGACACAGTGAAGTGACAGGACAAAAAATTGATTAAAGACTTGTTTTTTTTAAAAAGCCACTGCAGAGCGTGAGGGCATGGAGCTCAGTAAACCCATGGTAGGAGCACATGCTCTAGTTAAATCAGGGCAGGGCATGGAGACTTATCTCACTATTTTAACTAGTGCCCATGATAGATTTTTAATTACTCATTTTAGATTAAATGTGTTCCATCACTTAGTGGCCTCTCCTTCAGGCTTTGTTCTAAGAGTTGAGGATAGAGGACCCTGTGGCTGCGAGAATAGGTCTCCACAGGAAATTTTACATTTTGTATTTTTATGTAAATATTTTACGCATCTTAGGCGATTGCATGTTAAACCATATTCAAAAGAATTGGGATTCAGGCATGCCCATATTGTACTTTTGCACTTGCAACTTATGCAGAATGTCCGCACACAGTTTGTTGTTATAATTTTTTTAAGAGCAGTATTAAGATCAAGGGCCAGATGCAACCCCCATTTTTGCATGCGCAAACAGGTTTGCGACCCGTTTGCGCATGCAAAAATACCAATGGGCCATGTACAAACCCTATTTAGTGAGTCGCAATTTATTTGCGATTCACTAAATAGGATTTGCGACTCGCTATTAGGAAGGGGCGTTCCAAGGGAGTCCCTTCCTAATAGCGACTCACTACCCTATGTAAGATTGTTTTGCGACCGCAATTGCGGTCGCAAAACACTTGCAATTTACCGCCCTCTTCAAGAGGGTGGTAAAGCACTTGCCAAAGGGAAGGGGTCCCCAGGGGAGCCCTTCCCCTTTGTGAATGCAGGGGAAAATATTTTTTAGTGGCAGGCAGTGGTCCCAGGGACCACTACCTGCCCTTAACAAATGAAACGAAAACGTTTCATTTTTCTTTTTTTAAATGCATCCCGTTTTCCTTTAAGGAAAACGGGCTGCATTTTTTTTTTTTAAACTGCTTTATTTAAAAGCAGTCCCAGACATGGAGGTCTGCTGAGCCCAGCAGGCCACCATACCTGGGAGGTCCAGCCATCCCCAATGGGGTCGCAAATGGCGAGTGCCTCATGAATATTTATGAGGCATGCAATTTACGACCCCATTGGGAATCGCAAACAGTGTCTCTGACACTGTTGGACATTGGCATTAGCGACTCGCAAATTGCGACTCACAATTTTTTGCAATTTGCGACTCGCTAATGCCAATGGTCGTACATCTGGCCCCAAGAAACTCAAGACATGATTGAGATAGATAGGGACCCCTGTGATTTTGTACAGTGATAAAATATTGTTTTAATGGATTTGCTATTGAAATTTTAATCTATTGTATCTTTTATGACTGTGAATACTGCATAATAAATATTATTAATATTATTATTATGGTGGAGCTGCAAATATCTAAAGAACTGGGGGGCATATTTACAAGAGCTTATCGCCAGCAGAATGTCACTTTTTGTGACGTTCTGGTGGCGATAAGCCCTTTGCCATATTTGCCTTAACGCCGCCTTGTGAATAAGGCCCCCTTTCACGCAGCATTTAGCGTGAAAGAGGCAGGCAAAGGGTGTTGCGGTGGGCATTCTGCGGCAACATCCATTGGTTTTTGACACTGTCCCTATTTACAAGGGTGGCGTAAATATGGGGCAGCGCCAAAAATAAGACCAGGGAAAACCTGGTCTTAACCTGGCAAAACGAGGAGAAATTATTAATTTCTCCTCTTTTTGCTGTTTCTATGTGTGCTGCATTCTGCAGCACACTTAGAAACAACAAATTGCCTCTAGTGATTGTTCATGTGCAGGAAGGTGTCCCTTCCTGAACATAAACAATCATTAGAAAATAAAGCAGCACACAAAGAAGTTACAAATCGCCATTACTGATTGTTTATGTGCAGGAAGGGACACCTTCCTGCACATGAACAATCATTCCCGGCAACGCAGGCACCCTTGCACTATGGTGCAAAGGTGCCTGCGTTGGCGCTAGGCAGCTAAATTTAGCACCAGCGCTAGGGAAAATGCAGGGGTGTGCCGCATTCTTGTAAATACGGCGCATTCTTGCGTTTGGAAACTGTTGGAGCACAGAGTTGGCAAACTTGACTTAACGCCGCGCTCCGACAGTTTCCTTGTAAATAAGCCCCTGGGTTTTTCTAAGGGCAAACTCGATCGCCAGCAGTTTGAATGATTTGACTCGATGTCCACACATACCCTAACTTAAATCAAATCAGCTTTTTTCAATTTCATGTTACGATAATCATAAAAGCATACATATTTAAATTTGTTTATCAAAATTTCTAAGATCATGAATAAAACCCAAAGTTAAAAAGACATGTTAAAAAGCCAAAATATTTACAATATAAAAAACACAATACTATCTGATATATATGAGATAAATAATAGAATAGATCATCATGGTAAGGAGAATAAACCGGGTGGGCCCTAGTCACAAGCGAGAAAGTGGTTATTGTGTCGTAGAACAAGTTACTTACCTTCGGTAACGATATATCTGTAAGGATCATAGGTTAGTTATAGATTCCTTACCTTAGAATTACCCCCAGGCGTCAGACTGGATCCGGAAAGTTTTTCGTCAGCAGTGCCCCTGCGCGTCGGAAGGTGGCGTCGGTCGACTCCGCATTCGTCGTCGGCGTCGTGGTGGTCGCCGGGATGACGTCGCGGTAGCTACTTAGATGCCGCCCTCGCGCGCTGACGTCCGTTCTGTACACGGCTTTCCACGCCAGAAGCGCAGAGCCATGCAAGACACTGACCACTGGTGCACAAAGCTAGGGCACTGAAATGATGTCCTTAACCCTAGAAGTCAGTTCGCAGAACGGGGAGGGTGGGTGGGGCGGTAAGGAATCTATAACTAACTAATGTTTCTTACAGATATATCGTTACCGAAGGTAAGTAACTTGTTCATCTGAAAGAAACAGTTAGTTATAGATTCCTTACCTTAAAATAGATACCCCAGCAATACCAACTCCGGAGGTGGGTCTGCGAACCAAGTTCACACCAGAAAGTCCTGGAGAACAGAACGGCCAAAGAAGCCATCTCTCCAGACTTGGCTGTCCAGGCAGTAGTGTTTCATAAACGTGTGCAGCGATGCCCACGTAGCTGCCTGACAGATGTCATTTAGGGGGACTCCCCGTCCCAAAGCAGTAGTAGCTGCCGTCGCCCTGGTGGACTGGGCGCGCAGCAGCCCCACTGGAGGCTCCTTCTTAGCCAAAGAATAGCAAGCTTTAATGCACAGAACGACCCACCTGGAGATGGTCCGTTTGTGCATGGCCCGACCTTTCTTAGCGCCCACGTAACCAAAAGGAGCTGGTCGTCCACCCGGAATTGTTTGGTGCGATCCAAGTAGAAAGAAAGCGCACGTTTTGGATCCAGACGGTGGAGCCTCTCTTCCTCTTTCGAAGGATGCGGAGGCGGAAAGAAGGTGGGCAAAGTGATGGTTTGGCCAATGTGGAAAGAAGTAACCACCTTGGGAAGAAAGGAAGGTCTAGTTCTCAGGACGACCTTGTCCAGATGGACAGCCAGAAAGGGAGGCTTAGAAGACAGAGCTTGCAGCTCACTCACCCTGCGTGCAGAGGTGATGGCCACCAGAAAGGCAGTTTTCAAAGTGAGAAGTCTGAGAGGACAGTTATGCAGTGGCTCAAAGGGAGCGCACATAAGGTATGTCAGAACCAAGTTCATGTCCCACTGGGGCATTACGAAGGGAACAGGAGGAAAAAGATGAGTAATGCCCTTAAGAAATCTATTTACAATAGGGGACTTGAAAAGAGAAGGCTGATCAGGTAGACTGAGAAAGGCTGAAATGGCCTGCTGGGCCAAAGAAAGGAGGAACAGAAGAACAGAAGAACCTCAGAAAGAGGGGCAGAAAGGGGATCCACAGCCTTTGCTGTGCACCATGCCACAAATGTATTCCATCTGTAGGCGTATACCGTCTTAGTGGAGGGACGCCTGGCTGCCAAGATTACATCACAGACTTCGGGAGGCAGGTCAAACGACGTCAACTGCCGCCGCTCAATCTCCTCGCAAGGAGGTGGAGGCTGGACAGGTTCGGGTGGAGGACTGTCCCCTGCTGCTGTGACAGAAGATCCTCCCGAAGAGGCAGTTGGATCGGAGGATCGATGGCCATGTTGAGCAGCTCGGGATACCAGACTCTTTGTCAGGATTGCGCAAGGGCGGACCGGGAGCAGCGAACTACGAAAATGGCCGCCGGCTTCGACCACGCAGGCGCGGGGACAGGTCAGGCAAGTCAAAGCCCGGCCTCCCTCAATCAGCAGCGCTTCGCGTTCTAGCGGTGTTGGAGTTCCGATGTCCGTCATTACCTGTTTTCTTCCGGGTCGTCGCGCTCCTCGTGTGGATCACTGCGTGTTGCGGTGTTTCCTCCTGTCGGGTCATCTTTCCTTGGCGGGCCTCGGCGCGTCGTTCCGGTCTTCCTGCAGAGAGAAAGGAGCTACGGAAAATACAAGGCTGCGTTAATACTCGTCACGGTAACAGCGCTCTCGCGCTGACATGTTACTTTAGAATTTATGTTTTTTACCGCTTACCTGATCCTGTACTCTGGGCGTTGTGGGGGGTCCGCTCCGTCTAAACAGGACCTACTGAAAAGAGAGAAAGATAGTTATTTACCTGAATGAAAGGTTATATCATTTAAGACAGGCAACTGTTCCAGACCATTACAGGGGGATTGTTTCTACACGCTATACTTGAAGTATAGGTGGGCACATACTTAGTTTCTCTCACTTATTATGTCACATCCTTTCCAGAAGGGGCCCTTTTCACTCACGTCTCTTTTTATTTCTTATAGCACCAGCTGCAAGTCCTAAAAAACTCCGTTATATTCACACCACCAATTTATTGAAGAAGAAGGGATATCCTAAGGTAGGGAAGAGAGACATAACAGAAATACAGAAGAACCAGCACATGTGTTTTGCTTTCTAAATTGTGTACTAACTCTCTCCTGCACATACAGCCTCTTGCCGTGTCCTGATGATCCTGAGGTGGCCTGAGTCCCGAAGCGGAGTTCTTCCCCTTTTTTCCTTGTTTTGTTTCCCTTCTTCCCCGGGTTACCATTGCCACCTTGATATTGTCGGGTGCCATAGGTGACTTAGAGAAGTCGAGGACCTTACTTCTAATCCATGACGTTCCTGCAGAAACATAGGTGCGATCCTTACACTCTTCGTGCCCAATCCGGAGCCACAAGAATGACTTGGGCCCGGTCACGCTTGATCTTCTTCAGCACTCTGGGCAGAAGTGGTATAGGCGGAAAGGCGTATAGAAGACCGCAACTCCACTCGCGACGAAAAGCGTCGCCTAGCGAGTGCCGCCTTGGAAATTCCAACGTGCAGAATTGCTGACATTGCGCGTTCTCTTCGGTGGCGAATAGATCTAACCAAGGGTCTCCCCACTGCTGAAAGAGACCTTGCACCACCTCCGAGTGAAGACGTCATTCGTGATCCATCATGCACCTGCGTCTGAGTTCGTCCGCCCTGGAGTTCAGTGAACCTGCCAGGTGTTGAACCACCAGAGATATGCCCTAATGTTCCAGCCATGTCCAGAGGCAGAGGGCCTCTTGACATAGGGTCCACAACCCCACCCCGCCCTGTTTGTTGCAGTACCACATGGCGGTGGTGTTGTCCGTGAACATCTGCACTACTCTTCCCCGGACCAAGGGAAGGAATGCTTTTAGTGGAAGACGGATCGCCCGAAGCTCCAGAAGGTTGATGTGGAGCTCGGACTCCGCCAGAGACCAGAGGCCTCTGATCTCCGCCTCTCCCATGTGGCCGCCCCATCCCAGAAGGGATGCTTCTGTCACCACTCTGTGTTCTAGCTGGGGAAGGGAGAGGGATCTGCCGTTGACCCAATCCTGGTTCGTGAGCCACCACTGCAATTGTCGTGCAGTGCCCTCCGAGATCTGGACGCAATCGGACAGATTCCCCTGATGCTGCGCCCACTGGAACTTCAGGTCCCACTGCAGAGCCCGCATATGCCACCTGGCGTGATCGACCAGCAGGATGCAGGAGGCCATGAGGCCCAGCAGCCTCAGGGTCATCCTGACCGAAACCCGGGATAGGGACTGAAAGATCAGAATCATAGCCCGAATATCTCAGACTCGCTGTTCGGGAGGATAAACCTGAAACTGCGTCGTGTCCAGAACCGCTTCGATGAAGAGGAGCTTCTGAGAGGGGGTCAGGTGTGACTTCGGCGCGTTGATGGAGAACCCCAGCAAATGCAGGAGGTCGGCCGTAGTATGGAGGTGGGAGACGACAGTCTGGGGCGAGCCCGCCTTCAACAGCCAGTCGTTCAGATAGGGGAAGACTGGAACCCCCGATCTGCACAGATGAGCTGCGACCACCGCCATCACTTTCGTGAACACCCGAGGGGCGCTTGTAAGGCCAAAGGGGAGCACGGTAAACTGAAAGTTCTTGTGGCCTACCGTGAGCCGCAGGTAACGCCGGTGGGCCGGCAGGACGGGGATGTGAAAGTAAGCGTCCTGCAAGTCCAACGCTACCATCCAGTCTCCAGGGTCGAGGGCAGACAAGACCTAAGCAAGCGTCAACATCTTGAACTTCTCCTTCCGGAGGAAACGGTTGACGTTCCTAAGATCCAAGATAGGACGCAGGCCTTTGTCCTTCTTGGGTACCAGAAAGTAGTGGGAATAGCAACCACGACCTACTTCTGGGGCAGGAATGCGCTCAATGGCACCCTTGGCCAAGAGTGCCGAAACTTCCTGTTGGAGAAGGGCCAGGTGATCCTCCGACATGCGATGGTACTGAGGTGGCATGGAGGGAGGGGTAGTCTCGAAGGGGAGGGAGTAGCCCCTTTGGACTATTTGCAAAACCCACTTGTCCGACGTGATGGTGCACCAGTGGGGGAGGTGATGGCGTATCCTGCCGCCCACTGGCGTTTGGTGGCCCTGAAAGGTCAGACTAGGAAGGTTTGGAGGCTGCTGCAGAGGGGGCTGTGGTGGACTGGCCTGCCTGCTGGCCCCCAGAACCATGCCGGTGGTTCCCACGTCCCCGGCCGTGCTGGGGCTGAACAGCTTGCGCCGGCCTGTGGCTCTGGGCGGGACATAGCGGGGCACCCCTTCCGTAGCCACGAAAGGGGCGAAAGGCAAACTGCGCAGGGCGGGTGGTGGAGAGGCCCAAGGACCTGGCCGTAGCCTGAGTCCTTAAAGCACTCTAGCGCGTTGTCTGCCTTGTCGCCGAAAAGGCGACGGCCATCAAAGGGCATGTCCATAAGTGTGGATTGGACATCCCCGGAAAAACGAGTCCAATGCAACCAGGCGTAGCGTCGAAGGGCTACTGACGTTGAAATCGTCCTGCCAAGTGCGTCGGCGGTATCCAGCCCACAGCGGATGGTAAACTTTGCTGCGTCTCTCCCCTCAGCAACTGCACGGGAGAGTATGGCCCGGGCCTCCTCCGGGCACTGAGGCAGCACATGCGCCACCGTAGCCCACACGGAGTGGGTGTAACGGCCCAACAGACATGTTTACCGACCGGAGTCCCAAGCTGGCGGAAGAAAACATTTTCTTCCCAAGGTGGTCCAGCTGTTTGGATTCCCTTTCCGGTGGTGCGGTAGGGAAGGCATCTTTAGAGGTGGAGGCTTGAACCACCAAGCTCTCAGGGGTGAGGTGTCGGGAGAGGAAAGTGGGGTCGCCCAGGGCCGGGCGGTGGCATCGGGCAATCATCCTGTCCACAGGAGCCCCTGTGTTGGGCCTGGACCAAGTGCCGAAAAGGATGTCCGTGAGGGCTTCATTAAACAGGAGCAGGGGCTCCGAAGAGCTCGCTGCCGGCTGAAGCACCTCTGTCAGGAGGTTAGTCCTGACAGCCACCGTAGGAAGCTCGAGGTTGAGTGCCTCGGCCGCCCTACGCAACACCACTACTTATGACGCTCCCTCCTCTGTAGCCACGGTAGGAGGAGACAACATGCCTAGGTCTGGGGAGGTATCCAGACCACTGGCATCCCCCAGTTCCTCTCTCCAGTCCGGATTGTAATCCAACTGTTCAGTCAAAGGGTCACCAGACCCCTCCCAGTCTTCCTCACCCTCTTCTGGCTGGCAATCTGGCTGAAAATGGCCAGGGTGGAACACCGGGACAAAAGTAACCATCGGCGCCGGATCCGTTGTCAGCCGACGCCGGTCTGGCTCCGTGTCCACATCGAGGTGGAAGCCGGGGTCGACGCCGGCTGGGGGTCCAGCAGGTGTTGGCTGCGGATGTGGTGCCGGTGGAGTCGGCGCTGGTGGAGGTGTAACGAGGTCCACCTGTGCAGACTCGGATCCTGGCCTGGATCCAAGGGGGCCCTGCGGTGCCGAAGCCGCTGGCGTCGAAGACCTAGGGCCCCCAGCCGAGTCCGCGGGGCCCGAAGGCACGCCGGCGGAGTTGGGCTGCCCAAAGATGGCGTGCATCGCTTCGTAAAATTGACGAAGCTGGGCAGGGGTCGCTCCCGGTCAGGGAGGGAAGGCCGGAGTCAACCCTGAAGGCTCCGCACGCGGAGCCGCAGGAGTGGCACCACCCGCACCCTTCGTCGCGTCGGCCGACGGACAAGGGAAAGTCGAAGAGCGACGATGCTTCTTCGACTTCTTATGCTTCGACTTACCTGACCCCGAGTGCGAAGACTTAGAAGAGGAGTGATGATGACACCGCGATCGGTCCCTCAACCTCCCACGCGACCGGGACCTTGCGCGACGTGGAGCTGACTGCCGGGCCTCGAGGAGCTTTTGGGACCGCTCCCGCAAAGACTTCGGGGCCATGGTTCGACAGTCGGAGCACAACTTAGGGTCATGGTCGCACTCCAGGCAGAAGAGGCACATGCGGTGCGGATCCGTCACCGACATCAGTCGGGTACAGGAGCCGCATTCCTTGAAACCGGGCATCCCTCGTGTACCAGGTGTTGGTTGAAGACTCAAAAACAAAGTTGACAGAAGTTGCAAAAACTCAGTCAAAAAGTGACTGGGGGTACCGCTCTCTCCGGATCTGCGCTTGCTGGCGCGGAAAAAGAGAACTGACGTCAGCGTGTGAGGGCGGCGTCTAAGTAGCTACCGCGACGTCATCCCGGCGACCACGACGCTGACGACGAACGAGGAGTCGACCGATGCCACCTTCCAACGCGCAGGGGTACTGCTGACGAAAAACTTTCCGGATCCAGTCTGACGCCTGGGGGTTATTCTAAGGTAAGGAATCTATAACTAACTGTTTCTTTCAGATATTAATTTTTGCAAACCTGCCCTGGTACAGTCGCTCCATTTCAATCTACAGTATTGCCAAAGACGCCAAGGAGAAAGGACGGTGGCTGTTCCTCTTGCTCATTTTTTTAAGCCCTTAGAGCCTCTGCAGAGATTTCAGGTCTGGGTACCTGTAGCCATCCAAAATATCCCCAGAGAAATTGACACAGTAATATCCCTGTTGGAAACGGGGGTTCTGATTGGCTAGGGTATACACCTAACCAGGCAGATTCCACCACTCTAGCCAGGGTAAGGGAGGTACACACCCAAGATAACCCCTGCTCACCCCCTTGGTAGCTTGGCAAAGCAGTCAGACTTATCCCAGAGGCAATGTGTAAAGCGTTTGCGCAACACACACACACCACCGACACACTAGGCACACCACAAAAGAGACTCCACACAAGGTAAAAATATCCTTTGTATTATACATAAAACCACATTAGACCACAATCACATAGATCACTTTGCCAACTAGGCAATTGTCATGACATAAAATCACTTTGCCACTAGGCAGTTGTCACGACATCACAATTAGTGCATAAAGTAAAAACATATAGGCTGCACCGTCATAAAACCACCTCCACTGCACATATAAGGTGAATCCTGGAATAATGCTTGTTATCCTGACAAATGTAAGGTAAAAATAACACATCAGGACCTAAAATGCCGGAGTTAGGTTAGACATCAATCATGGCTGCTGGACATACTATGCCACTCCTGGGAATGTGAGGAAAAACAGCCTACATCACAACATCAGGACATGTTATATGAATCACCAGATGTCACCAAAACATCAGCGCACACATGCAGCATGTGGTGAGTAAAAACACTATCACCAAAACACATAGGAGGCAGCGCATCTGTATGCCTACTACAGGTTAGGCAGGAATTTAGGCACCAAACGCAGGGCATAACTGCACCTGCTTGCCTATTACTTCCACTTTGGTAACTTTACCTTTTTCCTGAATGCAGCTGGTTTCTGGTCAGGGAGGCCTGAGAATTCACCCCGTAGGGCCACCACAAAGAACCCAGTGCCCCAAAAGCACATCTTCAGGAAAAGTGGGGGCACACACCCACACTGCCCAATCCAGCGGGGAGACTTTGGGCGTGAAAATGAGACAGGACTTGGCCCCTCGGGACTGAGAAACCAGGGCGGGAGGATGCGGAGTCGAAAATGAGATTAGCGCCGCCCCTGCGTGTCAGCCGCCAACAAACCACTGCGCCCCTTCCAAGGTATGGCACAACAGGGGGGCACATGGTAGGCTCAGCGGGGACCTCGCTGGGACCCCTGCATTTAGAAGCACTCAAATGCTGCTGCTTGCGGATGTGCGGGCCAGCCGCTTTCACTGGCAGGCTCGCTACCCCCAGAGGGGAGCCAGTGCGGCAATACTCAGGCCCGCTCTGCAGTGTGTCCAGGGCCTTCCGGGGCCTTGTGGACAGCAGACTAGACCTGCCGGCACAGACCGCCTGTGCCTTCGGTAGGGAGACCTCGCTGAGCCTTCATCGGGAAGAATGCTGGATGGCAGCTGCTCGTGGAGGAGAGCGGGCCTGCTGAGGGACTCTTCTTGGGCTCCTCCTTGAGCCTCTATGCAGAGGCCTTCAAACTTTTTTGCTTTGAGCCCCCCTCCCTCCCCCCCCCCCCCAAGCAAAATGTTTTGAAGTCGGGCCCCCTCTCCAAAAACGTATGTCAAGAAAATGAAGAGTGGAAGGGGCAGGGATGAGCTCCAGGACAGCACTTAGGAAATCATTTCAGGGGTTATTTTTCCGTAGCACATAATCTACGCTATATGTGAGACTTATGAAAGTACAAATATATTAAACCAAAACAGAAATGGACCAAAAATACTGGGGCCCATAATTGGAGTGTTGTGAGCCTAGATCCCAATGCAACTGCACCTGCTGCACTAAAAAAAACTACAAATAAAAAAGCTGCAAAAACTCCCCAACATCCTTAAGGCATCTCTCTGAGGTAGCTGTCTCTATCATTTGTAATCTACAAAATGACCCCCGCCCCCATATAGCACCATTTTCTCTGTGCTATCTCTTTGATGCTGTCTAAGGAGCTCACTACTTTCCTCTTTCTCCTGGAACGAGACCCTGCTGGCCTCCTCCCTGTCATCCCTTCTACTCACCTTGAAGGACATCTGCATGCTAACAGAGGTCGAAGTGGTCGGGATCTATAGAGAGCCACATGCCCCATGCTTTTTTAATTTTACCAAAGCAGTTCCCATACTTTTCGTTAAAAACACAACCACCTCTGAACAATTGTTGTGGCCCTTGAAGTGCCTCTGTGTAAAAGTGAAGGGGGGTTGGGGTTGGGGGCGGAGTTTTCCTGTGCTGTGAAGCTCATGGAGGGACACAAAGCTAAGGAGGAAATAGTCATTCTCACCAGGGTGCCTGCTACCTGAAAGAATGCAAATGTGTGCAATTGGTTAATCACCACAATTAAAGGCTGCTTGGAAGCCAGTTTAGGATTTAATTGATGGAGGCAACTGAGGTTTCATGTGGACAATGAGCTATTCTTTTTATAATTAGGGGCAGATTTACTATTTTTTCATGTAGTGCACGGCAGCAGCCACAAATACTGCGCTGCACTACGTGATAAGGAGAGAGGAGGAGAGCACCCTATTTACTAAAATAAGGCACTCTCGTCCCCTCTCACTAGCGCCGGCACTGAAATTAGCTGCTGTGCGCCACGGAGACACCTTTGCGCCATGGTGCAAGGATATCTCTGTGAGTCTAGCATAGGTTTTGTACTGGAAGGAAGCTTTCCAGTACAAAATACTATGCACAGACTCACTTTAACCATTTTCCCACTTTGTATGTGTGCTGTAAAATGCAGCTCACATTTAAAGTCGGAAAAGGAAGGAGAAATGAAAGCATTTCTCCTTCCTTGCGCCTACTTAAAAAAGGGCGCTGTTTTTTCACGCTAAACCCAATCTACTTTATTTAGAAAATTGGGTTTAGCATGAGAAACCTTGAGTGGTTGCATGCGAACACCCATGCACCACCCTTGGTACACCCCCATGGCGCAAAGTAATGCAAAACAGCGCCAAATACTGCTTTGCATTACTTTTCCGTTACTTCCAGCACTAAACAAGTTTAGCGCTGGAAAGTAAATTCGGAAAAAAAAATTTGGGCCGATTTGCGCCACTTTTGTGACGCAAACACGCCGCACAATCTTAGTAAATCTCCCCCTAAATATCAGGGTGTTTAAAGCTGAGTTCTAGAAAGTGTTCTTTTAATAGACAAATGTTTGCACTAGGTATAGTTTACCTATTACTAAATTATATATGTTGAAAGCCCTTGTTTCATCTTAAAACACCTAATCATTTTGCAGCAGTCTACCTTATGCAGTGTAGATAAAAATTTTAAATAATGACTTGCGTATTCACAGTGCTTTCTGCTCCAAGCTGGGACCTTGTAGCACTATGAATACACAAGCCATTATTCCTCTCATCTGCAGTGGTCACATTACTCAAATGAAATTTCAGAATGTAAAAGAATGTATTTCTATCTGATTAGCTTACCTTCTATTTATTTTTCAGTTAAGGTTTCTACATTATTTTATATGCCATTAACTGAAAGTGAAAACCAAAACACTTAAAGAATATTTTCTTCTTTATAGCCACGTTTTTGACCCTGCCACCACGTGGCTAAAAGGAAAAAAATATTCTGTAAGCGTCTTGTTTTTCCACTTTCAGTTACCTGCATATAAAATACAGAAACATTAGACGAAACATAAATGCAAGTTAAGCTAATCCGATGGAAATGCATTCTTTTAAATTATGAAGTCCCAGTGTATGTTTTATTTTAACCAATTCAAGGACTGCATGTAAATGAAGACAGCCTGGAAACGTGCTAAGTTGCGCTTCCAGGCCATCTTCATTTACAAGTGCTTGTGAGCCATTATCGCCCCTCGAGGAATGCAGCCACGGCCACCCAGGGGGGGCGCGCACCACAGTTTGAAGACCTCTGCTCTATGGTAACTTTTACTTTGCCTCACGTGGGTGGGGACACAGCGCTGGCCTCTGCGTTTCTCTTTGAGGCTACGCTTGCCCTTGCTAGTCACAACTGAGACCGCCGTCCTTCCCCTTCACCCCGGCCACACCTCAAGGGGGCAACGCTGTACTCCTAGCACTTTCGTGAAAGGGGACACAGCCACAAGTGAAGGCAGAAAGGCTGCACGGCTCCTCTGGGGCAACAACGCCCACCACGCAACTCTCTGTAGGGCCAAGAACAAGGCATCGCTCACTACACGAGCTGGTCGCTTCACGAGGCAGGGGGCAGAAGCAGCATGCCCCATGCACCTGTTCAACGGAGGCAAGGAGCATAAAAAGCACTCCTTGAAGAGCACTTGGGGCACCAAAGCAGAACTACAGGCAGTAGTCCAGCACACAGGGTCCTTCTCAGCAGGTCAGCATAACAAACCAAGTCCTATAGCGGTTCCTATTGGCAGCCTAACAGTTACCTCCTAGCAATGGGCTGTTTATAGAGCCACTAGCGTCTGCTTGCAAGTACACGCAGTCTCTCCAAACATGGGGTCACAGCCCCTGTACTTATACTCCAAACGTCTTTGTTTTGGGGGCACTTCAAACACTTTTTAGAAGTGCACAACACCCCCATTCAGTTCAAATAACTTTATTCGATTCTTTAGAATCATAAAAGTTTGCATATATACATAATAAAAAACAATTAAAAGCATTTACAAAGTTTACACATGTTCCCTTCCATAAATCTTGTTATGCCAGCAAAAATTAGTCAACTTTAAAATCATCATACCCTTCCCCAACACAATTTATACAATTGACTCGTTCTTAATGTTGCCTACAATAATTATAAAATGTAGATTCCTTTCACAATTCATAGCGTTTTCTGATTGAAAATGCGATTCTAATAAAACTAAGCACTGCACTTGAAATTGCAGCCGTAGATAATGACCTCAGGTAGTCAAAGCCCTCCTGATAGGAACAGGGCCGAATAGCTTTCAGTATAGGCTTAATAAAGCGTGCTCTAGGATCTGTATAGAGTGAGCAAAACAGCATAAAGTGCATTGTACTCTGTTTGGCCAGATTGTTACAGGGACAAGGGGCTAGTCTCTCACACCAGCCAGCCTGTTTAGGATAGGCCACTAAAAAGTGCAATGTGCCCAACCGAAATCTAGTCAACAAAAAACGCGATTGTACATGCAAAGTAAAAGACAGGTAAAATTGCTGATGTCTTAACGCCCCACCATCTAACATTCCCCGGTCCTGGTTAGACATACTTAATTCAATACGGTATGCATTTTTAATAATTGTTTTCATGTTAGATTGGATGGTATCTGGGTTGTTGTAATATTCAGCTAGGCCAATTTTATAAAAGGTATCCTTAACATAACATAGGCAAGGGAGTGACATTGCGTTATCCAAATTCATACAGTCTTTAAGGATACTCCTAGAGAAAGTCAAATCTTCTGAGGATCAGATTTTCCCCCATAAAATAAGTGGTGCGATGTTTATCCTGTCTTTCACATATTCCAGGCCCACCTCGGAATGACAAAATGATGTTGAAGAGCTACTAGGGATCATTAATAATCTTTTTAAAAATGTATTCTCTAAAACCTGAATCTGGTAACTCTTATGGTAACCCCATACTCCGGCCCCATAGGTAGCCACCGATAAACATTTTGACTTGTATAGAGTTATCATTTCTGCTACTGGTTTGTGTCCTAATTTACAAGCGAAACGAAACAGCCCCTCTGTTATTCTACTGGTCTGTTGTGCCCTTGTCATGACAAGCTCATCCCACTTCAATTTATTATTAAAAACATTGCCTAAATAAGTAAAATTGGGCACCTTCTCAATAGTTTTTCCTTTCACAGTAAATTTTCTAGTTTTGTTTTTTTTCGGACCGCAGACCATGATAAAGGATTTACTGAAATTTTCTTTAAGGTCCAATGCTAGCATGAAATCAGTGAAGGCGGTCAAGGCTTTTTGTAGGCTATTAGCCGTAAGAGTCATTAAGACCGTATCATCGGCGTATGATAACAGGGGGACCAATTTACCATCTATTCTTGGAAAATCCAGTTGCTGTTTAATCAGGAATGATTCTAGGCCGTTAGTATGTATAAGAAATAAAAAGGGGGCCAGGATGCAACCCTGACGAACCCCCTCCGTGGAGGCGATGGGCCCTGTCTTCTCCCCTCCTGGACCAAAGCGAACAGCTACAGTGGTAGATTCATGCAACCTACGTAACAGGGTGATGAGGGATTCTTCAAACCCCATTTCCCCATCATCGTCCATAGCTTTCCCCTACTCACAGTGTCAAAGCACTGGACAAGTCCATGAAGGCCAGGTGAATCGAAACCCCCCTGGCCTTCATGTACTTGCCCATAATCAGGGACAGGTTAAGACACTGTTCGTTTGTTCCCATGCCCTTTCTAAAACCATATTGGGTATCAGCCATTAAACCTGATGCATTTGCCCATGATTCCAATCTGGCTAAAATCACCCTCCCCATGACCTTACACGTAGCATCTATCAGGGAAATTGGCCTGAAGCAGGTAGGGTCATTCCTATTACCTTTTTTAAAAATTGGTACCACCACTGCTTCCTTCCATGAAGATGGAATGTGACCAACTATTACCGCCTTAAAAACATTAAGCAGCAGCTTTTAAGCAAATCTAAGGGAACTCCGTCTGGACCAGGCGCTTTTAAAGATATGCCCTTAACTATTGCATCTTCGACCTCACTCAAGGAAATTGTTAAGCTTAGTTCATGTGCGGTTTGTAAGTTAATAACTGTCTCATCCCTTTGCTCTTGTATTGATATGCCCCGTGGATTAAATATTTTTAAAAAGTGAGCTTCCCAAGCTTCACCTGTTATGGTAGAGTCCATGCTCCTGGCATCATTGGAGAAGAGCGGGCAATTTATAATCTTCCAAAAACTCTTAGAGTCCTTGAGCGCGCTAGCTCTCTCTAGGTCCTCCCAGGCTGTTCTTCTTAATTAATTTTTCCTGCAATTAATAACTTTTTTATAAGTCGGTCTCGCTATCTTTATCAGGGCCATATTCCGAGGAGCCGTTTGCAGAGCTTTCTTAAGTTCTCTTTGCGCCCTGGAACACTCAGCATTAAACCACCTAATTTCAGGTGAGTCCCGTTTCCTAACTGGCTTATTTAATTTTTGGGCCACATCTGCACAGATTAATTCGAAAGACTGTATGACTATGTCTGGGGGGGAATCAAAGGTTAGGCAAGTCATAAATTTACTTTGGTTTTCTTTAAGAATGGCCTCCTCAAATTGCTTTGAATCTATTAAATTCCATTTGAGCCTTACCCCTTGGTTGCGGTTATACTTTAACGGGCACTCATCGCCCTTAACTTTCTGTGCTGTGACATACATAGAAAGAATAAGGGGATTATGGTCACTGACGGGATGTGGTTCAACTGCGAAACTATTTACAAACCAGGTGTATTTGCTAGTGATTAACAAAGTCAATAGTACTCACACTACCTCCCCCCTGGTAGGTTGGAAACTGCACAGAGGGATTACTATCCAAAGAGTTCAACATACAAAGATCATTTACCAGAATAATAGTGTTTAATGCATCGCCCTGCGGTGTATGCTTAAAATGCGGCACAGGTTGGTTTTCTATGTCAACTACACCACATACTTTGTGTGAGCTATATTGGCAAACGGTACAGTTGAAATCCCCCGCCCAGATTATACACAGGGGTTGGAATTTCGCAGCAACATTATCAATCTCCTCTTTAAGTGTGTCAATGACCTCTGTATTAATTGGATCGAAAATATTGTAGTACCAATTAATTAATAAAATTGTAGTATCAGTTAAATTAAAAATTAGAATAAACTGGAACCAATGGGAATTTATTGTGTTCTCTATCTTTATTGAGTCGTACGTAAGCGAGATAAAAGTCACTAAACCTCCCTTGGCTCTCCCTGCAACTGATGGGTTTGCATGTGTATTTGCATGAGCAATATCCATCAATAGTGACATCAACCCGACTCCAAGTTTCCTGAAGACAAATAATGTCAAATGTCTTCACATATTGCAACCAAGCCTCGTCTGTTAGTTTTGAAGAAATACCCGCATTGTTCCATGATGTAAGCCTAAGAGGCTGTGTATTAGAATTCTGAACTCTGGGTACTTCATAAACGCTATCAATATCATTAAAATTCAGGGCCCTAAGTGCCTCTTCAACATTATCATTAATTGGATCATCCATATACATTTTTTAATCCATCCCCGTAGTTCCTACATACTCAATATCCGAATACTGGGGGTACTGTGGGCTGTTATCATGGCAATTTATAGATGGCATAACCACTGTACAGCCTGATTCCCTAGTAACAGTCTCTAAGGTACTGACCGATATAGCGATTTCCCCTATATTGTTCCGGGCTGGGGTTAGTCAGTCTATTTCTGCGAGATCACTGAATACCTCATAACGGTTGGAATGGAGCCAGGAAGGAGGAGGGAGAGGCTGTGTTGCCCCTACAGATCTACCTTCTTCTACAATATGCCATCTAGCTCCTGGTGGCTGGTAAAAAAAACCCAAGGGCAAGACAGACATCCCCCTCACACCCTCAAAACAGTTCTCCATCCTATCTAGTATGGTCCTAACTAATCCTGGAGATCTAAAAGTCAAAACGATACAATCTCCCCGAAATGATTTGTTAGATTTCCCCACCCATCCTATGCGGCGGGCCATTTTAAATTAAGCAAATAAATACCTATTGTTAATACCCGTCCTAGTACTCAAGAAGTGAAGCGATTTATTCCTCAGTGTTGACCAATGCTCAATGTCTCCAGACGATAGTATTGGAACATTGGCCAGCACCACAGTATATGGTGTTGCCTCAGGAGGTAAATGTAAATTAGGGTGCGGGGGGCTAGAGGATCTTTGACCAGAAAACTGTCCCTCTATTGCTCCTACATTTCGGGGTCCGTCTGCGAGGTTAATGCCAGGCTTATCTTTTGAGATATTTCTTGGTGTTTTTACAGTCTGGTCTTGCTTATGGCTTAACCCTTCTATCCGACGCGGTATATCAGTACCATTTATGGGGTGGTGTGCGACCCTTGAGTGAGAGGGGTCAGCCTGACTCGCTGGTCTAAGGGCCGGTTCAGGGTGCTGTGTATCTCCATTCTTAACAATACCCCCAGCCACATTTTGCCCACCGGCTACAGAAGATACAGAGGTACTAAACACAGGTTTTACCAAACTGTTTATCCTACCCTCGATATCAATTAACTTTTTTAATATAGGATCTATATGGGCTGAGATTACAAGTTCCAATTTTTTCATAAAGGAGTCTTCCATCTCTTGAATGGGTGGAGCTTCCAAAGGTGCTACATTATCCAGTACTTGAAAAGCCCCTTGGTTGCAGTCTGACTCAACAGATTTACTCCTAAGACCCGGAGGCTTAGAGAAGGAAAAACTCGGTTTACTTTGTTTTTTTGATTTGTTCGAAGCATGCCCCTTTCTTTTTTTTGGAGGAGGTGCATTACTGGTTCCATGGTTAATTTTTGCTTTTTGACCTCGTGTAACAACGCTTGGCCTCAATGTAGTGTCAGTTTTTTCAATTTCAACCGAATCGTCAATGTTTTCAGAGCCCGGTGACTGTATGGTAACGATTCGTAAAAGACCCATTTCCAAGTTAGATTGTGACGCAGGGGTAACAAGGGCAGCAGGAGTAACAGGGGCAATTCGTTGATGAAAATTTTGTGGGTCCAAGGACAATCTACGTTCTGTAAGCTCTATTTCGTGGATGAGAGCCGACTCGGCCCTCAACAGAAAGGCGTCCAGTGTCCCCACTACTACTTGCCCATTTCCAGATTTGGGTCTATTCATCCTGTGTGGCCTTATCCCTACGATATCAATATGTCAGTATGAGCAATATAAACAGAGTCAAAGTCAATACCACAATAAGATGTCACAGTACCTTCTGGAAGGATGTTAAGACCAGATGTTAATAACGTGGCCCAGCCCAGCTATATGCGCCTCCTGGCACAAGATTGGTGACGCGTGCGGGTCCTGCCGCAACGCGCTCTGGGGTTTGTAGTCCTCAGGTATGCTCGTCCGTTGCTTCCCCGATCGGGAAGTAAGGTGCTGTGTGCAGATAGATGCAGGCGCAGGTCCCAGGGATAAAGTGTGGCGTGCCTGGTTAAAATAAAGCAGCTCAGGAAATGTGGCGTGCCAGGTAACAGACTCCCCCATTCAATCCTCAGCCCTGGCACCAGACACACTACAGGGGGACGGCATTGTGAAAGGCAGGCACAGCCCTATTCAGGTGCAGGTGACAACTCCTCCCACTTCTCTAAATGCAGATCAGGCCCATTCAGCCCAACTATGAGTCACTCAGGAAAGGCAGGACAGACCTCAACCCCCCTTGTGACTGTCTAGAGTGAATGCACATCCCCTGCTCCTGTCAGTCTAAACCAGACATTAAATACACAACCAGGCAGGGCACAAACAGTCATAAGCATACAGAAATGCCCACTTCTATAAGTGGCATTTCTAAATTAGTAATAACAACTCCGCTTTCACCAATAAGCAGGATTTATTACTACTATTCCAAACATAGCCACGCTACCCCTTTTTATAACAGAAATTACCACTGAAACATATATCAGGGAATCCCAAATGCAAACCTATGAGAGGAGCAGCCTTACAGCAGTGAGAAACCAAAAAGGCTGTTTGTCACTACCAGGACATGCCACACAACATAGGCACATGTCCTACCTTTTACCTACACAGCACCCTGCCCATAGGGCTACTTAGGGCCTACCTTAGGGGCGACCTGTATGTAGTAAAAAGGGGAGTTTCAGACGTGGCAAACACTTTAAATGCCACATCACTGCGGCAGTAAATTGGGCAGGCATGCCCTGCAGCGGCAGAAGCCTGAGACAGGTTTGCAAAGGCTATTTCGGTGGGTGGCACATGCAGTGCTGCAGGCCCACTAGTAGCATTTAATTTACAGGCCCTGGGTATATGGGATCCCACTGTGCAATGGACTTACAGATAATTTAAATATGCCATGCAGGTGTAGACCAATGTTACTAAGTTTACAACAGAGAGCAATCAATCAGTCAGGGACTTATAAAGCGCAGTTACTCGGCCCTGAGGGTCTCAAGGTGCGGGGGCTGCTGATCCCTCTGGGGGTAGGATCATTCGAAAAAAGCCAGGTCTTGAGGTCCTTCTTAAATTGGTTCAACAATGTGGTTTGCCTGAGGTGGAAGGGCAGGATGATTGAGGTCTTGGCGGCGAGGTAGGAGAAGGATCTTCCTCTGGTTCTTGTTTTGTGGATCCTGGGGACGGAGGCAATGGCGAGCTGGGTGGAACAGAGTTGTCTGGAGGGCACGTGGAATGCAAGGCGGTGGTTCAGTATGCTGGTCCTTCATTGTGGAGAGCTTTGTCGCCATATGTGAGGAACTTGTAGGTGATTCACTTGTTGACTGGGAGCCAGTGGAGTTGTCGGAGGTGTTGCGTGATGTGGCTGCGACGGGGGATGTCGAGGATGAGTCTGGCTGTGGCGTTTTGGACGTTCTGTAGTTTCTTGAGCTGTTTCTGGGTGACGCCGGCATAGAGTGCATAGAGCACATGCACTTTGGGCACTTTACAATGCTGATCAGTGCTAGAGTCATAAACCCAACAAAAACATGTGAGAAAAAATACAGGAGGAAGGCAAAAGGTTTGGGGATAACCCTGCAAAAAGGGCCAGTTCAAATAATCCCCTAATAGATTTGCTCCCTTATTGACCCTTGCTGACCAAGATTGACGGTGTAATAAGTACATCCTCTAACTATGAGATGCCAATAACATCCAAGAGCGGAATCCCATTGGACCGGTTACCTGGGGAAGCTGTATTCCTCGTCACAGTGAGTTTTCATTAGTTAACTCACACTGCCACTTGATGTGCATCAAGGTTCCATTTGAGGATAATAAGGGTGTTCTTGTGATTGAAATAGAGCTTGGAGGATGGGTGTTCCATACAACAGGGTGAACAGGTCAGTGGCTCCTGGAGATCTAGTTCCAGCCTGACCTCTGAGTCGGGCTGTGAGAGGCTGGCCTGGTATATGATGTCCACTAATGTAAGTGGGCACCTTGCACCAGTCCAGACAACCCTTATGGTGATTTAGGAGGTCTCAGACAACTTTAGAAAGCTATCCAAGTAGTAGCTGTGGAGAGCAGCATTCAGGCTTAGTCTTGAAAGAGTGCAAAGCAGCTTGTTTTACCAGAATGCAATCTTATAGTATAGATTAAAAGAAAAAGAACCACACAAAGTATGTATAAAAATATGTATTTATTATAGAATACTCTCTAGTACGTTATAGCATCTCCTACATGGAGATAGACACAAAGCACACAATACTTAAGCAAAGAAATCACAGTAAATAGCATTAATACACAGTGGGCCCCGGGGTGGACCAAATCATATATTAAGAAAGTGGTATAAGAACCACGACTTGAGCCAGGACAATGTCGAGAGGACGTAGAATTACTGGGGACCCACAGAACCACCCAAGGTAAGTAGATAGGAACCCCAAGGAGAGCATGTGCAGTGTGCGAACACAACAGTGTGCTCCGTACAAATCTATGTGCAAGTCGCGGTAGGAATTTTAAAGATTAGGGACCCTTCCCTGTGGACCCTGAAGAAACCCCGTGGAAGACAGAAGGTTGGAGAGCCACCCCACCCATGGATACCGTGGTACCCAAGTTACCTATCCCAGGGAAGCCGGGTGCATAGGTGTGAAGTGGAGTCGGAAACCGCCATAGAACCCAATGGAGAACTTCGGGAAAGTGCCGCTGCTGGAAGAGGAGAAAGTGTCCGGAGGAATCCAAATGTGGACTCTTGAGGAGGAGTACCTGAAAGCAGAGGGGACAAAGTCTATGTCACTCAGGGGTGACCAGGAGACTTGGAAAACGAATGCCCTCCGATGTGAGGTGCTTCAGGAAGGATGACAGTGACCTTGACTCTGCAGCTCCGAGGACCCGGCCTCGCTGAGGATGACCAGGACCTGGATACGAACTGTCCCACGAAGGATGTAGAGTGCAGAGGGGTCGGTGTCCGGCGGGAGCACCAACAAGCCTTAGCAAATGCAGCCCAAGCAGGAAGTCAAGAAGGTGCACAGTTGGGACCAGCAAGGTCCAGGAGACTCACCACAAGCAGGGGGTTCAGGGCAGGCCTGGTGCAACCAGGGGAGCCCAAGGAAATAAAGGTGACCCTCAAATGGACCCACAGGCCAGAGGCACAGGAGTCGCGAGAGGACCTTGAGCAGCTCACCATCAGGAGCAGGCCACAGTGCCCACGAGGTGGTGTGGCTGAAGATCTTGGTGGAAGAAGTTGCCGGAGGTTGGTGCTACTTGGAGCCCAATGCACTTGTCCCAAAGTTACCAACAAGCATATGCACTTGCAAAAGTATGCGGTGCACAGGAGTTAGGTTAATGCAGCTCCCACGAGGGATTCTGACCTCAAACTCGGTGAGAGGAAAGCTCGGGCCTCGAGAGACGTAGATAACCACCATCTGTGTTGTTGAACCCTTTGGAGTCCGCAGGAGCTCAAGATCAGCAGACCGGTCACCAGTGTTGAGGTGCCTGCAAATGCAGGGAAGTGACTCCTTCACTTCAAGGGAGATTATCTTCAAGTGTCTTGGATGCTCCACAGGTCCTGCACAGATACTGTATGGTGCACAGGCACAGACGATGCAGCAGACTGAAAGGCAGACGAAGTCTGGCCCAAAGGAAGTCCAGCGAAGTCCATAGTGCCCTGATGGTAGAAGTGCGGTGGTTTCAGTTCTGAATCTTGTCCATGACGAATCTAGGGACCTACACCCAGGTAAGCCCTTAAGTACCCTAAGGAAAGGGTTGGGAAGATTCAGGGGACCCTCCCAGGGGAGGGTCTGGACAGGGGAGAGGTTACTCCCATGTCCTTTGTCCGGTTTCACGCCAGAGCAGGAGCCAGCGGCTCCCAGGACTGGTTGGAACTGGACTATGCACAGAGACACCAAATGTGCCCCTCATGCAGACTTTCAGGCGCTAGCAAGCGCTCCCACCCAGCCCCAATACACTAAATCCTGTCTGGGAGGTGGTCACACCTCCCTGTGACAGGATGCCTCTTGTTCTACCTTCCCCTGCTTGAGCTTGGCTCAGCAGCAGGAGGGCAGAAATGTGTCTCTGGTCGGCAGCAACCATTTTGTGCTGTCCTGGACTAGAAGGCTGGTACCGGTAACACTGAGAGCCTAAAGGAGGGCTCTCTCGGTGCTTGGAATCATACCTCCGACACAGTTTGCAGTCTGGGGTATGATTCCAACATGTTTGATACCAAACACGATAGGATTCGTTGCAGCCGTTTTTGAGATGGTCACCGTGCGGTCACGCGATGCCCCTCTATATAGTATATGGCTGCTTCACTTTCAACCCGGGAGAATGGACTCCGTAGGCTGCAGGGGTTTCCTGCTCATGCAGGGGCACCCTCTCACTTAGAAACAAGCACCCTGCCCTCAAGATTGTAAAGGCCTGCTAGAGGGGTGACTCATAGGTTTTAAGAGCAGTGACCCTTAGATATAGTAAACCTATATCTTTAGTAAGTGGTGCACGCACCAACTTACACAGGCTGCAATGGCAGGCCTGTAGTTCCATTTTGAATGGTCTCTCATGGGTGGCATAATGCATGCTTCAGCCCATGGGAGACCTCTGGGGTACCTATGCTCTGGGTACATGGGCACCATATAGTAGGGACTGACAAGGGTACCCCAGTATCCAATCTCGGATGTACCTAGGTACTGAACACAACAGTTTAGGGAGAAACCAGATAGACTGGGGTCCTGATTAACAGGATCCCAGTCAGACTAGTCAAAAACAGCATCACATCAAGCAAAAAGTGGGGGTAACCATAAGAAGCAGATCCTACTTTCCTACACGGGCCAATTGTAAAAAAGCCAATCATTGATTAAGATCTGTTGAGAAGCCCAGTAATGTTGCTGGATGCCAGGTATTCCTAACCCAAATTCTTAAGTGGATTGCACATATTTTTCAAACAAGACCCTTGTTGTGCTGCCCTCCTATGGCGAATTACAGAGTATTGACTGCAAGGGTTGGAAGAACCTTGTTGTAAGCAGATATGGGTAGTTTTGAATAATATATAAAAAAAAGGGGGTAACGTGACCATCTTAAGTAGGGCTCCACTCCCCATTATGAATAATGTCGAGGTTGCCCATCCTGCAAGCTCTTGTTTCATCTGCTGAAGAAACAAGGTGATGTTCAGGTCCTAATATCTCCTCTCGTCTTTTGCTACCATCATACACAAGTACCTAAACTGGTCATTTGTGATGCACAGATTGGTCCATTCTAGTTCTGTTGGCCTTTTAACTCTTAAGAATGCTTGCAATAATTCTAACCACTGGCAATTAAACGGGATAATATTCCAATCAATCTTTTGCCCACCATGCCACTTCAGATTAGAACCATCCATATGGAAATCAGTCCTGGTTCTGCTCCAATAGGAACAGTCCAGCCTGAACTGCCCAGCCAGGTCCTCTCTGAACCAGAACACAAGCTACCCAACAAGGCTGAAACTGGTCTGGATTTGCTTGTGTTCTCTTCGGATGGGGCCCTTGCCTTGCAGTTCATGGTGGACTCATCCCATCATGATCAGGGTCAGTACTGATTTGTCCAAGGCAGGCCTTTGTCTAGAAAGGCACAGTGGGTGAAAATGGTGGGTTGGAATGCCACTTTGAGTGAATGCTACTGGTTAGACTATTTGAAAGCATTCCTCCCATTACCTTTTGTGTGATTGAGTTTTCCCTTCACTGTCAGGTATATAGACTTCTTCTAGCTTACCCAGAGGCATCTCCATAGATCCTTAGCATTTGAATTACACATGGGATGGACCTTATGGATTACTGGACATAGAGGAGCAGGTCGTCTGCATAAAGCAACACTCTGTCCTCATCTCCACTGCTCCATTGGAAGCCCACCAATTGTGCATTTCATCATAGCCACTCTGCAAGGGTTTAAATCATTAGTGCAAATAAGAGTGGCGAGAGTGGGCAGCCCAAGCGTGTACCGCGTTCAAAGGGAAAGGGAGCTATTATTACCCCATTTGCTCTCACTTGAGCCCAGGGGTCTGTGTAGGGCATTGCAACGTTCCTTAAGCAGGGGTCGGGGACCCTCTTCAACAGTATCTGAATCATAAAAGACCAGAGAACTGTATGAAATGCTCTTTCAAAGTTTACTGACAGTAGGGCTGCCGGACCTCTAAGTTCATGCAAGCTTGCCAGAGCCACCTGTAGGCATTAGAGACAATGCCTGATGCTACTATCAGGCACAAAACCATTTTGGTCACTATAGATTAGAATGCATATCACCCTAGTCAGTCTGGTGGCAAGAAAATTTGGCAAGGAGCTTTGCAGTAATGTTTCGTAATGATTAAGGTCAGTATGAAGCGCACATGGTAAGGGGTTTGCCAGGGGAAGTATAAAAAAAACGTAAATCTAATGGAAGAGCATCAGTGGCCAGTGCCTCCGCAAAGAGTGCTTGTAAATGTGTCAGTAGCAGCTAAGTGTATTTCTTCAGGAATTCTAATAGGAATCAATTCGGCCAGGGACCTTACCCGAGGGCATGTCCATAATAGCCCAATGGATCTCCTCAGCTGTAATTGGGAGTGTAGCTTAGCTCGATTTACTTCTGACAGAGCATCTAAGGTATGATCTTCTGCTATTGGGTGTTCGATTTCTATATCTGCATGAGGTCTTGTCTAGCATATAGTGCTTTATAGTAGTTGGCGAAAGCACCCAAGATTTGAAAGGCATCAGTGACTAACTGTCCTCAGTCCTCCTGTATCAAGTGTTATCCTTGTTTCTACCTCCAGTTTCCTTTCCCTGTATTTATCCCGGCAATAAGATAGGTCTTGCCTCTCACAACCATTTTAAATGCTTCCAAGCCCACATTATATTCAAAATATTCTGCGACTATATCCTTGAGTAAGTCAGTCAGTCGTTCATCACGAGACATTCAACCACCATATCTCTGCCAGGCTTCTACCTGCTCTTTGAAAACTTATCTCAGTTGGTGAGTGGTCAGAGAGTCCCTTTCGGAGGGTTCACACCTGAGCAATTATGGCAGATTCTATCGCTGAGACAAAAATGTAGTTGATGCGTGAGGAGGAGTGATTTGCATTAGAGTAAAAGGTGAACTGTTTTTCTTCCCGATGTCTGTGGTGCCATGTGTCAATAAGACCTAGGGAGTCTGACCATTTACTTAGGGCCAGTGATCTGGTCATGGAGGTCGTACTATAGACGTCTGGTGTGGGGTCTCACTACTAGTTTTAAGTCTCCTCTTACAATTGTCATCTCCAGTGGGGTACTCAGTAGAGAGTTGGGAATGA
Organism: Calotriton arnoldi; assembly: GCA_963921515.1. NCBI lineage: Eukaryota > Metazoa > Chordata > Amphibia > Caudata > Salamandridae > Calotriton > Calotriton arnoldi. The sequence goes on along the minus strand of CAWUFW010003811.1, from coordinate 1,155,369 downwards.
GGTTCAGTGTGTTTTGGACATTCCTGCGCTCACCCCTTTTACAGTGACGAACCAACCTAGACGGTCTGCCTGTGTTTCTGATGGAATAAAAAGTAATAATTCTGGAGGAGAATGAAGACCCCTCTGGAACCCAAGGCGAAATCTGAGTGTTATACTCTTGTAAAGTCATATTTAAGAAAGTCACATTTAGAGCCCAATGTGTGTGCCTCCTGGAGCACAAGGACATTGGGGGCTTGTTTTAGCAGTACAGCAGAACCGCTCTCCATTTTATTATATTGTTCTGCCCATTCACGTTCCAGGAGATGATGCTGTACTGGTCTGTGGTCATGTTGAGAATAGTGGTAGATGTTTCCTGTATGATATGGGGAAAGCACTCAACGTCTGCAGATCCCCCTTGAGCTTGAGACCAATTTGACTCTTGATGCCATGGCTAACTGAGACGGTGACTCCTCTCCCTGTTTTCAGGCTTTCGGGAATTGCTGGATGCTAGAACTGTGGGAGTGACAACCTGTCTGGCCTGCGGGCTGCGGCACCTTGTGCCTGTGGTAGCGCTAACTAAACATAACAATCATCAAACAAAACTGCAGTGTAACCGTAACCTTCAGTATCCCCTAACTACACACACCCTATACTTCCTTTCTGCCTAGAAGCAACTCTTGCCCGATGTGAACACATATTATGTTAACTCAATATCCTAACTTGTGGGGCGTACTCAGCTGCTTGTTTACTGCTGCTCCACCACCACCACCCAAATAAGTAATGGCACTATCGCGATTATCCGCACTTGAAGTGTGTGTTCCCACTATCTTCTTTACCGTGCAATCAAGTATTGTGATGAGGGCCGATTAAGTTAGTGTTCCCCCAATCGGTGGCCCTCTATCGCAGCTTATCACTGTTCTCCACTGCGATGATTAGGATGAAGTCTCAGGAGTCGGAGGGCACTGGGATAACTCCGTTTTTGAATCCTGGTCTGCCGAGTCACTTATGTCCTACCGTTGTGGTCTTGTGTGGTGTGCTCTAGTTGTGTCGTGCTCCAGTGGCATAGCTGGGAGGGGAGGCGGCGAGCGCAAGGTAAGTTTTCGGTTTTTTAATTTTATTCTCCCTTGTCGTCTGTCGCTTGCCCCCCCTCCCCTCTTACCTGCACCGGCTGTCACTGGGCGGCAAACTCAGGGATCACCCCGGGCGGCAAAATCTCTAGCTACGCCACTGTCGTGCTCTACGCAGTTGGGATCTTTTTCCCTGCTGTTGTGGGTGTGGGTGTTTTTCCAATCTTGTGGCCGTTGCTACAGCTCCGGGTCTCACCAACTGTTGTTGCATTATTATTCTCTTATCAACCCTGTCCTATGCTGATTCCGAGGCATCAAAGGAGGTTCTGCCACTGAAATTAACTTGGAGTCTAGCAGGGTACATTAATACGCAGTTGCACCACTCTGACTTTTTGTTTCACTGGAATGAAGGAGTGTCAGGGTGTAATCGCAGAACACCATGATTTTGTGATCTCGTACAGGATTGCGCCAATCATGTGAGCCTTTCTCAGGATAATGTCTCTGTCATTATAGTTTAGCAGGTGTGCAATGACGGATCATGAGGGAGCCTGGGGAAGGGGTTTTGTTGCTTGAGCTCAGTGTGCTCTTTCCACAACAAAACATTGGGAAATGTCTCCTGGGGGAATCCAGGACTTCAACCAGTTTGGGAGGAAGACCTCTGTGTGTTTGCCCTCTGACTCTTCTGGAATGTCTACAATACTGATATTATTTCTCTGCTAAATTCCAGTAGCTAGGAGATTGTGGCTTGCATTGCATGGATCTGGTCCTCCATCGCAGAGATGCGTGCCTCTGCTTCTGTTACTGCTCTACTGTGTTGCAGAGGTCAAGCCGTAGCAGGGATATGTCTGTTCAAATCTGTTCCATCTTCTTTTCCAGAGGTAGCCAAGTGTCACTAATGGCGTACAATATGGTCTCAATCAAGATGACGGTTTGTTCTTATGTGTAGGTTGGGGCCATCCAGCTCCACAGCCACCCCATCCTGGGTGCGCTTGTGTAAAAATCCATCTTTGCCTCTGAATGGTGATTGCCTTTCTCTTTGGCCATGGTTGCTTCCCTCTAACAGTCTCTGTTTCTTCAGCACAAAAAGTTACTAGCTGAGCTGGTCACTTCTGTCTTGAACCTTTTGAATTGGACCAATGGATAGGAAGATTCCAGGGGGGCCCTCAAGAAGCACCCAACTGCCTCAGTATTGTGTCCCCCTCAAAACCCAATGGGGGTGTTGGCTGCACTTCTCTCCGATAGGCAGGAAAAGAGGGGACACCAACAACTTGCCCTCTACTCTTGGAGCCTCATACTGCCCCTCTAGTTGTTCTGTACCTGACCCCAGCATCCAAATCGATCCACTTATCTCATGGGTCTAGTGAAGGAGGGGGCGCGCCACTGTGAACTGCAATGTTTACTCTGTACTTAATGTCTTTCTCCCCTTTTCCTCGGACACCAGCCATCATCAGGATTGGCAGAGGCCACCAGCCGCTAGTCTCAAGGATAGTGTGCCCTTTGACCTCAGCTATGATCAATTTCCACTGGCTTCTCTTTGCCTGGTTCAGGGGGACCAACCATCCCAACCCCCACAGCAATTCCTCTTCCCCCAAAGGTCACACTTCAGTCAGGCCATGTGTAGCTCTCATTGGGGCTTTGTTTTGGCACACTGTTTGATACCCTGCAATGTTGCACAGGCACGACCCCAGAATGGTAGGCCGCACCACTTAAGTTCTGCCTCTCTGGATTCCAGTTCCGATCAGCTCTATGGGGGGCGGAGAGTGGAAGGGAGAAATGTCTCATTGCAGTTCGGGGTAGGCGACAATCAGCTTGTCCCCTGAATTGCTAGGCTGGCACCACTGTGGCCACTGGTTCCATTCAGCACAGACCATGTACCACCCCGTGCCAGAGCACTGGGCTCATTCTGACTGCTATTTCAGAAAAGGAGGCAAAGGTCCAGCACCAACACGGTCTCAGTCCCCAGGCACTCTCCAAGCACCTGACTGCCATCAGCAGCGCCTGCTGGATGCCAGGTGAGCACACAGCACCAGGATCAGCCAAGGCTCCTCACAACATCCACCATGCAAAACCCCTTGCACAGTGGGCTGCACTACTCATCCACAGCTGCCCAGTACCTGGCAAGTTTGTTTCTTGGCTGCAATGCGCTCTCCACCATGTGGAATCCAAGAGCGGCCACTTGTGCACTGTAGTGGGGTTTGGATTGTTGAAGGATGGTGATGCATACTGGGGGTTCTAGAAAGATGCAAAACAAACACAAGGAGATGATGGACGGAGCGCTGAAACTTTTCAGACACTCACCCCCAGTCACAGATCTGGGTTGAATCCATCATCGTTCTTTAGCTCACTTCGCCAGCCCAGTTCAGACAAAGCTATATGCAAATCAGTCTTGACCCTGTGCCTCAGGGGAACAGTCCAGCCCGAACTGCCAATCCATGTCTTCCCTGGACCGGAAACAAGCATTCTGGGACTGGTTTCGGGGTAACACCCCTCATCAGCCAGACTAGCTTGAATCCAGTGGCAAAGTGAGCAAGGGACCCAAGTCTGGGCATAGCCTGCCAACTTAGGGCGAACAAAGCAAACACAAGGAGATGATGGACGGAGCGTTGAAACTTTTCAGACACTCACCCCCAGTCACAGATCTAGGTTGAATCCATCATCGTTCTTTAGCTCACTTCGCCACCCCAGTTCAGACAAAGCTATATGCAAATCAGTCTTGACCCTGTGCCTCATGGGAACAGTCCAGCCCGAACTGCCAAGCCAGCCTAGAAAGATGCCAGATCAAGTGATCACCATCTTGGTGCCTTGGCCATGCCACTCAACCCTACAACCTTCTGTAAATGTGTGATGACCTGTCTGCAGAATCTTTAAGCAACCCTGCATGTCCACATCATATGAATCCAGTTAGCTTCCTCTTGAAGGCATCTCAGGCAGTTACCAGATACTGTGTGGTATATTTTATGTTGAATAGTGGAGGTGAGATATGACCTATGCATAAATCAAGAGTGTGTGTATCAGAATCTAGCGTTTCTCAACACTTTTTGAGTATACTAGTCCTGTGTTCCATTCCTCGTCTGACTCCTGGACCCCACAGTCTTTCTGGTGTCCTCTACAGAGCGCCCTATAAAATGCAGGCAGCAACCTTCCTTCATGCATTAATGATATTAATTCACTTAGCTTGGACACCGTCGGTCTAACTGTTAATCTCTTCCACATATCATGAGATGCCTGTGACAGTCTTACAAACAACAAGAAACACAACCATCCCCGGACACAGATCGGTCCTCTGGCGTCTTCAAAATTGTGGAGGGTTTTGCCTTCAAAAATATCTCCCATTGACTTGCTCCCATTTTCTAAGCAGCCCATCACTCTGCCTCTAGATGACATTTACAGAATTCCCAAGTCCCCGCAGTGTCACTTGAGACAGATTGGGTTCCCATCACAACTCTTCTGGTCCCTTAGTCCCACACTTGAGATATCACTGATTACAAGTATGATGTCCATCGGCTCTCTTTCTTCGACCCAGGAAACAAATGACTAAGTTCCCTATCTCATTGACAGCATTCCAATAATCTGCTTTTTCTATTTGGGTTGTCTGTGAGCCATTCAGGAGGTTTTGCAGCCGGGAGGCCAGATCATAGCGCTCCATGTCTGGCACACCCAATCCACCCTTCTTGAACGTTAATTTGAATGTGTCCAATTGTACCCTTGGGCAGTAACCGACCCATATTATGCATGTCATCAAACTATCTAGTTCTCGGAACACACTCAACGGGATCAGGAATAAGACTCCTTAAAATACAGCATCTCGTAATACTACCATTTTAATTAATGCAATTCTGCCCATCATGATAAAGGGCAGTTTCAAACAGAATTTTATCGATTGGCATATTCCATCCAACATGCGTCTTTTGTTCAGCTTAATGTACTCATTATTATCTTAGATCGGGCTTCTACCCAAACTTTTCATATCGACATTTTAACTCCAAGTCAGGAAAGATCATGTCACCCAAGTGTGCCCACCTGGCCAAAGAAAATATCCATTAATTAGTCCAGTTTCTACGGAGTCTCGAAATCTAACCATATTAATCTAGTATGCTTAGAAGTATTGGGAGAGATTGGACTGGCTTCCTCAGGTATAATACGTTGTCATCAGCATACTGGGGCACCAAGTGGTTAGTGCTTCCTAGTCTAATCCCCAATTCTTCCTTCCCCAATTCCAGCATACCCGCCAAAGGCTCTACCACCAGAACGAACAATATTGGTGATAACAGCCATCCTATATGGGTGCCTTTTTTAAGGTCCAACTCTCAGATACCACTCTGCTTGTACACACTCTTGCCTAGGGTCTTATTTATATTAATCATAACCAATGGCTAACGCTATGATTAAAGTAGTACTTTACGAGGACTCTGAACAAATAGTCCCATCCAATTGCATCAAACACTTTTGTAACATTGAGGCATGGCACTACATATCTTCCACTGCCCTACCAAGAAAATATTTAATTTGTGCCAGTCAACCTTGAACATTGTTCATATCCCGTTTGGTCAGTGTGTATCAAATCTGCAATTACCATGAGTAATCTCGTAGAAATGATTACGCTAATTATTTTTGTGTCATCAATTATCACAGACAGTGGCATGTATTGTATACAATTCTCTGGGTCCACCCCCAGATTAAGGGACTACTATAATCAGTGCCTCTATCATAGTGTCTGGCAGCCCACCCTTTTTAACTGCTTTATCGGAGTCCTCTATTAGTTTTTCCAGTAAAATATTAGAGTAGGTTTAATAGAACTCGGTGAGGGTCCATAGAGACCAGAGGTTTTAAGTCTCCTTGTTTTTCAATTTAGAGATCATCTCTTTCTTGGTCAGCAATCCATCTGTCTGGTCCCTCTGTTCTGGAGTGAGCCATCGCAGATCAAGCCATTCTAATAAGGCATTAATGTCAAATGTGGCAGATGTCTCAGTAGTCTTATATAAAGTCTGTAAATAGTTTTTAAGGACATCTCTGTGCACGCATTACCCAGTGTTGCTCTAGTATGTGAAGGATAGGTGATCTCTGTGTCTTCATTCCCAGCAGCCAGGCATGAAATTACCCATTCTGTCCCCCTCTCCAAGCAGCTTTTGTCTGTGGCTCATGTGTCAGAATTTATCTAAGGAGTCAAGTAGTTCATCATGTTTCTGCTTGCATTCTAAAATCTGTTCTCTAAATATGTGTGTGTGCAATTCTGGCTTTCTATGTCTATGACAAAGGTCTCTAATTTATTTATGTCTGACTGTAACTCTTGTCTTACTCTGTATATTTTTCCAATGCAGACATACCTCAAGACCGTCTTCATAGACCTCCATTCTGTCACCCTATCAGATTCGGTTCACAAAGTGGTCTGAAAGAGCCACACCCACATCCCTGCGAATAACAGGGTCCTTTGGGGACACTATCATTAATCTTTACCACAAACAGTGTGTGGAGTGATTGGATACAGTCCTACACAGATAGTATGTGACTGAACACCTATCAGAGACACTTCTGCTGACAAATATATAGTCAACTCTACTATTAGAACCATGTGGTGGTGAGTTAAAAGTTAAAGTGACGGTATAGTTAGGAATGGTAATAGGATCTTGGCTTATGTTAAAAAAAACTAGACATTCACTGAAAACAGAGGTGAAAATGACATTAAAGTTAGGTGTTGCAATAAGATAAAAACTAACCTTTAAGAAACAAATAACAATCAAGTTCACCAGTTATAGTTTATAGTTATAAAGTGTTGCATAAATTATGAAAATGGCAAAAGACTGTCACTCTTCTATGTTGGTCTGGATGGCACTATGCTAATCCTAAGCTTAACAAATCTGCTAGAAAATCAGATATTTAAGGTGAGCAGTATTAGAGTGTCGTGGTGTTGTAGAGTGCTCCATATAAAGGAGCTGCTCTCCACCTAACATTTGGGAAACACTCAGGGTTCCCTACAACCTTTCTTGTATAATTTATTTGGCACCCTAAGCCTGAAAGGGTATTGCTTTGACTTATACTAGGTGCTCCTTTGTGTCTGACAAACATAGGTCTCTCTGACAATCTCTAATGAGAGGGAAACATGTGTCAGGGGCTGCTTTTATTCATTCCCGGTTGGCTTGGATCGTATTTTACCAATCCAAAGCTATAATAGTGTACCTGGAGTGATAAAAGACTTTTGTCATTTTTCAGCTGGGTGTGCAGCACAAACTGACAAAAGCTTTGACATTTTTCTAGCTCAGTGTGGATCGCACTATGCCAATCTTATGCTTAAAAAGTCTGCTAGAAAACTGACATTTGAGGTGAGCAGTTTTAGAGTGTTGGTGGTATTGAAGAGTGCTTCATATAAAGGAGCTGCTCTTCGACTAAAGTTTGGGAACTACCCAGGGTTACCTACTGCCTTTTATGCACAATTTATGTGGCATTCTAAGCCTGAAAGGGTATTTTTTGATATGCAAATATGTATACAAATGAAGCATGAACAGTCATCAGTCCATCATTCATTCTTCGAGAGGTGGAAGCAATACTCTTGTGATCGTTCTTAAAATCTTTTTTATAAACAGTCCTATTTTTTTAATAAATGAATGTCCATAAATCCTGATCTTGACTTTCATAACTTCATAAAAACAGTTAGTGACAAGCAAACAGAAGTTTAAAGAAATAGAATGATTCCTATAGCACCAAGGAGAGAGGCGAAGAATATTCCAGAACTTGGCGGTAACTACCACAAAGGCAGGGTCACCAGGCTGAGCACGTGTGAATCTTGGTACCGTCAGAAGTTGGGCGTTCAAAGAATGAAGACACCTAACAGGCGTATAGAAGGAAAATAGTCTCTGCATGTAACCAGGGATGGAACCATAGACCACTTAGTGGCAAAGACAGAGCACTTCGAAAAGGCATCTTCTATGAAAAGGCAGCCAGTGGAGCAGGATGGGAGGAGATGTGCGAGAGGTGGCTGGGACCAAGAATCAGCCTGGCATCCGTATTTTGAATGTGCTGAAATCTAGCAGTCAGAAAGCCTGCGAGTGAAAGCGAAAGACACAGATACATGTAACAGACCAAGTAGAAGGCAGAATCCTGAACAACGGATTTATGACAGGGTGAACATGTTGAAATGCAAAAACAAAGGGATAATTAGAGATCCAAAAGAAAACTAAGGTTGTGAGCAGAGGAGATGGAAACAGGAGAAGAATCTAGTCCCGGAGGCCAGCATGAAGAAAACCACACTAAGGCCTTAGCAAAGAGCAATACTTCAGCTTCATCGGAGTTTAGGCACAAAGAGTATGAATTCATCCAAACTGAAATGGCTATCATACACTCTTGAAAAAGAAAGTTGTTCGGACAATGAATCGCCGTCAAGCCTTAAGATCTGTTCTATATCATTTATGTAAGTGTAGAGACCAAATCCAAAATTTAGGATAAGGGCGGTGAGAGGGGCAGCATAAATATTAACAAAGTGAGGTTGCAGGCAGGGCCCACCACAAGAAATGGAACTGAAGGGGAAATGAAAGAAAGAAGAGAACCAATTGAGATCAGTACCTTGGATGCCAACAGGGGCCTGACGGACTAGCACAAGAGGATGGGAGACCGTGTCAAATGTGGCAGAGAGGTCCAGTAGGATCATTGGTGCCTCTCCAAAACATCATTCAGTTGCGCAATATTCAGCAGGCCATTTATCCATGGTCCAGTATCCTGTGGAGCATTGTTGCATTGCACTTCACCACTATGGGCATTATTTCTACTGAGTCGACAGTGAAGGAAGTGACCCAATTCCGGTCACTCACGACCACCACTCTGCCTTCTATGAAATGAAGAGTCGGTCAGACAGTAGAGAATACAAACCAATAACAGTTTATTCAAAGTACGCTCAGAGTGGAGCCCTGTCTGCTCAGTGGCTAAGAGTGCTGCAGAGAGAGTCTGACTTCAGCAAGCATAACGATACACTATGTACATTTCAGAATCAATGAAAACCCGCCCACCATGGAATTTTCCAGAGGGACGCAGCTGGACAGTAAATTACAAAGGAGTAAGTTTTGGTTCTGAGGCCGGGCACACATTATCTATCTCTCAAGGTTACTCTGCCTGTGCCCGCCACTAGACAAGTGGGAGAAGGCTTACATCTCAGAAGAAAGGTATGTGCTAATAAGAGCAATGCATTCATTAGTGTGGCAAAACCCAACTCCGAAGAAACATAACCCAGAGAAGGCCGTTTCTCGGAAATAGAGAAAAATTAGTTTCAATCGTGATACAAATAGGCGCCCGTACACAAAATGGCGCCGCGAATGCTAACTTACGTCAAGGCAATACAAAAGCATAATTTTTATTCTAACAGACCCTCCTTTTAGCATGAGCTAAGCAATATATATAATATCAAAAGACATATCATTCGATAAAACATGGTAAATTAATTTAGGAGCATTCCATATCCTCAGCTTCAGGGATAGAAACAGTAAGGAGGGAAGAAGTCTCAAAAATACCCTCATCGATCTGCATCAGATCGTTCACCTCCTTCTGGATCATAATTGTCGCGGTGGTATCATGGATTGATATTTTCTTGGGAGCGAGAAGAGTGGTGCAGTAAGAGCAACATAAGGAGAGACACTGCACCAGAACACAGCAAGCAATCAAAATCACAATAAAATAGATCACCCTTTCAAGGATCCAACCCCATCCACCAAAAAGGGACCAACTCCAATTTCCACTCTCCATTCCTCTAACATTTTCCAAAATATCTAAAATGTGTTGGGTAATACTTTTCTATATTAGTGATCCCGACTACACACTGGTCTCCTACTACTGCGCACACACCACCGCTCTTAGCTAGGATGAAATCAACTGCATATCTGGTTTGCTCAGAATATATTCGCATACATTCCAATTGGGTGGTGATGTCACGCAAAGCTGCTACTGTGGAATTAGACAGTATCTGTAGCTTGCATCCAAAATATTCCCTAGCCCTTTCACCCCTGGCCATAGCGGTACCACCAAATGTAATAATGGAGGAAAGAATGCACCCAAAGGTGATACTATTGCTATAGTTATTGACTTCCAGGTCTGTCACCTGTTGGAAAAATCCCTTTGTCAGTGTTCTTTTCACCCATCTGATTTTAGGCTTCGCATGTTTGCAGGGCACACCTAAAGGCAACACCATCCCAAGGGCCACATCATCTGTACCATTATGCATGTTAAAATAGGTCCCATTAGACAGGAAGAAAAACCCGGGGTGTGCATAAATGGGCCTATCATAATCCACAGCAGCATACATAGAATTCCACCCAACAGTACGAGGGTCCTTTGGATCTACCATAAGGTACGTACCCTTACAAAAGGTTATCCCTGAGCAATTTGCATACAAAATGAGGTCAGTATAATTGACGATTGGACAACATGCAGGGTAATAACCAGCCTCTCGGGGGACTGTCAATTCTTTGTACTGCCAGCCCACCAGTGTGACATTCTGCTTCTCCATATAGAAATTATCACAATAAGTGTTCTTATTACATCCTGGATAGCCTGTGCCTCAAGGCTGTCGATGATACAGACATGGGCCTGCATAACGGAATCCAAATACTCTGTGTACCTCTGCGAAACCAGGGGGCCGAGTATAAGTGTAATTAACAAGTGATAATGGATATGCAGTCCATGAGCTAGTAACAGACTCAGTAGGATAGCAAGCAGTACCTTAGCCAAAAAACCTTTTATGTGTGTTTAGAAACACATTACTCGGGCTGCCCTTTTTGTACGGACTTGAGAAACAACTTGGTATTTAACACATGACAATGCATTCTGATTACATTCCAAAACCCAGGACACCCCACCCAGAACCAACAGCAGCAATAACACAAGAACAGCACATAACGCTTTTTGTTTGGTAGACCAAAATTCACGTGTATGAACAAGGGGAATTACTGGCTGCTCCTCGTCGGCAACCATTCTGCCAAAGGGTGCATAGCGAATGATAAAGCAAAGGGGCAAATCTCCGCCAAAAGAAGTATACAAGTTCCCAGTGTCCGTCAGAGCCTTACTGGTACAGGCTCCTATTGTTCATCAAACGTTGGCGCTCTTGAGCACCGGCAGTGGAGCTTGCTCTGTCCTAAGCTCTTGATGTATCCCACGCCAATCAGGATAATGCACCCCCCAAGGGAGTACGTTCAATCTATCCTGTCCAATGTCAAAACAGTGCACCAATCTCACATCACCCTAAACTAACTTCGTTGGTACTACAACAAAGTACACCCTAACTTGCACAGTCCATCCCTGTCTAATCTGACTTCTCCTTTGGTGCACTGTTCCCCAGTCGAGGTCGCAAATTGTACCTGGTGACTCCAGGCACAGAGGGATCAGTGAAAAGGGGTTCCTGGATAGCTCTTATCTCTGGTGGGACAGCCTTGTTCAGGATGTCGTCATTCTCCTTGTCACTTTGCGTCCATGTAAGGACAGCGTCGCTGAATGGAACAAAACGAGGAATCTGCTCACATTTCTGGTCAGCTACTCCTTCCTTGACCCACTAACCATAGGGCAGGGGCACCTTTTTGCAATGCAGGCCATGCACCCAATTCTTCCGGCCAGCGACCTTGACAGCCATGAGGGTAGCCAAAAGGAACTGTTCGGGCCCCTTCCAATGCGGCTCCAAACTCTTCTTCCGCTGAAAATTCTTTATGAGGACATAGTCCCCAGGCTGAATGTCATGCCCGGGCCCCTCTGGCGTAGCTGGCAGGGACTCACGGACCTGTTGGTAAATAGGACGCACATTTTCAGTTAACTGACAAAGGTAAATGATCAACAATGGGTACTCAATATCAGTGAACGGCCGAGGACGTGGGACGCCCCAGACATTTGCCGGGCGTCCAAACACGACCTCGTAGGGTGACAATCCGGTTCTAGAATGTGCTGTTGTTCTTGTCGACAAAAGAGCTAATGGTAATGCATCTGACCACTGTAACCCTGTGGTCTCCTGAATCTTTGCCAATTTCAGTTTGAGAGTACCATTGTACTTCTCAACCAAACCTGCTGACTGCGGGTGGTTTGCAGCATAAAACTTCTGTTTTATGTGCAGACCATCACAAATTGACTGAATAACCTTGGCATTGAAATGACTTCCGTTATCACTCCAAATCAAATGGGACAAGCCGAAACGAGGAAAGAACTCCTTCAGGAGCACCTTTGCAGTCATAATGGCTGTATTATCTTTAGTGGGATAAGCTTCAACCCATTTACTAAATACACAGACGACCACCAGGACATACTTCAAATTGTTGCATCGTTCCAATTCAATATAGTCCATTTGTAGGACTTTAAAAGGGAAGGTGGGTGGTGCGAAATAACCTTACGAGGATTATGCATCATGCACACCATACAGTACTTCACTAAATGTGTAGCTGTCTTAGAAATGTTGTCATTCTGCCATACAGGGTCTAACAACTTGCAAATACCCTTATCACTAATATGCGCTGGGCCATGAGCCATGGTGACTACAGGAAGAACATATGCATCTGGTAACATCCATCTCTGCTTCCCTGACTTATCAATCCAACATCCCTCATCATTCAATTGTGCTGTACATTTTTGCCACACTGCTAACTCTTCTGTTGTGGCCTCGCTTTGAATCTCCTTCACATTCTCAAGTGTGTCTTCGAACATAGTAACCTCAGGCACCCACCTAGCAGGACCTGCCACAAACATTCTTTTCATTTTGGTCCGGGCCGTTTCCTTAGCTGTCTGATCTGCAAAAGCATTTCCCCTACCTACATCATCAGTGACCTTATGATGTGCACTAAACTTTACTATGGCCAATTTCCTAGGGAGTGTCAAGGCAGACAAAAGCCTCAATATGAGATGCCCGTGTTGAATTTTAGTACCATGAGAAGTAAGGAACCCTCTCTCAGCCCAGAGTCGCCCAAAATTATGGGGGACTCCAAAGGCATACTGTCAGTATAAATATTGACAACTAGTCCCTCACTTAATTCGCAAGCCCGGATTAGGGCGACAAGCTCAGCAGCTTGGGCCGACTGATAGGGAACTCGTGATGTCTCATCTACTGTACACAACGTAGTAATAGCATACGAAGCAGTTGTAGCGCCATCTGGTAATTTAAAACAAGAGCCATCGACATATAGTTCCCCTTGTGGGTCAGATAAGGGAACATCAGTCAGGTCTACCTGTCCTTTCATCTCTTCTTCCAAGAGATGAAAATCCGGAAGATACAATCATGTATCCGGAAGATACAATCATGTTTTTCAATCTCATCATTCTCAGAAGGGAGGGGCAGTAACATAGCTGGGTTCAGAGTGGCACATCTTTTGATCGTGATGTGTTTGGCAAACAAAGTTAATTCATATCCAGTCAGACGTGCACTGGTGAGGTACTGTGTCTTAGTCTTGTTCAAAAGTGTATCCACAGCATGGGGTACCATGGCTGTAAGGTCAGTATCAAGTACGAGTCCAGCCGATTGTCTGATAGTTACGGCCGCGGCCGCTCTTAGACAGCTCTGGAGGTCTCGTGCAACTGGGTCAAGAACGGCAGAGAAATAAGCATACAACCGTTGCTTATCTCCAAATTTCTGTGTTAAAACAGAAAGCACGCAACCAGCTATCTCATGGACGTACAACACAAATGGTTTAGTATAGTCTGGAGTGCCGAGTACTGGAGCCGAACAAAGTGCAGCTAAGGATTTAATTAATAGCTAATAGTTAGGTATCCACTGCCGACAGTAGGAAGTGATACCTATAAAAGCGCGCACATCTTTCTGAGTTTGTGGAACAGGCATTTTAACAATGGTACTGATGCGCTCCGGGGTCAATCTTCTACCCTCCTTCAACAGTAGGTGACCTAAATAGGTAACCTCTTGTCGACAATATTGGAATTTAGAAAGGGACACCTTATGTCCATGTTGAGCCAAATGCAACAATAATTTAACTGTACTGTCTTTGCAACCTTGTTCCATGTCAGAAGCGATGAGCAAATCATCGGCATACTGCACCAATACATGGGGGGCGTGGCCTGGACGCCAACGGAGTAAGCGGCAGAGCTTGCGAGCTCCGTCCTGCCGGCCGCTGTTTGGACCCATCTTGACTGCCCACAGAGCATAAAACAAACGGCAATTCTAGCCTTACGCCCCAGGAGTCGACGGGTGTCACCACAGGGCCCTCAGAGGCGGTAGCGTGCTGAGAAAACCGCTGAGAGGACAGGGGAGACGGGAGAGGCGAGAGGACAAAATGGCGGCACCCATCGGCACGAAAAACTCCTCAGGCGCGGCGGGCGCACCCGCCACACATTGCTGCTAAGAAGGGACCGCGGAGGCATGACAGGACAAGCAGATTGCGAATAATCATCGCAGGCACAGCTGGTAGACTGGGAGAGGGACACCGCAACAGCGGGCTGACCGCCGCGGAGGGGCGGAGCGCCAGGGAGGGCATCTGCATCCCCGCCTGTACAGTGAGAGAGCTGGGGCCCCTATTACGTATCCAGGACGCCTAAGGCAGCAAGCCGCAAGCAAGCGGCTGAAACGGGGCCAGAGGCGCAACCACGGTAAACAAGGGACTGCGAGAAACGCTGAGATAGTGGGAGCGACGGAAGAACAGCGCAAACCAACAAAATGGCGGCGACATAAACCCCTCCACTATCCCAGGCGCACTCGCCACATTCAGCAGTTGAAGGGAACAGGGCCAGCACGCCCGCCTCGCATTGCTGCTAAGAAGGGACCACGGAGGCATGGCAGGACAAGCAGATCGTGAATAATCATCTCAGGCACAACTGGTAGGCTGCGAGAGGGACACCGCAACAGCGGCTGACCGCCGCAGAGCACCAGGGAGGGCATCGGCAACCCCGCCTGTACAGTGCGGGCTGGGGCCCCTATTCCGCATCCAGGACACCTGAGGCAGCAAGCCACGAGGAAGCGGCCGGATCGGGACCAGAGGCCCTACCGCTGTAAATAAGGGACTGCGAGAAACGCTGAGATAGCGAGAGCGGCGGATGAACAGCGCAAACCAACAAAATGGTGGCACCATAAACCCCTCCACTGTCCCGGGCGCGCCCGCCACACTCAGCAGTTGAAGAGAACAGGGCCAGCTGGTATGCAGCGTGAGGGGCGGTGAACCAGGGAGAGCCGTCTGCAAGGAGAGGAGGTTGGAGCCCCACTTCCCCACTCATGAGCACCTAAGCAAGGAGCAGCGGGGAAGAAGCGGGATCGGGCTCAGAGGCGCGACCGCAGCGAACAGGGAACCGATGGCTACCGCACTGACAAGGCTGCCTGCACAGAGAGGGGGACGGGCCCCACGTCTCACATCCTAGGAGACTGGGGTAAGGGGCTGCCTTAAGGAAGCTGACCTGGAGCTATAAGCAGGGGAACCGCAATCAGCACTGGGGACCAAGAGACCGCTGACCAGAAGGGCAGGGCCATAAACGAGCTGCCGGGAAGAAGGGGGTGCATAAAGTGAGATCTGTACCCACCTGCCTCATACCGGGTCGCGCAAAGAGGAGAGCCGCGAAGAGTGCCCCACTTCCAGGACAGTGACATAAAGGGGGCAAAATAGAGAGGGGCACCCTCTCCTCAACCCAGAACAGAGGCGGAAGGCTAACAAACACGGTCTACTGCTGAGGCCAAAGAGCACTGTCTAGAGAGAGACAACAGACCGCAGGGCGCAAAGCAGCCAGCTCAGCCTGCGATACAAGACGGTGAGGCCCAAGCAACGCCAGAGCTGCGCAACTGGAAGCACGGGACATAGAGCAGACGAAGCTATCACGACCCTGGGCACTACCTGAAAAAGGTAAACTGATCTACCCCCCACCTAAGGAAAACAGGACACCCTTAGACATAGGAGGACGAAAATGGGGAAACAGACTAAGCGGAAAGAAAAGGAGGATGCGCAGACGGACATCCCCTCAGAGGAGAATAATACGCATTTCCCCATGACGAGTACCCCTGAGTGCCCGACCCTACAGGACATCCTTCAGGCCATCAATGCCTCTTGTGAGAGGCTAGAGACCAAAATTGACTCGATAGGGACGGATTTGGGGCTGCTACGTGACGACCACAGGCGACTCACAGAAAGAGTCACAACAAATGAACGCCAAATCTCTGAAACTGGACTGGCACTCACAGAAATGAAAGCACAACTCGCGGGGCTGGAATCAAAGGTGAGAGTGCTAGAACTCAGGGCGGAGGACGCAGAAAACCGCTCAAGAAGAAACAACATTAGAGTGACTGGTCTACCCGAGATAATAGAAGGAACAGACATAGTGGGGTACCTTGAGGGATGGCTTCGCACAGCGGTGCACCAGAGGGACTCTCGCCATTCTACGCTCTAGAACGAGCACACCGAGTGCCGACAAGACCGGCTGCGCCAGGGGCACCGCAGCGACCGGTGATAGCAAGACTACTACACTACCGCGATAGAGACCATATATTGGCGCAAGCTCGGCAGAAAGGTGAAATAATAGTTAATAATGTGGTGGTGCGCCTCTTCCCGGACTTTTCCAGGGAGGTCCAGCAGCAACGGAGCTCCTTCATGAGCGTCAAAGCCAAACTCCGTCAACTGGACTACAAGTACACAATGCAGTACCCCGCGAGACTACGGGTAACTACTCCGGATGGAACAGAATTCTTCACGTCCCCGCAGGAGGCGTGGACCTGGCTGGAGCAACATCGAGGAATAATGCCGCCAAAGGATCTGAGACGCCGAGGAGGCTGACGCAGAGGATCTCGCAGCAGGGACACGAGGAGAGGTGTACTAGCACCTTTGCAGGCAGAGACCCAACTGGAACGGCAACACGCCATGCAAGTAGTGGCACTGATCAGCGGGAAAGAAACCATCCGAAACAACTTAGAAGCAAGCGGATCAGGCACAGATTCGGGTTCTGAACAGGACTCAAACACTTCAGAAGCGCCGAGCAGTGTACTCCCGATTGTGACGCCTGGTACAGCAGACGAGATCATCTGAAGACGCAGCTAGGAGGGCTCCAGCACGAGGGAAGACAAGAAAGAGACAATGGGGCACATTGGTGAACTAATATAATAAATGTGCCGGACAGTAGGCTGGCGGGCGGACGCGCCAGAAGCGTCACTAGACTCAACCCCCATTACTTTATAGACGTTAGTCCAGGGATTCGGACTACTAGTTTGGATGGGAGGGCACTGCCTACTTGTCCTGGGGAAGGGGCGTTGGGGAACCGGTTATAATGTTGAGGAATTGTTGAAGTGGGAAACACGAGTCGCAACACAATCATTTCAGCAGTTGTGAGTAGACATCATGTCTGGGGTGGGGGGGATGAGGGGTGCAGGGATGGTCGACAAACAAAGGGATATGGATTTGGCGAATGACATTAAGTATAAGTGCTTAACCTGGAACATACGGGGCATGCATACGATTGCTAAACGGTATAAAGTCTTCTCTTATCTCAACAGAAGGGGAGTGCAAATAGCACTACTCCAGGAGACACACCTCACGGGTAAGGAGTGCCAAGCGCTGCAGAAGAGATGGCGGGGACAAACATTCTACACTACATACTCTGCCTATGCCAGGGGTGCCATGATCTGGGTCAGGGCGGGAGTTCCCTTCCAGGTCACCAGTAAGTTAATAGACCCAGAGGGCAGGTATGTAGCGCTGAGAGGGAGGGTGGAAGGTAGAGAAGTGAGCATTACAAGTGTCTACGCCCCAAATGTGGACCAATCACAATTTCTGGCGCGGTTATCCCGATAGTTAGCCCCATACCTGATGTCCAGAGTGCTTATGGGTGGAGACTTCAATGCTATAGCCGCCATTGACTTGGATAGATCACACCTGCCACTGCCGGACTCTCCAGCGGTTCGCCATGCACGGATATTCGGAGACTGGCAGAGACATTGGGGACTGGTGAACTCCTGGAGGACTCTGCACCCCCAGGACAGAGACTATTCATTTTTCTCGCAGACACACGATGTACATACGCGGCTAGACTCATTTCTATGTACCCCAGACATACATGGGCAGGTGAGCAATGTTGAGTACCTAGCTAGGACGATATCCGATCATAACCCCGTGTTAATGGGCCTCTATTGGGCAAGCCCTCCCCCGGCCATCCCTACATGGCGACTGCACCTTGAGACGCTGGAAGATCAGGTATTTAAAGAAGGTATCAGAGAAAAGGTCATACAGTATTTCCACGACAACGAAGGGACGGCATCTCTCTGCTCCCAGAATGGGATGCCTTTAATACAACTATGAGAGGGCATGCATTGTGTAGCGGAGATGACGGGGGTCCGACGCACACTGACAACAGAAGTCCTAACAGCCGAAAGGGAGCTTAGACAATTAGAACAGAAACAACCGGAGCGCCCTGACCTACAGGATGCACTCTTAGAAGCGTGAGAAACAGTGGCACGCCAGACGGAGAGGTTGCGGAGTTTCGATTACAAGCAATATCTGGACTGCAC
Organism: Calotriton arnoldi; assembly: GCA_963921515.1. Classification (NCBI taxonomy): domain Eukaryota; kingdom Metazoa; phylum Chordata; class Amphibia; order Caudata; family Salamandridae; genus Calotriton; species Calotriton arnoldi. Next base: position 1,136,898 of record CAWUFW010003811.1, on the reverse strand, counting down.
ACATGCGGAGCGCGACAAGCCGGGCTCTTTACTGGCGTGGCTTGCCAGCCCGAGCAACAGGGGGTCACCAATAGTAGAACTGGAGGACGAAGCTGGATGCAGGCAATATACACAAGGGGGTATTAATGACATTCGCCAGATACTACACCAAATTGTACAGTAGTGCACTGGGGAGCGGCGGTGCGACAGTAGGAGAGTTCCTCGGTGAGCTGGAGCTACCTCGCCTGGACCCTGAAGAGGCAGAGGACTTAGGGGCAGACATCTCCCTACGGGAGGTAAAAGTTGCCATTAAACATATGGCGCGCAACAAAACGCCAGGGACGGATGGACTCCCGGCAGAGTTCTACATGACATACATTGAGGAATTAGCCCCAAAACTGGTCGCAATGTATCAGACAGCACAAGAGCTGAGACTGCTGCCCAGCACCACGAGAGAAGCCCTGATCATTCCTGTACTCAAACCCAGAAAACCGGCCCACGACAGAACGGCGTATAGGCCGTTGTCCATGCTGAACATGGACTATAAAATATTGAGCAAAATCATAGCGAACAGGCTACTCCCCCACATGCCCCAGCTAGTACATGCAGACCAAATGGGGTTCATACCTCGTAGGAACACTGCCCTTAATATCAGGCGCCTCATGGCCATAATGAGAGAGGAGGATTATGCTAAAGACGAGGCTGCAATTTTTGCAGTCGATATCGAAAAGGCCTTTGACAGCCTAGACTGGAAATACCTCTATAGAGTCCTAGAGACGATGGGTCTAGGCGCGGGATTTGGGGAGTGGGTTAAGCTGCTATACGCGGACCCCAGAGTCAGGGTGAAGACAGGGAAAGTGGTTTCCCAGAGCATGAGGGTGGAGAGGGGGAATAGACAGGGATGTCCTCTGTCCCCTCTGTTGTTCGCGCTGGCCATAGAGCCGTTGGCATGCCGGGCCCGAGCGGGACGGGAGTATGCAGGATTGATGATCAGAGGCACTCATCACCGCATAGCACTCTATGCAGACGACATACTCCTCTTCCTGGAAAATACAGGCGGAGGCCTGCAGGGAGTTAGGGGCATGCTAGAAGAATTTGGCGCGCTTTCAGGGCTGCGAGTAAGCTGGCAGAAATCTAAGGTAATCCCTGTGACGCATAATAGAGACCCTCCGGAGGTACTGGGGAACTTGCAATGGGAACCCAACGGTCTAGAGTACCTGGGGGTGACGATATATCATGATTCCGCAGACTTGGTGGAGGGCAATGTGGGCAAGGGGATACGGGCTCTCCGCTCCTCCATGGATCTTTGGGGATCCCTACCGCTATCGGTAGCAGGCAGAGTGGCCCTCCTGAAAATGGTGGCGCTGCGGCGACTGCTATATATATATATATATATATATATTCGGAACGCTCCTGATATGGCTCCCCTGTGTGACATTTCGCGACCTCAACTCACAGATTATAACCTTCCTATGGGGGCCGGGACGCAGACGAGTGGCCCTGGGAACAATGCAACGCTCCACATCCACAGGAGGACTGGCAGTCCCAGACCTGGAGGCATACTACCTGGCAGCACAGCTGCAGTGGTTTATAGGATGGCTGGCGGACAGCAGAAATCCAGACAGAAATCAATCACCATTTGCCCCAGAACCTCCAGTCCTAACGAAAATACTATTAAGACTGAAGCAGAGACCACATAGGAAGACGGATGAGGAGATAGTAATTACGCAGTGTTGGGCAAGATGGTTACAAAGAACAGGTTGCAGGGTCCCCTACTCCCCAGACATACCCATCGAAATGCTCCGACAGCTACCGCATGGGGGGAATTGGGCCGGACTGGAGGATTGGAAGGAAGCGGGGATACAAGTGGTCGGGGACCTCTTGCGAGAATCCCAAATGCTCCCATTTGAAGACCTCCAAGAGGAGTTTGACCTCCCGCAGTGACATTTCCTACTACATAGAGCTGTTACGGCGGCATTCCGGAAACATTGGGCTGTGGGTACGACAGAACCTAGAGCGTTAGACTGTTGTAGATATGTGGTCCTCTCGGCCGGTAGAATAAAAACGGTTTCCTGTATATATAGAGCCATCAGACGAGACGTTCAGAAGCCCATGGAGCGACTAAGAGCACAATGGGAAGAGGACCTACGGGTACCGAACATAGAAAAAGACTGGGATACCATAGTAGAGCGCACCTGGAAGGTTTCTAGGAACGGTATGTTCAAGCTCATAAACCATTATGTACTTCATAGGGCGTACCTCACGCCGGTCAGAATGAGGCGCTACTTCCAAACAGAAGACGCAGCCTGCCCAAGATGCGGGGACAGAGAGGCACATATCCTCCCCATGCTGGACTGTCCGGACTGGAGGGGATTCTGGGAGGAGGTACTAACGACTGTTGAGAACATAATAGATAGGGAAGTTCCGCACAGACCAAGTCACTGTATATTACACTGGTTTCCGCACACGGCCAAGACAAAGGTCACTGGGAGGTTTCAAGACTTAGCATTCATACTAGCGAAAAGGGAAATCACGAAGAACTGGAAGGCCGCGAGAGGCCCACAAATAGGGAGCTGGAGAAAGGAACTGGAGAAGTGGGCAGACGCAGAAGACAGAATCTTGTTGCGAGCAGCTAACAGAGGTATAGGAAATCTGGAAACAGCGAGAGCCTGGGGGAGCCTAGTGAATGACTTACAAATCCCAGACTTAGACGACGCAGAGAACGACCAGCCAAATTCGCCACCGCAGGGAAGGGGTAACGAGATAGGGACATAGAGGGCTTAAGACACGAGGAAGCTGTGGGGGCTGTTGTGGCCCCCCCAGCACCACGCGCAGACCTCAGACAAGGATAGCACAGATGGAGGAAGAAGTAATGCACACCGATGACACACATACACTGGAAAGTAAGCGACTAGTTCAGGGGGGAGGGGGGGATTGGGAGTTGGAACCGATTGAACATGTTGAACAGTTTACCTTGTTAAGACATTAAAACAGACAAGGGAAAGAGCACTGTACTGTAAACATGTGAATGAATGCTCATGAGAAATGCACAATTGAATGTTATGTGAACCAAACACCAATAAAATCTGTTTTAAAAAAATAAAAATACTGCACCAATACATTACCTGACGGAAGCGATAGAGAATCCAGCTGACTTTTTAAAGCTTGACTATAAATACTTGGACTTTCTGTATAGCCCTGAGAAGCTCGACAGAATCTAAAGCTCCTACCAGCTAGGGTAAAACCAGACAAGTACCTGCTACCTGGATGAATAGGAATACTAAAGAAAGAATTTTTCAAATCAATGACAGAGAAAAATTTAGCAGTAGAGGGGATCATGGTCAAAAGAGTGGTAATATCAGGAACCACTGGAAACTGTGGGATCACTATTTTATTAACCTTGCGCAAATCAATCACGAAACGATAAACATTTTCATGGTCATCAGAAGAACCTGAGGGCGTCTTTTTAAGAATCGAAAGAATAGGGCTATTACAAATATTAGCAGTTGTCTCCTCAACCACTCCCTTTTTAATCAAATCCTGTATAATTTGCAATAAGGCCCGCTCACCTGCCTGCTGTATTTTATACTGAGGGATACGAGGCAAAATAGCACCATCCTTAGCCTGTATCGAAACCGGCGATATTTGCAACAATCCCACGTCGGTGTCGCCCACAGAGTGGGTGGCACATCTTTAAATTCAACAGGAAGGGGCGCATCTTTGGACAAACACTGCTTAGCGCGTGCTACATTTGGACCCATTGTCATATAGACACCCGCCGGAGAACAATAGATAGTAGCATGCAATTTCTTCAGAAAATCCAAACCCATCAAATTCTCACCACAAGTAGATGTCAGCAAGAATGGTGAATCCACAGTGAAAGGACCTATAGCCAAATCAAGAGGTTTTGAAATGGGGCTTACAACCGGTACACCAGAGAAACCAACCAACACATTATTTTGGCCAGACAGAGCTGCCCCAGGGACCACATTTCGAGAAACAGAACTTTTCATTGCACCTGTGTCTACCAAATATTCCTTAGTTGAACCTTGCAGTTCTGCTGTTACATAAGGACCACGTTGGTCTACAGGCATCAGAACTGGTCCCCCACTCTGTCCCTGGCTGTCCTAGCTATAGGACATTCCTGTCACTTCATCCATATCATAATAAATTTCCCCCCTGAAAGAGCGGGCTAGCAGGATAGCCACCCCGCTGTTTTAGTACACCCGAAGATAGAATGGGTGTGGGAAGGCTTGTAAAGGGAGCCTGTGATAATCCTGTGGGAGGAGGTGCGTCTCCTGGAGTAGGCAGAGGTCGGCCCTTGAGTTCTCCAGGTACGACAGGACCGCCCTGCGCTTAACTGGGCTGTTAAGGCCCTTCACATTAAGGGAGAGGACCCTGAGAAGAGTGTCACCCATAGTATGTCATGGAGAATTGGGCAGCTGTCCCCATCGGCTCACCTTGCACAGTGCAGGAGCTAACGTGGTGCCTCAGTGGATGTGCTATCACAATGCGCGTTCATGTCGTAGCAGCAGTGAACAAGAGCGTGTCCCAAAAACTAACAAGAACCCCCTAGAAATAATAAACAAGCGAGCGAACATGAACATGGGTGGTCAGTCAAGCAAGGAGCAGATTCAGAGTATCAAAGGTCGATAACTGGGGGTCAAACCATGGCCCCCCTGCCTGGGACGCTGCCCAACTGCCTGCTGTGCAGTCTGTGATAGTACTTGCCCAGCTGTGTCACGGGAAGTCTGATTTAGCGAGTGTCCCAGGAATCTAGTCTAATGCAGCCTGTTGACCCTTGGCAATCGTGGCCGGATCCGAACAGGCAGAGCTCCTCCCCGACCCGCAAGAACACCACCAAAAGCAACCGCCAGCTGTGCGGGTCGGGACGCCTGGGTTGCTTAGCTGTCCGCTGACAGATCGATGCCCAACACCTTGCAGGTCTCTTCCAGCGACCGCAGCTGAAAGAGTTTCTCATCCAGCCGGAAAATGAGGCAGAAGGGATGCCCCCATGAATAGGGCACTCAGATATTCCGGAGGTGAGAAGTTGCTGGTCTGAAGGCGTGTCTTTTTTGCCAAGTGGTCACTGCCAGGTCCTGAAAAGGGGTAGGTGTTTGATCTCAGAAGGTGAGGGGATGCTTCTCCTTGGCCTTTCACAGGATGTCCTCCTTCAGCTGTAAGTCGTTTATGTAGAACAGGATGTCGGCTGGGGTGGGGGGGTCATCCCTGCCCAGGGGCTGACCCGGTGGGACCGGTCCATCTTTATTTCAGTGGTCGGGGCGCATCAAGGATCACTCGGAAGAGATCCGTGACAAAGGCAATGAGGTCCCTGCCCTCTGCTTTGGAGGATATGTCTCTGATCCAGATGTTGTTCCAGTGAGATTTGTTCTCAAGGCCCTCCGCATGTGCCTGCAGATCCAGCTGTTGATCACGGAGGTGAAGGATTTCCTGCTGCAGCGCCTTGACATCTTCCACCTGGCTGTTGTCGTGTTCCTCCAGAGTGGCTACACTGTCTCCCACGCAGTCCATATCCCTCCTGAGCCCCCAGATATCACTGGAGCGGTCCTTCTTGACTTCCTGTAGGTCCTCTTGGAGGGAGGTAGACAAGGACTCAAGGAAGGAGTGGGTCACGGGCTCCTCTGAACCCTCCTCGTGTGACACAAAGAGAATATTAGCTGCGGGGGACGTTCCCCGGAAACTCCCCCAGCTGGCCTGGAAAGCATCTCCTTCACACTATGGTCTTTTTTGGTTCTGGCCGCAGCCATCGCCGGGCAGTCTGGTCAAAATCACCAGGAGCTCAGTTTGTGTTCACCCCCGGGACACCTGTGGCGAGCCGAGACCAATGCCCAGCAGGGCCCCTCAGTCCGTGTGGTGGTGGGATCACCAGGCCGTGGCAACCCCGCAGGATGTCGCCCTCTCCTGTCCTCCCCTTCAGTGCCGACTCCCTGGGTGCTGTAGGCCCGCACAGTCCAAGCTTGTGCTCTCTCCCAAGGCTCCAGTCCTGTCCCGGGCCGTGCGGCATTACTAAACTCACACGGGGCCAGAGAGGGGGGCCGCCCCAATGTTGCTAGGGGTCTCCTCGCGTGGGTCTGCTCCACTCCTCACCCCAGAGAACACTGTATGGGCAAGGTGCCGGGCCGTGCACCAACAGGAAGGTCCTAGAGCCCGCAACCACCTCCTCTCACCCCTGTTGGGCCATCGCGGTCCAGGAGGCAAACGTCACTCCGGGTGCTGGTTCAGTGTCCCACCTCAATCAGCACCTGGGGATCAGGCACCCGAAACAATCAGCTGCCACAGCCCTTGCAGGCTCAGTGCACCTCTACCTCGGGCTCTGTCGTCGTTTGGTGGGCCCCTGGCTGCTCCCCACCCACAGCAGGAGGGCGTCAGCGTCTCAGCCCGCTCCACCCGAGGCACGCCTAGCGGCCCAGTCCGGTTTCAGGTCCTGAGGCACACCGATACCACTCTTCAGCAGCCGCAATCGCAGGCTTCCCAGAAGGAACCGTCTCCCACCCATGGGTCGGGCACACGCCAGGTCTGGACAGCCTACTCAGGCTCCTCCAGTGGGGTTCAGGCATATGCGGCATTCAGGACCGCCACCCATGTCACTCAGGCTGCTGCCACCCACGTCCACAGCCTCGGGGTGGTGCGGTCACGACAGGCAGGCCCACCCGGGCCAGCACTCCTCCTCTTTGGCCACTCTCGACCCGCGAGTCACCTTTCACGGCCGGCAGCCCCCTTAACGTCGGATCGGATCCCGATGAGGCACCAAGTCAGCCGGCTAGCTCTGCTCCACAGCCGCTCCTGGACAACCACAGCTGGGCAGATAGGTTAATTTGTGGTGGTGTATATGGGCGGCGGGTCTGGAGAGACGGAGAGGAGCGTCTCAATCGGCTGCCATCTTGGCCACGCCCCTGAACTTATTTCTTTAACATCAAGTTTCATGACAATGCAGTATCACATAGTAACAACTTGTTTTTTTTTATAGTGCTTATTACCGCATTTTGTGCACTGTAAAACACAGATGTGCTGTTCTCCACAATGAGGACATTCCAATATATGGCATCCTGGATAAATGTGGGATATGTTCTCATTTTACAATCAGAACCACTTTTGAGTTCCCAGATATTTGTGGTAGGATATAATGCCAGTGCCTCAAATGACATCAGCAATGCTAACCTGTTTGTGATGAACTCCCAGCCCATCTGTCCATGCCTTGAGGAGTGGTTTTGCAAGGGCTCTGAAGTATAAAAAAATCTCTCTCTAAAGGCCTTTGATTTGTAGTACTGGGCGAGCTTTTGAGTGGATTTAATCTAGTGTATGCACCGCCATCAACCTAACCTCGTTACTGGGATGCAAGCTGGATGTTCGCGTGCTTGGTCTTGGTGCTCCACCTGTAAGACTGAATAGCAGGACAGTGAGAGTTGCCACTTCCTTACTAGCTTACTTTTCATTTCAAATCATGCAAGACTTCACAATCACCACAGACCAGTTTATTGTGATAATGGCCACTTTGTTAGGATAGGTCTGCAGTAAATCACCCTCATAAACCGTAATACATGTTTGAAAAATCCCAAGCCTCACTAATACATGGTAACAAACCTGACAAACCCCCCTCTCCCTTAAGGTTCCCTGCCCACATAACCAATTCCTACCCACAGCTCTCACACACTCCGTTTCATTTTCACCTTTCGCATCTCATGTCCATTCTTGCTACAGCCAACTCACCCAAGTGTGCCCCAAAACTCTTTGATCTCTCACACTTAACCAGTTGCAACAGTCCCCAAGGTTGTCCCCCAGTCCATGCTTTGTGCTCCCCGCCCCGAGGGGTGGATATGCCGGCTTGTGACTCACCATTCCCCCAACTACCGCCACCCAGGAAAATCCTGCTAAGGAGTTTTCCTGCCCCACCCCACCACATCCTTTCCACTGTCAACAGCAACTACTTCAGTCATAACGCGCCAAACACCAAACTCTCTCTCTCCATAACACAGCCAGAAACTCAAGGGGCTCCATCAGATAAAACAAATTCCGAAACTGTAACAAATGAACTCTATCATCCCGGAACAACGTAGCACCTGTTTTCTAAATGTGATTGTGGACCAGCACCTTAATCCCACTTTCCCAAAAGAAAACTTTCATGGCCCTATTCTGTTTGCAACTTGCCTTGTCCATGGCAGCATGCTTTAGAACTCCCTGCCAACGTCTCTGGGGACAAATGCAGTCCAAACAAAACACGTGCCTATCCATATCTGGCGAATTCTCGTTAAGTCCTCCTTCATGGGTCAAACCCGACAGCTGAACTAAATCATTCTCCCCCAAATGGACGATTAAAAAGAGTTCCGCCAGGAAGGACAATAATTGCTATGGGGGTGTGGTAAACTCCGCTCCGCCGGTGGCGTTTGCAGAGTTTTGCCACTTCACACTCCGTTTGGACTGCGCAGTTTGGCAAAAAAAAATTCTGCCACCCAACAGCGGAGCGGAGTTTACCGGTGCGCTTGCCACTGACCCCAAGCTGTGGCATCACTGATTAAATTCACATTTCAGCCTTGTGGGGGAAAGAGAGAAACACAAGCCGGGCAAATGGGTTATATATGTTATTAATTATACCGTACCGCTGGACATAGTGATGGTTTAGCGCCCCTAGAGGGCGTGCTGCAGCCAGTGCCACAGCCTGTGTGAATTTCGTTGACTTCACCTTCTGTGAAGGCAGACGTAGTGAGATCAAGGACTCGCAGGCGGCAACACTCTAATTAGGCTCCACAGGCAGCGGCTTTTGAGTGGCATTTGAGATATTCCAGAGCTTGCTAAATGATGAGGGCGTTACACTCCATTGAGCCGACAAACCTGGCCCATCATGTAGTCACCGCAGCTCTGCAACTCCTCTGCTTCGACACCAGTGTATCCATGCTGTGCGACGCACAGTGCTTCTGGACGTCAGAAGCCCTCGCGCCCAGCTCCAGCCGCCAGCTGGAAAAGTGCAGTTTCAGTAACACACCCCTCTCGCTCCCCCACCAGTGGCTCCCGGGACTTTGTGCAACATGCTCCTAGTGCACGCGGGTCAATGGAAGATGTCTCCGAGTACAGCAGAGGAGCAGGCGGAGGTAAGGTGACTGCAAACGCAAAACATGATGGGGGCACTGTAGTTAGTCTTATTAACTGTACCCAGTCCTGCTATGGAGGTTGCTTCTCTCTTACAAAGGAAAGACCCAATGTCCGGCCTGCAGTGGCTTGTCTCCCCGAGCCCTAACTATATTATGCCTGAGCTGTGTCCAGCGACGGACTTTCCCTTGGCCCACCAGGCCTCTCCTTAGCCTGGCTCTCCTTCCCGGACACTCACCGTCTCAACTGCCTGCTGCAGTAGGGTACTCAGGCAGCTGAACATGGCGCTATACGCAGCTCCTCTCCCAACACAGCCTGGCTTCCTCCTCTTCCCGTGCGACTTCGGCACATCCCCTGGGAGTAGTAAGTCGAGTGGCATTCCACTGCTGTTTCCAGAGGAATGAAAGCAACTAAAATGACTATTTATTATTTTAAGGCATCTTTGAGAAACTGTAATTTTAAAATGGTACATTCTGTGCTATGCGGCGAGTGCATTCATTCAGAGAAAACTGTACAAAGGGCTCTAAAGTCAGTACTCTGTTTTCTCCTATCGCCTGCAGAGTGCAGCCATGTATTACCAACTTTTGACAGCCTACTACCACCTGGTGGTGTAATGTCACCACAGCATCGAGCCAGGACAACAAACAAAGGTGTCACTATCGGAGCCGCGATCAAATTGTGCATTGCAGGCGAGTGATTCTGTACTGTTAGGAAACATTATGGAAGAAATGGAGTCTGTAAATTCAGAATAGGATGCTTCAGCATCTTGGAGATGCTGGTAGTACGTGATCTAGATGGATATTTATCTGTGTGTGTGTGGGTGCAGTGTCATCCGTGTGGCTGACGGCCGTCTGAGCTATACTCCGCCTGCTAGCTGAATTCCGCAGAATTTGGCTGAGTTTTTCTGCAACTCCGCAGAATTGCGCGGAGTGAAACTCCACGAGCCCCACCCAGGCATACAATTTCCCCCATCTCATGCCGCTCTTACCCCACCAATTAGCTTCATGGCAACTGCTTGGTAGGCCCAAAGAACGGCCACAGGGACAACTATCTGCAAACGTAGCAGCTCGTCGCACAATGGAATATCCCACTATCCATTTCACCATTTTTTCCACTGGCGGGTCTCTCACGCAACCTATGAAAAAACAGAACAAATGTTAGCAAGAACATAAAACTTAACATGATAAAAATCACAAACCCATCCCAACCATATGTACTGGTCAGCACATTTGGAACGGCATCTCCTTATGCGCCGAATGTTTGCACTCTGATGCCGAAACAAGCTGCTTCTGAGCCAGCACCTATGCAGAAAGAATAAGTCCCAAAATACCTTGCAACCATACCTAGTAAACCAAAGCTTTCCTAAAAACATCTAACAACTGGCCTGCGGACGCTTCCTGACCATTTAAATGGCAAAAAACTGCCCCTGTCTTCTAGGACATGCCCTCAGAAACCAGTGCCACACTTCAACTGGACAAACATGGGAGAGGAGTTGGCCTAACGGCTAGGGCGGTCGACCTCGAATCTGGGGAACCGGGTTAGAGTCTCGGCAATGACGCTGAACATCCTGTGGTTCTGGGCAAATCACTTAATCTCCCCGTGCCTAACAAAAATGAATGTGTCCTCATGAAACGCAACTGGTGCTCGTGTAAAGCGCTCTGATACCCGATATCTTCGGGTCAAGTTCGCGCTATATAAAACTCCATTAAAAAAAAACCAAAAAACCCATCATGCACCCCACACCGCTGAAGCATTATCCGCTGACCTCTACCTGCCTGATCCATTTTAGACCTTTGCAATCAAATTTATAAAGTATCACATTCCATCACCACCTCATGAATTAGAAAACCCTGTCCGCCTTGCACCCCCAATAACTCGGATACCCTAAAAGCCCCAAAAAACATCCAAACCATACATAAATGAAAAACCCTCACCTCAAAATCATCATAATAGCAAACAAACAAACCACTCTCAAACTAGTCAACAAAGAAAATGTAACTCGGGCGTGGTCTGGCCGCGGTGAAGATGGCAGCCTAACTCGCGGGCTCTGCTGTGAGGAGGGCTTCAAACGGAGTCGGCATCTACTCTCGGCATGACCCGCGGCATAGTTTCGGTGCCGCGGGTGTTATAAAGATGCCGAGAAGCGGATGACTCGTGTTTTTTGGGAGCACCGGCGGCACGGCTCCTGAATAGCGGAAGCTGCGCATTCTGAGAGACTCCGGGCCTGCGAGTGTGTCTGCAGCCTCGGCCCTGGAGTACTGCAGCCTTCTGACCTCAACGTTCAATTGTTACTAACCGAGCCCCCGGCTTATCTATGACGCAGTTGGGCCTGTGCATTGCACAACGTTGCTGGCCAAAAACAACGCTCCTTCTCGACAGCTATATAATAATTGAATATTGCAGAGGCATCAGCACCAACAGCTTTGAAGTGGGTGAGTGCTATGACTAATGTTAAAACTGGCACTTTAATCCTCTGGTGGCCAATGTGGAATGCTGCTTCTGTGGAGAAGACACATTTTGGTCTTAGTTTGGAAGGCTTTGCATAGCACATGTTCACTCCGCTTTCAGGTTGCTACTTAAAAGTCATTATTCTTTTTCACTCAAACAAACTCAAGACGTTCGTGAAGTGACTAAATACATTTTTTATTTTATTGACAAAATTCACAGCTCTGATTGAAATGACTGAATAACGGATTCTGTGTCATGGTTGAATTTCGAGGTTGCCATATACTATTTACATTTTAGCTTTCAGCCACTTTATTGAAATGCTCAGGAGGTCTTTTCAATTTATTCACGCAATTACTGGTCAAATGGCTGCTTCAATTTAAGAGTTATTAGAATTGTCTTCAAGTCTCCCCAAAGTCATTTGTCACAGAACACTTGTCGCATTTATCAAATTTCAGAATCTTAATCTGGAATCTGACAAGCAGAATAAAAGGGCGATATTTACAGTGGATTTGAGATATTGAGAGACTGACAATTTTAAGTGATAAATTGCATATGACTGTCGTTACTTCATTGACTCAGTACATTATTCTGGGACCAAGAACGAAAGTCAAAAATGTCTACTGCCAAGCATGGAAATAAACCTTCTAAACAACCTCTTTTCGCGGATGTACTTAAACAGCCACAAAACACGAGCGCAAATAGTACCCCTCATGCAACAGAAGGCTCACTTCAGTCTAATCCAACCACGCAAGGAGAAATTATGAACCGTATATTACAAGAAATTTCTGCGGTCAGTCATCGACTCGAAGGAATGGATTCAAATATATCCTCTTTAGCAGCAGAAACTAAATCAATGAGAGCAGACATTGCAGGGTTTCATGCAAAAACAGACGGGCTCGATCATCGGTTGACAGCTGTGGAAACATGTCCAGAATCGATACAAAGTAGAGACCAAGAGCTATGATTTTTACGCAGTAAACTGATTGATTTGGAAGATCGAAGTAGGAGGGATAATGTTCGCTTCTTCGGCTTTCCAGAAAAAATAGAAGGCCCAAACGCTAGAATGTTCCTCCGAAATATTCTTCCAAATTTAGTGGACATTGCTTTTGATCCTCCACTGGAAATACAGCGAGCACATCGAATTGGTCCACTACGCAAGGAATCTACAACATATCCATGTCCTCTCATTGCTTGCTTTTTAAGGCATGAGCAGACAAGACAACTATTAATATCTGCACGCACTCATGGTCCATTTACATATGATGGTCATGAAATTCGTATTGCAGCCGACTTTTCTAGAGAGACTAATGATCGCCGCAAAGCATTTCTCTCATTGAGACCTCAATTACGCCAAATGGACATCAAGGATGGTCTTTCGATCCTGCTCGCTTCCGCATTACCAAAGATGGAATCTCCAAAGACTTCTATGATCCTGAGGACCTCCGTCTATTCATAGACAGTTGGAAGCCGCAAGATATGGAAACTCAGCACATTACCCCAGAATTAAAACAACCCAGTTCCTCTATACAATCATTGGGCAACGCACGGCGGAATGTCAACAGTCCTAGACAGCGAGGCAGAGATCTCGAAAGAACTATTCAAAGTCATGAGGACAAAGTTTCAGCCCTCCAAACTGAATCTACCTTTACTAAGGAGCAACATAGAGATAAGTCCCGCTCTCCCTTAAAATCTACCTTGGACGCAGAATGTGAATGAATTAGAACTCCTTTGCAATCTTGGTCAGAGTTGTGGCTGAGTTCACACATATCTCCTTCTAGGCAAATGAATGAACTCAATGAACTCAAAGTATCGAGAAAAACGAAGACGCCCAGTCATCGAATAACTGAGTTTTGCTATTGTTGATCTGTTTATTATATTTATTATATTAATTGTATTAACTTTGATTAACAGGTTTATTATCTCCTTTATTCTCACATACATGATAGATATCCTTCATATTTATTAACGGACTTTATGACTGTTGTTATCACAGCTTTACATGAAATAGTTAATGTCATTGTTGATGATTCAATGTTTTTTGTCTTGATTGTATTGTTTATATACATGCAAATCCTTTTAACTCAATGGTTCAATAATAAGAGAAAAATGAATACGCCTAGTCATCGGAAAGCTGAGTATTCCAGCCATTGATCCATTTATATTATATCTATTTTTTATTATATTTATTACACTAATTGTATTAACTTTGAGTAACAGGTTTATTATCTCATTTATTCTCACATATATGATAGATATCCTTCATATTTCTTAATAGACTTTATGATTGTTGTTACCACAGTCTTACATGAAATAGTTAATATTCTTGTTGATAACTCAATGTCTTTTATCTTGACTATATTGTTTATATACATGTTAATAATTTTTAACACAATGGTTCAATAATATATTTTGATATCATAATATAGTACTATGTTCTCCATCACTAATAATACACACTCCGTTCCATGTATTATAATGACACTTTTGGTTCTATATTTGTCAAACATTGTTACACTATCCCGATGTAGTCCCTCCTCATGGCGAGGCTCCAAAGTGTTTGGACCCGCGGTTTAAAGTTTGAGATCCCCTGTGCCATTCAATAATTGGCACTCCCTTCTCCCTATTACCCTTCCTTGTCATCTTCCTTTATTCCCGATCTCTTTCTCTCTCCTTTTAACAAATTGCATTACGTACTATTCTTTTCTCGGACATAGACCCAGCTTCATACAAATACGCCCTCTTTGGTTAACAATTATCATTACTCTTTTGGTTAGTCCATTACTCATTTGACTTCTGTTACGGACCAGGGTTCCTCTGCTATTCACTACTTACTCCCCCCTCTCTTCTTGCTCTCTTCTTGCTCCCTTTTTATTTTTCTCTTTTCATTTTTCTCCTTCCCCATTTCAAATACCTAACAATTCTTCACAAACTCTTTTAATTCATTGTAACATACTCTGACATTTACAATAGTCACTCACTACTAGCTATTTCCCTTTCTCTGTTTGGTATGGTTGTCTCACATGCCCTTCGTGTAGTAACATGGAATGTCCATGGATTAACACTACATTAAAAGGAAAAAAATACTTTCTTATTTACAATCAAAACAGGTGGATATAGCTCTCATCCAAGAAACTCACCTTGATACTAAAGAATCTGAAAAATTATGCAGAGAATGGGTGGGAAGGGTGATCCATAGCAGTATACGAAAGGGAGAAGATCCAGAAGCGAACCCTACTCGTAAATGTGGAGTTGCGATCCTTATCCGTAAATCTCTCCCGGTGACAGTGTTAAAAACTTGGACAGATCCGGATGGACGATATGTCTTTACCAAATTACGAATTGGTCAAACCCATATTTGCATTGGTTCAATTTACGCTCTAACTGGAGCGAAGAAGTCTTTTTTTTTTCTCCCGTTGAACCGACTTCTAACTGAGATAGGTGCTTCTCAACTTCTTATCGGTGGAGATTGGAATTTAGTGCGTGACCCAGTTCTGGATAAAACAGGTCCTCTAGATAAGTTTAACGCGGCAGACAGAGCTTTGATGAATGATATATTGGCAGACAACGGTTTGGTAGACCACTGGCGTCTCTCCCATTCGGCAGATATAGAATACACCTTTACTTCACCTACTCATGGTACACTTTCTCGTCTTGATTACTTTTTAATCTCTCAAAACGTAGTTCAACTGACACAAGACTCCCAAATTCTAGAGGCAGCACTTTCTGATCATTCTCCAGTCCTACTTTCACTGGAAATTGGATTGGCCAGACCAGGACACAAATCCTGGCGTATGAATATCCAGTGTTATAGAACCCCTAAGAACAAAGCTCTATTACAATCTCATCTTCAAGATTACATCTCCGTCAATCGAGGGTCCGTTAGCTCGGGCAGAACTTTATGGGCAGCAGCAAAAGCTACTATACATGGGCAACTCATGAGACGCGCAGCACAAGCTAATAAACAAACTGCTATCTGATAGAAGGAACTGGAACAAGATATTGCGTCCTATACCCGTCTATACACAGATAACCCAACACTTTCGCATCGTAAATCCCTGGAACAAGCCCGTATGGCTCTGAATAATCTTTTTACCTTAAAGGCAGAATATGCTTTACACAGAATGAAAGGGAGACATTATGAACAGGGGGAAAAAGCGGGTAGATTACTGGCAGCACAGTTACGACAAAGAGAAGCTGCCATGGCTATTCCAGCTATAAAATCAGCAACAGGTACTACGTTAACTAGACCTCAAGACATTGTTACGAATTTGCTTTGTTCTATAAATCTCTCTACACTGCTGAAACTCAAGCTGAAGATGATACATTAGTTACTTTCCTTACACAAGCAAACTTACCCTGTCTATCCGACGAAGATAGAGATCTACTACAGGGAGAAATCACTAAGGAAGAGATTTCACATGCAATAGCTAAGCTACCCTATCATAAGGCACCGGGCGAAGATGGCTTCCCTGCAGAATTTTATAGATGGGCAGGGACGGAAGTGATTGATTCTCTTCACTCTGCGTCCCAGGAAGCAGAACGTGAGACTTCCTTAGG
This sequence comes from Calotriton arnoldi, assembly GCA_963921515.1. NCBI lineage: Eukaryota > Metazoa > Chordata > Amphibia > Caudata > Salamandridae > Calotriton > Calotriton arnoldi. The sequence continues at coordinate 1,120,812 of CAWUFW010003811.1, read as the reverse complement.
TCCCATATCTAATAAAGCTTTCATTGCTGTATTACCCAAACATGGGAGATACCCTTTACTCTGTGGCAGTTACCGTCCCATATCGTTATTGAATTGTGATATCAAAATTTTAGCTAGCATTCTAGCCTCTCGCTTGCGTAGAGTTCTACCCTCTTTGATCCATCATACACAAGTCGGATTTGTTCCAGGACGTTCTTCTAGGAACCTTCTTCGCACGTTAGCCCACACACTTTGGTAGGCCAAAAGTCTTCAGAATGATGCATTAGCCTTGTCACTTGATGCGGAAAAGGCGTTTGACCGTATTGAATGGGAATATCTTTTTAAAGTGTTGCAAAGATACGGGTTAGGCGACCAATTCATAACCAAGATACGCTTGTTATTCGATAATCCTACTGCTCAGGTAAATTGCGGGGGCTTTATGTCAGAACCATTTCCAATCCGCAGAGGTACTCGCCAGGGATGTCCCCTTTCCCCACTTCTCTTCCTTCTAGCTATGGAACCTTTGGCAGCCACAATACACCAAGCTACCAATATTGCGGGTATACCCCTTCCGATAGGAGAATCGAAAATCTATTTGTACGCGGACGACATCCTACTTACACTTACAAACTTGCCTAATTCCTTACCGTCCATACTTCAAATTATAGATAATTTCTCCTCTTTTTCTGGGTACAAAATTAACTGGGACAAAAGTGAAGCCCTACCCATTTCAGATGGGACTACAAAAGCGGCAATACATGGATTTCCCTTCAGATGGCAATCCTCGCACCTCAAATATTTAGGCATATTAGTGAATAAAGGTCTGGAAGGGATGACTATAGACAACCTGAACCCCCTCATTCTCCAAATGCAGCGTGACTTTGAAAAATGGAAAGTATTGGGACTATCATTGCGGGGCAGAGTTCAAGCCATTAAAATGGTTACTCTCCCACGTTTTTTATACGTTCTTGGTATGCTCCCCGTTCAGATCTCTTTAATTACATTACGTTCAATAGATTCTAAGATAAAATCCTTTGTATGGTACTCAGCTAAACCTCGTGTCTCAGCCCTGAAATTAAAAGCCCACCGTTCTTATGGAGGAATGAGCTTACCTTCAGTGGAACATTATGTCCTTGCATTCCAGCTGTCTCAACTGACTTACATGATTTCAAAAACCTCTGATGTACCACAATGGGTGCATCTAGAGAGATATCTTTCGTCAATAGAAACAGGCCTTTCTGTCTTATCTGGGACAGGAACTCATCATAATGAATCCATAAATCCGATCTTATCAGCCATGTGTGGGTCTTGGCAACGAGCGCACCGAATATTGGGCTCACATCCCGCCTCAATAGAAAGGCCCCATTATGGGACAATGCGAGCATACGTATTTATAGACAACCAATATCTTGGCCCCGCTGGAAAGCAGCAGGTATACATACCCTAGACCAACTCCTCTCTGATGGGGAACTTAAGTAATTTGTACAATTACAAGAGGAATTTGATTTGTCCAACATACATTCTGCGAAATATACGCAGCTTCGACAGTCCTTGCGGAGGAGCTTAGGGCCACAACCCTGGCTGTTACAAACTTCACCAGTAGTAACATATCTCCATAACTGGGGGAAGAATAAAGGAGTTACGTCTGGTCTATACCAAACACTCACATTCCACCTTTTCTCACAACCTCTCTCGCACAAGTTACGTATTAGATGGCAAACCAAATTATCAATTTCATATACCAATGATGAATGGACAGAGATCCTTGATGATCTAAATAAGGGTGCACGTGAAGCACGATTGAAATTTTGTCTGTTCAAAATCCTTCATGATTGGCATTGGTCACCAATGAAACTACATAGAGCTGGCTTGATTTCCCATGCTAATTGCTGGAGATGTGATAGTAATGCCTGTGACATATCTCATATTATTTATGAATGCCCGATGATACAATCTTTCTGGAATTATGTGGGTAATACTTTACATTCCACGATGCCTTTGAAACTTCCACTCTCACATGCTACCATTCTTCTCCATGATGCACGTCAATCACAAACACTCTCTAAACCTCAGCGCAGACTTTTGCACACAGCTTTAGCTACAGCAAAAATATGTATATTGCGGCAATGGAAATCACCTAGCCCACCGTCACCGGAAAATTGGTTGGTTGCCATGATTCAAACAGCTTCTTATGAACGTATCATATACAATATACAAGACCAGACTGATTTGTTTCTTCAAGTATGGTCACCCTTTTAGGTCCAGGCAATAATACTAATTAATATCTACAGTGAATAACTCAAATTAATCAGTGATTGTCTTGACTACTAGTAAATAATTCCTTGCATATATCATATCTTTCTATTATTTTCCACTGCTTTTGAAGTTTTTTTTTCTTTCTATGAGTGTATATGTGTTTACCCTAAACCTCCTTTATATATATTAATATTTATTTTTATATCACCATTCTCTTCATATTAATCTTTACTTCTACCCTTTTCCCCCTGGATCCATAACACTATGCCAATGAGGCTGTGATATTTAACTTTGTTTAACCTTTCTTTCCCCTCCTCCCCTTTAGGTTAATACAGGCATTCTGTAGAATGGTAAGTATTCACCTACATTATCACCTACACTATTACTTAGACTCTCCCTTAGACTCTCCCTTAGACTCTCCCTTAGACTCTCCCTTATATCAACATTCATTAGACACATCTATTCATATTCATTTTATGGCTTTCCATTTCTTAATGCTCTAAAATGATTTATTACGAGCATTTTACATTAGACCTTTATCAATTTTAATCTACTATTTTTAATCCTTTTATAGGTCAGTCTTGATATTATTGTTATTGATATTAATATATCCATTTGCTCTTGGATTTTCTTATAGTATTTCCCTTTCCTTCTTTCTTTTCTCCCCTTTTTTCTCTTCCTTTTCTCCTGGGTTCATTACCAAATTAATTGTTTATATATCTATATTTATATACTATTGTTAACTGTCAAGAAACTTAAATTGTATTTATTCTTTCCAACCTTTTATTTATTTATTGTAAAATATAATTATCATTGTTCTCATGATGAAATTATATGCAAAAGTTTAATAAAAAATTACAACACAAGAAAATATAACTGGCTCCCTGTAGAACCCCCTCCACCCACTGGACTTAGACCACACCCACAATACTCTTCTCACCAACTCCCCCTCAGCTGGGTCATAACCCCAAAACAACTTACCATAAAAAGATAAACTGACCAACTTACTGGAAATAGTTACAATTTGAAAATGGTGGCTTGGGAAGCGGCGCACACTCAATGCTGGCGCAATTGGAAGTCCGAAAATAGATGCACATATATTTCAAACGGTGCTCAGGAGGAGGGAGAGCCACCCAATCTTCCTCAAATGGAAAAGAAACTTCTCCTCAAATGTTCAAACTGACTCCAAGCACTCAAAATCAAGAAAAAAGTGTAATTTTATGTCGCAGTGTCCAATGCCTTTTATTCAGACATCCAAGATTTCTGTGGAATCATAGTTCACCATACATGTCATTCCTTGACATTATTACAGCTCCTTGCCAACACGTGTTTCGTCCGTTATATACTAGACTTCATCAGGGCTGAAACATAAAACAATGGTATCATAAGGAATGTGGGGAGTGATGGGATCTAGAATTAAACCATTAAATGGGTTTAATTCTAGATCCTATCACTCCCCACATTCCTTATGATACCATTGTTTTATGTTTTTGCCCTGATGAAGTCTAGTTGTATATAACGGACGAAACACGTGTTGGCAAGGAGCTGTAGAGAGGTCAAGGAATGACATGTATGGTGAACTATGATGACTGGAAATAGTTGTCACAGATAAACCTTTGTCAATAAACAACAACACAAAATTTAGCACATCTTTCCAACGCTATAACAAATTGTCCTAAACACCCAACCTCGATTGAGCCCACACTCCAGAAACTCCTTCCATGCCTGCAAACAGGACCTTCTGGTCGTACTGGATACCGACTGTTCCACAAAACTGACTACCCTGATGCCCCCAGCTGTCTGGCGGCAACTCAGTGTTCTTCTCTTCAGCACCGGGAGCCAATGACCGAAACCACAGGCCACTGCAAACGAGATAAAGCATCAGCAATATCATTGCTCGTATATGATGTTATAAAACAAGCAGCCCAGCATAAGCCTCTTCAGTAGCCTATAAACCCTCAAATCAAAGACTTTCTGCTTATTAACCAGTTCCACCTCTGTAGTGTTGTCCACATAAAAAAGGACCCGTTGATTAGCCAACTCTTTGCCCCAGACCTCCAAAGCAATCAACAATGGAAAAAGTTCCAAAAAGGCAATGTTCCTGCCCTGTACCAACCAGTGTTTCGGCCATCTCTCCACACACCACCTACCATTCCAAAAAAAGGACAAAGCCTGCCACTCCGGCTGTATCGGAAAAAATCTTAACATGCCACAAGGGTTCTTCGTAAATAAAAAAAACATGCTTACTCCATTGAAACATTCCAACAAATATTGTCATACTCTCAAATCAGCTCTTAATGCAACTTTAATTCTCACCTTAGGATGCGATAACACCGCTCCTGACTTGGCCAAACCAATCCTCCGACAAAAGGTCCTCCCAGCACACACAACCCTTCATGCAAAATGAAGATGACCTAAGAGGTGCTGCACTTTTCTCAATTCCAATATACGGGCCTCACTTGCCTCTGCTAACAAAACTAAAATCTCCTGAACCTTATCAGCTGGCAGGCTCACTTCCATCCTTTGTGTATCCAGGTCAATTCCCGAGAAAACCAACAGTGTACTAGGGCCCACCATCTTTTCTGTTGCTAGGGGCACACCAAATTCACCCATGACATCCTAAAAGTCGGGCAGCAATCAAGAACCCTCACCTGTACCACTTTTTCCCACAAATAAAAAATCATCCAGTTATTGGCACATCAACTTGGAACCTGCTCATTTCATAACCACCAAACTGCAAAAAAATACTAAACTCTTCAAATAGAGAACAAGAAATCACACAGCCCATAGGTAAAACCCTGTCTACATAAATTGCACCCTCAAACTGCATGCCTAATAGCTGAAAATCAACAGGGTGAACAGGCAAAATACAAAAAGTAGACTTCAATCACATTTTGCCAATTTCGTTCCAAACCCACACCATCTTATCAATCTGATGGCATCATCCACTGAAGCGTATTAAACACATGAATCATCATCAGCAGCAATAAATTCATTAATTGATGCACCCGGTGGCCACGACAACTGGTGAATCAACCTATGTTCCCCAGAGGCTTTCTTCGGGACCATCCGCAGGAGGGCCACCATCAAATCGAGGAGAAGCCACTCAAAAAACGGCCCTGCAATTCTTCCCTCTTACACCTCTTGACACAATGTTTCCCACACCACATCAGGTAATTCAAATTATCTGCCTTGATAACCCAATCTGAATCCAAACTCAAAATCTCACATCAACCTCTTAGCTTCATCCTCTGTCCGGATATTGCCAAAACCACCACAACATCTTACATACTTTAAACGGTATCGGAGCACTTGTGAAAAGATTGGTTTTGTTACCCCCTGCCCCTAAAATACCTCCCCTGGTCATCTGGGTGGATTTGCCCGAAACATTGGTAAAAGCAGATGTCTCCCACCACAGCCTGAACATTCGTGTTTATACCTTCACAACTGATGGTAACAAGCTCCCCAGTTACGTCCCCAACATGCCCCCCCCTGGCAGGCTAGGCTGAAACCTCCTCAGATACTCCACCCCTCCCCGGACAGGGCACCCAAGAAAGGGCCGATAATGCAGCGGTAAACCACTGTCAGTATGCGTAGGGACTGTTGATCATCACCAGCTTCCCTTACTAGCGTTTCGGGGCCATAACCCTCCAGACCACTCCTTTCTGGGAGGCCCCATAATCCAGGGACCCCATGACCCACACCTGCTCCCTCTCCACCCATACCATTTATCGACTGTCGAGGAATCCACACCTCGACCTTGCACTCCTATGTCCCCTAGAACCAAGTCACCTTCACCTCCCATGCAACTCGCCCCAATGTCATAGCCTCACTACTATAACATACCTCCTTACCTCTGGAACCACTGTCTTTAACTTCCTTCTGCATCTCCCCCTTATCTTTTAAAATAGTAGCCTGCAAATCCCCATATTCCCTTGAACTGTGGGCAGCAAACACAGCAAACTACTTCCTCTTCTGCACCTTACCATCTGCAGTACTGCCTTTCTTTGCTCCGATGGACCGTGCAGGGCCTTTTACCCTCCCGTTGCCCTGCACTTCGAGCAAGACGCACATTGGGGGCTCCTGGGGTCGGCATCCATAGGATGTCCACCACCTGGCAGCTTAGGGTGAGTGGTGTAGCCCAGGCCTTAGGTTAGCTCCTATTGGTCCTTTTTGTGTAGGGAGCAGGGTGTAGTTAGCCGATTGATGATGCGTAGCTATTAAGTTGTTAACTCCTGTTTCTCATTTCAGGTTGTGTGGCAGGACCAGTGGTGGTTTTCTTTCCTATTTGGATTGTTGGACATTCTTTAATTAAATGGCCTGCAAAGCAAGCTGAAAATTGCCCTTTTGGAAAGAATTTGGGTTTCCAAAGTGACAAAATTAAGATTGATTGGTGGGGTAGGGGAGGCAAGAAATGGGGCCAATTGTTACATTGCTTATCTAATCTGGTGTCTGTGAGAGTGTGCCATGACATTTTACTTTTACATTTAGGTGAAAACGATCTTGTGCAGTTGTCGGGTTTGGGTTTGATAAAAGAGATGAAAAAAGATCTTGATGTGATTGGGAAGTCTTGCTCAGGTACAAAAGTTTTGTTGACAGCTTTAGTGCCTAGAAGAGTCTAGGGAGGTGCGGTAAAGTTTACAGTAGTAGAAAGAACGAGGCGAAAGGCCTGGGGAGTTTGTGGAGTTCTGCTATGTGGAACTCTGCGAAGTGACCCAAAAACTATGCTGTGCTAAGCAGAGTTCATCAAGCAGCGAAGTGCGTTTGGGCAAGCCGTTCGTGTTGATTTTCAGTGCCGGGTGTTTGTCCCGCACTGTAAAATCAGCACAGGCCCCTGTAGCACCTGCGTCACAGGGGAGCACCCAATCCTTCAGGGGGTCCCAAATCCTTCAGAGGGTGCCCATTTCACCCAAGGCCAATAAATATCTGTCAGGTTACGCCACTGGACTATACTTTCAATGTAGCCGGATCCATGTTCCTGCTAACCCCGGTCATCTTGGCAGGCAAAACAGGATACTAATACACAACCTGTCAGCAATGACAGGCACGTGCAAAAAGGTCTTGCTGTGCATTACACATACATGCCCTGTTACTTCCTGCCTATGCAGGGAGCCCAAAGAAGTGGAGAGCTGGGGCTGCGCCTTGTGGGAACTTGTCTTACCAGTCACCACATGAAGAAGGACAGCGTGAGATATAGCAGGAAATACGTTTCATTGATTCTTTAGACGATTCGCCACAAAAGCCCCATGCACACGGAATGGGACTTCACTGCGCCTACTGTGTCTGCTGTTTGATGGGTCTCTTTGTAATCAGGCAGGATAGCTATAGCTTTGTGTTACTGCCTGGATGGGCTTTTTATTTTCCGGATTGCAACAGCAACTCAGTACTACTGTCTGGTGGGAGAAAATAAAATGTATAGTACAACCATAATATTGAAGAGAAAAGCAGTCCCTTCTTCTTGGCAGACATAAGCAGCGAACACACAGTAAACGTCACAGATGAGACCTATGGAATGTTATTACAGTTACAAAAAAAGTGAGAGGGAGCAATACCTAAAACCCTGGCTCGCCCAGACCTCATCAGTAAAATTAGCAAAGCATGATTGTGCACCAGGAAATGATACAGAGGCTGGGTATGAAGGTATTTGGAGATGTCAAGAATTGACATAACACTCACAGTATTGAAAGTGTGTTTGCTGCATACCGTGAGATACATACAGGAATCTCATATATGACTACAAGGAATATGAGGACCCTGTGGAGCTACTTGATGAAATGCCTTGTTACTTACCGGTAATATTCAATAATCTGAGTCCATGTCTTCCTCATCCCAGTCCTTATGTATGAGTCTATCTCCATTCATGCAGAACCTAATCACTAACCTTGACTTTTACCCCCCAATCCAAGATGGCCCACATACCAAATGGTATACGTACATCACTTCCTGGGAAGGACTTCCTGAAATAATAAAGCCTAGAAAGAAATCAGTTGAAAAACAGGGGGGAGGCTGGAGGAAACTTAGGACTGTGACGAGGAAGACATTAACAAAGAGTAATGAATATTGCTGGTAAGTAACCGGGCATTACCTCCTCGTCTGTCTCTTTCTCACAGTCCTTATGTATGAGTATGTACCCAAGCCAAAAACTAATTTCGACAAACACAGCACAAGAGAAGCAAAAACAAGCATATGCAAGGCAATGACCCAAACACAAGACACTGCTAAAGGACCCACGAAACCCAAAACAGCAGACCTAAAAAGCAGAAAACCCAACACCCCCCGATGGCAAACAACCATGGGTCACGAAAAGGCGAGGCAAAGCCCAAATGGCAGAACAGCTAATGCCCCTAAAGGAAGCACCAGGAAAAGCCAACAATCTAATTTTGTTGGCAAATCAGGAACATTTGGGCATCAATAAAACATGCAAAAATCTGAAGCAATTATATTGGTGGCCTTCTCTTGAAAGCCAATTAAAACATTTTGTGGACAAATGTAATAAGTGCCTTATCTCTGATATGCATTGGAAAACTGGAGAAACATCTTTGCATCCTTTCCTGAGACTGCTTGGGAGGAAGTAGCAGTGGATTTTTCAGGACCTTTTGTAATTTTACCAGGAAAAATATGTCATTTGATAGTTCTTGTTGATTACTATTCTAAATGGATATATTATGCTTTTTTGATTCCATTAGCACTGATGCTGCCATAATTGTTTAGAAAATATTTTCTGTCAGGAAGGGGTTCCAAATGAAATTGTGACGGATAATGGCACACAATTTGTTTTTGAATGCACGTGTACATTTCTCAAAAAGCATGATATTAAACATTTGAGAGTTGCCTTGTACTCACCTTCATCTAATGGTCTTGTGGAAAGGGCAAATAAAGTGTTGAAGGAAGGTATACAAACTGCAGTCACTTCCGGAGCTAACGTAGCTAACGTTTTGAAGACCGCAGTGTGAAGTTACAATGCTGTACCACACCGCACCACAGGTGTATCCCCTTTCACGTTAGAATAAGGGAGAGAACCCAGTTTAGAGAATTTTGCCTTAATTTTGAGGAAAATTATAAAGTCCAGGTTAGACAGGTTATGTTTGTGTTGTAAGAACGAGAATGGTAACAGACCAGAGCTGTTGTATAGGTCAGAAATCATTGCTATCCCTTTGGCAGCCCACAGATGACCTATCTCATGAGAGTTAGGAGTGAGTAGTTTCTTATTATACCATAAGGACAACATGGTTGAGTTATGGATGTTGGTTTTCAATGCCGAATCGATGGAGAGCATAGTAGCTACAGTGTCTCTAAAGATTGTGCATGTCTGGGAATAGGGGCACTGTGACACTGTCAGTATGGATGAGAGTGGAAAGGGGTGACATATAGCAGACTCGAGCTCAAGCCAGATGGGTTTAAGCAGAGGATTAAGTTCAAACCACAGAGCCCCCTGACAGGCCAAGTAGGCTGTCTGATAAGAAGCCCAATCTGGGAACATGCAGCTACCGGCCTTTCTGGGCATTCTCAATTTCTTGAGGCTAATGCATGGTTTTTTATTGTCCTAGAGGAAGAGTGAAACAGCATTATCAATAATGCGGAAGAACTCAGGGGAAAGACTGAGGGGGGAGGGGGGGGTAGTATGCCCGATAAGATGTTTTCAAATCTGCACCACCAAGATGTGTTTTTCGGGGACCATGCCGCTAGTAAGTCTTTATATTTGTTTAGAGTTTTATCTTCAATGATAGAGACATACTCTCTGAGGTCTCTGGAGAAACCATATACCAAGGTATTTCAGGGTACACTTCCATTGGATGTTAGATGTGCCACCCATAGCAGGGTGACAGTGGATATTAAGCAGTAAAATTTCAGTTTTATCCCTATTGAGGGAATAACCTTATACCTTTGAAAAGGTGTCAATGCAAGATAGGGTTGCGGTAATAGCGGACTCGGGGGACTGAGTGAAAATTAGAATGTCATCTGCATAAGCAGCCATTTTGTATGAGGTATTATTAAAACTAATGCCTGGAATACCAGGTGATTTATTTAGCATCAGTGATAGAGGATCAATGGCTAATAAAAACATTAGTGGGGATAGGGGGCATCCTCGACGTGTACCCTGATGGGGGTTAAATTGTTGAGACAGGGATCCGTTAATTCTAATCCTTGCAGAAGGGTTGGAGTAAAGAGCCATTGTCATTTTAATGAAATCCTCCTCAAAGGTGTGCCTCGAGAGGATGGTTTCAAGGTATGGCCAGGAAACTTTGTCGAACACCTTTTCCAGGTCCAGGGCAATAGCCGCAGCCAGTGGAAAAAGTGTATCAGACGCTTTCTCGATTATGTGAGAAAAAAGGTGGATGTTATCACTAGCTAGTCTGCCTTTGATAAAGCCAGTTTGAGTAGGGTGAACTAGATTGGGAATGAGGGGGGGATAATAGAAAAGCCAGGATTTTTGCATAGATTTTAGCATGTTAATAAGTGATATAGGTCAAAAAGACGGGGACACTGTTCCTAGGGAGGGGTGCAGTGTGTCACTCACTCCCTTGGAAGAAGGAGAAGAGACAGGAAAGACGGGGGTCCTAGGCCTAGAACTCACTAGTGAGAGGGAAGAACAAGTCTTGTCCCTTGTTACCCTCACACACCCCGAAGGATGTCATGCTTCATCATCGGGCAGTTGCTCCTCGTCGGGCCGGCGCTGCAATGCCCTACGGGTCCCCCGAAGGGTCACTGTCGGAGATCTTCTGCGAACTGCCGTATGGTGCATGTGGGTGTGCAGGGGGAGTCCTAAGTAAGAAGTATAAAAGTGCATACAGTGATTTAAAATTGACTAAGGGTTACCAGGAGAATATGTTTTAATATGGCGGTACCCTTGCCAAGGTAAAAAACCCGTAGGTTAAGTGTTACCCCACAAAGCGTAATGTGCCTGGGTAACTCAAAAGGTCACTAGGTCTAAAATAAACTTCCTTTGGGATACGCCAATTGCATACCACAATAATACCACACCACATTCAACATCCAACTATCACTAAGTCAAAGTCACAGTAGCCAAAAAATCCAATATGAATTTTTTTTTATTTGGTTGGATTAAAATCTTTCTTCATTAAAATATTAAAATACAAAGTTCACAACAATTATCACAATATAAAATCAAATCTGTTGAAAAAAGTGCAAATGAATCAATACAATTTCAAGGACAATCATACGCAACAATTTGTTATTTCATTTTGTTTTTCCTTTTCATATGTTGCTACAAAAATCCATATATTTCACAGAGCTTTTGTTATAAGTAGACCAAGAAGCGACGCGTTTCGGAGGTATTAACAGGTCCAACCTCCTTCTTCAGGCTTTACTACAAATATCTCCCAGCACTTTTGTCTATGTAAAAATATATATAGAACAATCAGTATATTCAAAAACGTAATATATTGTTAATAGTAGTTAAAAAACCAACACTTGTTCAATTTTAATCACAGTCTCTAAATAGCAAACATTAATTCACTAAAAAAGACAAACATATTGAACTAATGGCTCTGTACGGTGATACTCTAACTTTCCACAAACACATCCACATTCAATCACATCAAGATCACTCTCCATTTGTTTAAATTCATATTTAGTTGTATGCCAAAAGGACATATCTTCCATATGGGTTCAAGACTAAAAAACTTAGCTCTTCACAGATAATACTGTACATGCTATCTGATTTTACCTATGGCCATATTATCTCTCTCTCTTATCGTCCTGCTCTTTAATAAAGAGACAGTCTACCTACCACAAGTTTAGACTTCCATGGGGGTTCAGGGCTAAGAAAACTTAACTCTTCACAGCTAATGCTGTGCATTCTCCCTGATTTTATATATGACCGTATTCTTTCCCTCTTATAGTCCTACTGATTAAAAATGAAGACAGAGTACCCACCACAAACATAGGGCCCGATTCACAGAACTAACTTAAGACAAAATCCTAAACTTACTACCATTTTGGTATTCACAGAAGGCACTTACTCATTGATGAGTAAGTGCCTTCAGTGAATACCAAAATGAGTAACTTACTCATTTTGAGTAACTTACTCATTTTGAGTAACTTACTCATTTTAGTATTCATAGAAGGCACTTACTCATTGATGAGTAAGTGCCTTCTGTGAATACCAAATGAGTAAGTTACTCAAAACGAGTAAGTTACTCAAAATGAGTACGTTACTCATTTTGGTATTCACAGAAGACACTTACTCATCAATGAGTAAGTGCCTTCTGTGAATACCAAAATGAGTAAGTTACTCAAAATGAGTAAGTAAGTGCCTTCTGTGAATACCAAAATGAGTAAGTGCCTTCTGTGAATATCAAAATGGTAGTAAGTTTAGGATTTTGTCTTAAGTTAGTTCTGTGAATCGGGCCCTTAGACGGAGTTGGATTTCTTCACGGGAATACTTTCCTCCTGATAGTATTCTTCACAGATTTAAATAATTTAGATGGAGGGGACAATTCTCCACTCCTATACAATCTAAAACAATAAAAGACCTTAATGAGCTAATTAAACCTCCTTTAGTGGGGATACCTAATGGTTCTAAAAACAGTCACCCTCTGGGGGATCAGGGCAGGCCCAAGATTAACTCGGGTGCCGGCTCGTCAGCACCTACCCCGAAACGGGCAGACGTGAGGACGGGGTAGGTGCTGACGAGCCGGCACCCGAGTTAATCTTCCGGTAAGGTGCGGGCACCCCACGTTTCTAGCCCTTGGAGTACTTCTCCGTTATTTCTTAGGCCACGATCAGGAAGCAGTCTCAACTATTTAGTTGTAGCCCACCCGTAGGAGTCACAGGCTTGGGCCTGCCCTGATCCCCCAGAGGGTGACTGACCGTCTTTATTTATTCATTTCTCAGTTTGTGTATTACTTCCTATCACGTGCACTAGACACCACACCACGTTCACTTGGTCCTGAAAAAGCGCCACAGATCCCACGGGACCTTAAAGGCGCGAAACATGTCGACCTTTTGAGTTACCCAGGTACATTACGCTTTGTGGGGTAACACTTAACCTACAGGTTTTTTACCTTGGCAAGGGTACCACCATATTAAAACATTCTCCTGGTAACCCTTAGTCATTTTTAAATCACTGCACGCACTTTTACACTTCTTACTTAGGACTCCCCCTGCACACCCACAAGCACCATACGGCAGTTCGCAGAAGATCTCCGACAAAGTGACCCTTCGGGGGACCCGTAGGGCATTGCAGCGCCGGCCCGACGAGGAGCAACTGCCCGATGATGAAGCATGACATCCTTCGGGGTGTGTGAGGGCAACAAGGGACAAGACTTGTTCTTCCCTCTCACTAGTGAGTTCTAGGCCTAGGACCCCCGTCTTTCCTGTCTCTTCCCCTTCTTCCAAGGGAGTGAGTGACACTGCACCCCTCCCTAGGAACAGTGTCCCCGTCTTTTTGACCTTACGTTTAACTCCTTGAGCACGGGCACTGGACCTTTAATCAGCTCCTGGTCCCCCCCCTCTCTCCTTTTTTGACATAAATAAGTGATATAGGCCTGTAATTTTTGGGGTCAGAATGGTCCTTGCCATCTTTGGGAATAACCGCAATAGTGGCCTCAGAAGCAGTCCCTGAAACTACACCAGAGGTAGCAAATTGGGAAAGGGTTGATTTTAATAGGGACATAATTGAACTGAGAAAGGTTTTGTAAAATTCAATGGGGAGGCCATCTGGTCTCAGTGCTTTACTGGCAGGGATTGATTTGATGGCATGTGCAAACTCCTCTCCGGAGATTGGGCTGGCAAGAGCAAGTCTGTCGGTATGCAAAATTTGTTTAATGGGCAAGGAGTCCAGAAAGTTTAAGCAGGCTTCAAAGGGTGAATGGACTGAGGGGGGGGTGTACAGTTTAGAGTAGAAGCGTTGGAAGGTTTTAAAGATCATGTCAGTCGAAGAGTGCCGAACCTCTTGTTCGTCTTGAATTTTTTGGATGATAGTAGAATTGTGCTTAAACTTTAGGTAGGCTGCCAGGGCTTTACCAGCCTTATTAAGATAGAACAGTTTTTTGCCTTTTTGGGCATGGACCCTAAAGGTGACCTCGTTTGCTGAGGATGACGTTGAGATCATACTTGAGGCATTTTAATAGTGTCAGGGTGGCTGGGTCATTATTTTGACAGTATGCTAGTTCTGTCGCATTGATTTCTGCGATTAGTTTGTGTTAATACTGAAGGGCCCTCATGTCTGTATATCTTATCATTTGCGAAACAATCTTGTAACCTGGACGCCATTTTATATTGTAATTGAAACTGCTGCTTGGTTATTTTCGAGAAAACGGCCTTTGGTAAGTTTCGTTTCCCAAGGTTGAGCTTTTCTTCCTGTAATTGCAAGTGCTCTCGTTAGTGCATGCCTTTCTCGTTAGATAAGAGTCCTCCTCCTACCTGTCTGGTGGGGAGGATAGGCCAGACGACCTTGGGCAGTAGATAGCCTGTGCCCGGCTGTAGAATCGAAACTTATGCTCTGTACCCCCATTGTATTACGACACCTGCTAGTGTTTTTCCATAGTAGGCGGGTCTTTGTGGACTCTGCAATGTACATAATGTAATTGTATGCTTACGGGGTCCAGTCCCTCGACAGCCATCCCAGGAGGCTGGTCAGACTGGGCTCCGCTGCAGTGTAAGATCAATAAATAATCTGGTTTGTATTCTCTACTGTCCGACTTCATTTGTAGGAAGGCAGAGAAGGTGGTCGTGAGTGACCCGAGTGGCCCTTTTCAGGTCACTTCCTTCAGTTGGCACCCGAACAGGGACTCCATCGGGTGACCTCATCCTCGCCCGCGGACGGGTAAGGAGGACGGGGCAGCGTTGGGTCAGATAGGCGGATCGGGGGACCCCTGCACGATAGAGTTTTGCACTCGCAGCTGCCCCGCCTGTCTGATCGGGCAGTGCCCCGCCCATTGGTCATCCCGACTGGTGTCTGAATGGCGAAACCCTTGGATCTGACGTTTGATCCGAAGAGTCGGCAGTGGAGAATAAATTCGTTTGACCTGTGTGCACCAGTGAGCTTGTTTGGTTCTCTGTCGTCATGACGGTTGTTTGGTGGGAACTTTTTTTTGGTCTAGGAATCAGTTTTAGACAAGCGCTTGCATTTGATTTTGAATACCTTTTGAAATATGGTACCATTTTTGTTAATTTGTGATTGATGCACTCTGCGAAAGCGGCTTTTTGTTAAAGGCACGAGTGCATTTTAGTGTAATTGTGTGGTGAATGCGTTTCTTTGTGTGAACAGAATGCCTTGTTGGAGTAAGTTGTGTTGTGAGGTGTCGTCATTGTACTGCTGATGCTCGATTGGAGGAGAGACAGCACCTGTGGAGGGTACTCCTAATTATGATATGTATGTCAAATACGGTCTTGGCCCTATTATATTTAGTACATTATGGCACAAATATACGAGGGACAATGCTGAATTGCAGTGGCCATCAACAGGCACCTTTGATGAGCAGAAGTTGAATTATTTGGATGAAAAATTGTTTGCTAAACGTAGCAGGCAGTCGATGTTTGATTATCTTCAGGTATGGCGAAAGGAAGCTAAACAGAAATGGCTGAGGGCGGCAAGGGAGGCAAGGAGGGAAAGGACACAGACACTGACTCAGAAAGCAGTGGCATATGATAAAAAGAAAGTGGAGAAGGTTATAGAATGTGCTGATAGGAGGTTTTGATTGCAATGTGATAAGTCCCATGTTGCTAGGGAGGAGGCAGACATTTTTGTGGAGGAACTTTTGGAAGACAGACCGCCTCCCCCTTATGGCCTGCATAGAATATATCCTGTCGTTCCACAGCCTTTGCCATCTGCTTCTGCCCCCCCTGTTTCTGCTGTTTCTGGTATTGATCAAAGTATTTCGGTTCTGGCATCACAGGCTTCCTCTTTGGCTCCGTCTCCTACAGTCGCCATGGCTGCTAGTCTTTCTGCCACTCCTGTTGTTATGGCGTCACTCTCTCCTTCACAGACACCTACTACACCCAGCCGATGTTGACCTTGGTGCCCCCCACTTCGATTACTGTGTTGTCCCCTCTTCTCTCTTCTGCCCCCTTGCTAGGTGCCGAGACACCTGTGCGTGGCCAGGATGATGGGGATGTGGCAGTTGCAAAGGAGCGATTGGGGCGGGTTTTGATTCGATCTGATGTGGGAGATATGGAGAAAAAGATGGTGGCCAATCAGGCTGCCCAGTGGGCCCGTAATCCTATTTATGGCGTTGAAGATGTATGGAGTGTGCTAAAGGACTATGAGCCGTTTGTCCAGCAGCATGGCCTCAAGCACGTCGGCTACTTTGATTGGACCATGGGAACAGTGTTTTAAAGGTGTTGCACCTCAGGTTGTTTATGATATTAGAGACCAAGTGTATGCCACGGGCATGGCACCCAATTAGGTTTTTGCTAATGTTACCACATTGCTTGGATACCGAGGTAGATTGTGTCAGAAATGCCCGACGACAATATCTCAGTTACCAATGAGGGAAGTTCACCCCATTTTTCACCCGGAGATACCGGAGCAACGTGATCAACACGATCAGGTAATGAGGCAACGAGTAGAGGCCCGTTTTCAAGAACAGTGTGTTTATACTCCATGGAAAAGGAGTGAAGTCCTCGCAATTAAAGCTCAGTTACCTGACCCTAGAAAGAATCCTACTGCGTACTAGAAGGAATTGACAGAGGCTGCTGCATTAATGGTAATGACATTGGCAGATATTGAAATGTTTTTTGGTTTGTTGGTGCCAGTGGATATCTGGCGACAGGTGCATACTCAGGACCATGCCCTAGAATTGGGTGGTACTTGGGACAAGATTAGGACGTGGGATTAAGGAGAGGAAGCCTGGGGAAAAACCCAAGGCTGAGATCTTGGCTTTGCCCGATCGCATTATTACTTAAATGCACTCTCTTATCCACCTCAGAAGTAGACTGGGATAAGCTGGCCGCATGTCATCAGAAGAAGGATGAAAATGTGTCTGATTTCTTAACTCGGTTCGAAGGTGTGTTCTTGGATTTTAGTGGCCAGGGTTTGTCTTTAGAAGGGGGTATTTGATTGTTTGTCAACAGGTTTATCACGGATTTGCTCCCAGAGATTGCAACCCGGTTGCAGCCTGCTGAGAGTACGTGGACTACCTCTACCCCTTCGGTGATATTGAGTATGGCTCAGTATTATAAGCACAGAGAGAGCGAGGAGAAAGAGAAGGTAGAAAAGAAGACAAAGGAGCTGAAGACGAAGGTATTGATGCAGCAGGCATCCAGGGGACAGGGATGGGGTCAAGGTATTGGACCGGCAAGGCAGCTTCCTCGAACGAGCCGAAATGCTACGCCGGTGGGCCCAAATCAATGTGCGTATTGCAAGGAGGAGGGGCACTGGCGCAGTGAGTGCCCGGTTTTGTTGCAGAAGGTTGCAGCTCCTAGAGGACGAGGAGAGAGAGGGAGAGGCAGGGGGGAGCATGCAGTCGGGGTGGGGATCAGGCTACTGGGACATCTCTGGGCCGTTCTGATCAAAATTACTTTGATGATGTTCAGGGACGACAGTATTATCATGATGACTATGATTTGGATGAGGCGACGGGGATGTCTTACAGCTAGGACAGCCAGGGACAGGGTAAGGGACCAGTTCCGATACCTGTAGATCAACAAGGACCTTATATTAGTGTGGATTTGCAGGGCTCGGAAAGGAAATTTTGGGTGGATACAGGAGCAATGAATAGTTCTGTTTCGAAATCAGAGGTCCCTGGGGCAGCCCTGTCTGGCCATAACAATGTTTCGGTTGGTTTTTCTGGTGTGCCGATAATAAGCCCCATCTCCAAACCTCTTGCTTTGACTATAGGCCCTTTCACTGTTGATTCGCCGTTTTTATTAACATCAAATTGCGGAGAGAACCTGTTGGGACTAGATCTGTTGAAGAAGTTGCATGCTACTATTTACTGTTCCCCGGATGGTGTCTATATGACAATGGTCCCGAGTGTGGTTGTACTACGCAGTGTTTGTGTAAAGATGCCCCCCTTCCAGTTGAGTTTAAGGATGTCCCATCTACGTTGTGGGCCACAAGTGGCACAAATGTGCACCTTTTTGGGTTTTCCTTGGCACGTCGTCGTTTTAGATTTTGTCAAGTTCCTCAGGGGTACATAGAGTCCTAGCATATATAGCCAGGCTTTGAAAGGTCAGTTGGACTCCCTCACCCTCCCCCCCAGGTAATGTATTATTGCAGTATGTGGACGATCTTTTGATTGCGTCCGATACTGAGGAAGGCTGTAAAGAGGCTACAGTAAAGTTGTTGCTGCATTTGGCTCAAAATGGACACAAAAGTGTCCCCTTCCAAATTTCAATATTGTCAACAGGTCACCTATTTAGGTCACCTACTGTCGAAGGAGGGTCGGAAACTAACTCCTGAGCGTATTAATGCCGTAGTTAACATGCCTGTTCCAAAGACCCAAAGGGATGTACGAGCCTTCATTGGTATCACTTCCTGTTGTCGTCATTGGATACCGAACTTTGCTTTACTAACAAAGCCCTTGCTCTATGTAACAACTAAAGATATGCATGAACCTTTGCCTTGAGCGCCTGAATATCAACAAGCTTTTGAGCAATTGAAGGTTGCGCTTTGCTCTGCTCCTGTGCTTGGCACACCTGATTACAACAAGCCGTTTGTGTTATACGTACACGAGTCGGCCGGTTGTGCGCTTTCTGTCTTAACACAGGCCTTTGGAGGTAAGCAGAGGCCATGTGCGTATTTTTCTGCTGTGCTTGATCCCGTCGTGAAAGCCCTCCCGGAGTGTTTAAGAGCGACCGCGGCTGTGGCCGTCTCTATTCGACAATCGGCAGGGCTTGTTCTTAATACTGATCTCACAGTTATGGTACCTCATGCTGTGGATACGCTTTTGAACAGAACAAAGACACAGCACCTTACCAGTGCACGTCTTACTGGCTATGAGCTAACACTTTTTGCACCACATATTACGAACAAAAGATGTGCCACTCTGAACCCTGCCACGTTACTACCCCTCCCTTCGGAGAGTGAGGAAATAGACATACATGATTGTATGTTTCGGACGGAAGAGGAGACGAAGGGACGGGTAGAGTTGACTGATGTTCCCTTATCTGACCCCCAAGGGGAACTATATGTTGATGGTTCTTGTTTTAAATTACCAGATGGCACCACAACGGCTGCTTATGCAATCACAACACTGCACACTTTAGTTGAGACATCCCGAGTTCCCTATCAGTCGGCTCAAGCTGCAGAGTTGGTAGCTCTGATTCGAGCCTGCGACTTGAGTCAGGGATTGGCGGTCAATATTTACACTGACAGCCAGTATGCCTTCGGAGTCGCTCATAATTTTGGGCGGCTCTGGGCCGAGAGAGGATTTCTCACTTCCCATGGTTCGAAAATTAAGCATGGCCCTTTGATAAATAGACTTTTGTCATCTTTAACACTGCCCAAGAAACTGGCAATAGTGAAGTGTAGCGCTCACAAAGCTATTACTAATGATGTAGGGAGGGGAAATGCTTTTGCAGATCAAACAGCTAAGGAGGCGGCCCGATCTACGATGAAAAAGATGTTTGTAGCAGGTCCTGCTAGATGGGTGCCAGAAGTTACGATGTTTGAAGACACCCTAGGTAACATGAAGGAGATACCAAGTGAGGTGACGGTTGAGGAATTGGCTATATGGCAGGAAAGTACAGCGCAATTGGATGATGATGGGTGCTGGATAGACAAGTCGGGGAAGCAGAGATGGATGCTGCCAGATGCATATGTTCTTCCTGTAGTCACTATGGCTCATGGACTGGCCCGCAATAGTGCTAGGGGAATTTGTAAGTTGCTAGACCCTGTATGGCAGAATGATAATATCCCAAAATCGGCTGCCCATTTAGTAAAAGATTGCATAGTGTGTATGCTGTACAATCCTGGAAAGGGTACTCCCACACCTCCCGGTAACTTTGCACCCCCTTCTTTCCCTTTTGAAGTCCTTCAAATGTATTTCATTGAGATGGAACGGGTGAATAATCTGAAGTATGTGTTAGTGGTGGTTTGTGCATTCAGTAAATGGGTTGAAGCTTATCCTACCAAGGAGAATACATCTTTGGCGACTTCTTTCTTGAAGGAGTACTTCCCTCGTTTTGGTTTGCCCCGTTTGATTTGGAGTGATAACGGCAGCCACTTTAATTCGAAAGTCATCCAGTTGGTATGCAATGACCTGCACATTAAGCAAAAGTTTCATGCTGCGAATCACCCTCAGTCAGCAGGTTTAGTGGAGAAGTACAATGGTACTCTCAAGCTAAAGATGGCCAAAATTCAGGAGAGTACAGGATTGAAGTGGCCGGATGCTTTACCATTGGCTTTGCTGTCGACAAGAGTTACACCCCATACTAGAATAGGGTTGTCCCCTTATGAAGTTGTTTTCGGTAGGCCCGCTAATGTCTGGGACGTTCCGAGACCCCGTCACTTTTCCGAGATAGACCACCCTTTGTTGAAAGATTATTTATGCGAGTTGACTAAAACATTTTGTTCTATTCATCAGCAGATCCAAGAGGCCTTGCCATCCACTACAGAGGGACCAGGCCATGACCTCCGGCCTGGGGACTACGTCTTGGTCTGCCACTTTCAGCACAAACACAGCCTAGAGCCCCGGTGGAAGGGGCCTTTCCAGATCCTCCTTGCAACTCGTACCGCTGTGAAGGTGGACGGTCGGAAGAATCGGATTCATTCAACGCACTGCAAGAAGGTGCAGCTCCCTCTGCCCTATGATCAATGGAGGCTTGAGGGCATTGGGGATTCCGAGACGGAGAAGATTCCTCGTTTCATTCCTTTCTCCGATGCCAGAGTAACATGAGCACCTTCTGAGGAGAGCGATGCAGTTTTGAATGAGGCAGTGCCCCGGAGATTAAGGCTGGCCAAGAGCTTCCGTTGGTTGGCCCGTGTGAGTCTGAGTCAGTCAATCCCGCTGAAAGTGAGCCTTTGTTTCTTGATCCCTCTATTCCTGGAGTTGTTAGGTACAATTTGCGTCCTCGACAGAGGGACAGTGCACCAAAGGAAAAGTCAGAATAGTAGGGATGGACTTCATGGATGAAGAGTAGGGACGATAGAGTAGAGATATGGAGATTGGTACATTGTCCGAGACACTGGACAGGATACGTTTGGGGTGTTCTTCCCAGGAGGGAGGGTACCCTATCCTGAGAGAAGTGGATTTCGCTCACTAAGGGCTGCAATAGCGCAGCGCCAACGAGAAGTGCTCAAAAGCACCACCGTAGATGAACAATAGGAGTCTGCCAGCGAGGCTCAAAGGAGAAGAAAAACAGACGCTGGGAAGAAGATTGTTTCCTTGGTTTCATTGAGGTTATCTTAATTGTATTTTTTCGTTTCGCTATCATGCATCTTTTTGGCAGACCAATGATTGATGAGGAACAGCCATTAGGTCTTGTTGTTTTGCCACGATCATCATGGATCAAACAACGGAGAGTGATATTTCTTCTTTTTGCTATTCTGCTGATGATTATCTTTTGTGGGGTTCTTTGGGCGCTAGAGTATGCCTGTAATTTGCCTACTCCTAACAATGATATCCGTTTCACACCAAGACGGAAGAGAATGCTTTCTAATAATGTTTTTTTGGACACTCATAAGATTTTTTGGTAATGGTGTCGCTTGTTATCCCACCGAATCTGTGACTAGCCTATGGACCGCTTATCCTTTGTCTCTGATAAATTACACGTATTCTAAGCTGACAAATTTTGTTGAGGTAAAAGGGGAGTTTGGGTTTGGCTACCCAGGGCCATGCTTGTACCATCGTAAGCCCACAGGACCAGGTTACCCCGGCTGTGACAATAATACATATTGTGATAACTTCTATCTAGAAGAGCAAAATATTACATTGGTGGGTTGGCATTATAAAAAGTGACGGTTCCCCGAAAAGCTGGTTATTACCCTGCTTGTTGCCCCATCATAAATAGTACGGATACCATATTGTATATCAATTGTTCAGGGGCGGTCATATCCAAAGAGACATTCCCTTTGAAAGATTTGGAAGGTTCTAGCACCATTACAGGTAATTCTCGCTATTCAGCTGTGAACTATGACAAACCGTTTACACCCATCCCGGGTTCTTCTTTTTAACTAATGGAACATATTCAAATATCCATAATGGCACCAATGATGTAGCTCTTGGCATGGTATTGCCCTTGGGAGTCCCTTGTAAAGATGCCCACAGACAGGTAAAATGGGTGAAAAGAACACTCAAAAGATTTTTGCGACGGGGTAACAGATATTGAGATAAACAGTTATAATAATGGTATTACTTTTGGTTATATCCTGTCAGCTATCTTCACGGGGGGAATGGCCACGAGTAGGACTGAAAAAGCCCGGGAATACATCGGCTGTAAGTTGCAGATATTGTCCAATACCACAGTGGCCGCATTACGTGACATCACCATTCAGTTAGAGAGTATGAGGATCTATTCTGAACAAACTAGATATGCAGTTGATTTTATTTGAGCAAAAAATGGTGGTGCATGCGCAGTTATTGGCGATCAGTGCGAAGTGGGAATAACTAATATGGAAAAGAATATTACTAAGCATATCTGAGACATTATTGAGAATGTCAAAGGCATGGAACCAGGTAACTGGAGTTAGTCCCTTTTTAGGTCGAGCCTCGAGTAGCGCGCAAGCGCTGCTAGGCGAAGACTTTAAGTAAGTGAGTTTCAAAAGCAGTCCAAACGCTCGTGCGTCGTGGCTGGCCTTTTTGGGATGGGTACGCGCGGCAAACATGTGTTTCCAATTATCGTGCCCAGACGCGTGCGCGATAATTGTAAACACATGCCGGCAAAAGGCCATGACGCATGAGCGTTTGGTCAGCTGAGCAGGCTGCCGCGCTCGCTCGCCCTCGCTCTCATGCACTTTTGTTATTGTCAGCGTGGTCATGCTTGCTTTCAGTTTCATTTTTATGTATATCGAGGCGCCTGCCTCCATTCTCTTTCTGATGTTTTTCATCCATACCCGTCTCACAGGAAGACGCTCTGCTTCGAAACCCCCAACCCTCTCCCCATCCCCGTCTCCATGGAAACTGCCAACCCTGCAATTTTAATTGTAGACAAGCATTGGCATAGCCAATAGGTCTCACCTTTGGGACCTTATAAGTGTTTAGCCATGCAACAGTTGATGTTGTTGCACCAAGGATATTGTGCTGGATAACTAAACACTTATAAGGTCCCAAAGGCGAGACATATTGGCTATGCCAATGCTTGTTGGAACATGGGGTTGGTTAATAGAAAAAGCACTATATCTCGTTGCTATATTAAAACTTTGCTGTGTCCTTATTCAATGTCTTCCAATGTGCTGCACCTATTGTATCTCTGTGTTGACTCCAAAGGGGAAGATATCGATTCATGATACCAATGCCGCTATAATGTTGCAGAAAGAAATGGATGAAATGATGGTCATAGATGACGGTATTGTTATTTTCCATATAGGTACCCTATATAGGCGCAGGTAACACTGCAACCTTTCACCTATATCTTTCCCTACATTACATACATAACGGTTCATAGGGACTGACCTTTTACCTAGATACGACACTGCATTCAGAACGCGGGTTTTTCCCTGGTTCGAAACTCATACATTATGCATGAGGCTTCTTGGAAGCACAGTAGGACTCACAGCAGGACGAACATCTCCTGTATAATATCTATGTTAAAGTTCAAGCCCGACGTCATCCTTTAGGCCGACACAGTAACACAGCAAGGTAGGACCCCTGGGGAGACCTATGGGTATATATACACCATGTCTTGCTTAAACAGACAGAGGCGACCGTGACTTCCCGGCTGACACACTGACCAGAGACGCTGAGGTTCCTGCATGCAGACGCTCCAGCTAGCAGTGGTCTAACATCCCTCGCGAGGTGTCAATCTCGAGACCAGGACGGGGTCCCACATTCTCTAATTCTCAGGTAATGGGGTGGACTAGATCCTAGAGAGATTCTTGGCATAACACCTACACAGATGCTAGGTACATGTAGGTACATCTAGTTAGGGAAGCATCGTAGGAGTATGCATTTTTATCATGTGTTTTATGTACATTTATAAATTCATGATTTCTGCAAGATGGTAGAACTACACCATCCCTTTACTTTTGTAGTATTGCTAATCATATATCTCTGCTACTGTCTAATGGTTGTTGCAGCTCATCTATTCTACACCAGAATAACAACTGTTCAATAAATACTTATTGAAACGCCCAGACTGCTTATTCTGTGCATCTCTGAGACAAACTAAGTGAGCATGAGTGACTGAGCGAAAAGTAGTATATTGTTTCCACGATCCTGGGGGATCAGGGTTGTCATGTTCTGAGGTTGCCAGAAACTATTCTCTCTCCGATAAGAGGAGATTCTAGTGGCACTGTGAGCTAGCTAATGCAAACAGGCTAACATTTCTGGTGGGGGTGCACGGAACCAGTCTGCCACCAAACCCACAGTTTATGTTATCCAAACGCGCAGGTCCTGTATAGGATATATTGGAACTACACGACATGGCGCCCAACGTGGGTTGGGTACTTATTTAACAGTAGAATCTGAGTAGTTCAGTCGTGCTATTCTCAGAGACCCTTACTCACAAAACACCAGAGACGTCTGGAGTGGGTGGCACAAAACTCCGCCACAGCTGAGTAGGCAAAATCCTATTTATTGGCTGTTGGTTAAATCAAGCTTGAAGGACACAGTGTTCCTAAAATTGTGCATAAAAACCTTATCTTAGTTCCCTTGAACAAACTTCTTCATTACAAAATGACTGAGGACAGTGATGACGTAAGAGTAAATCTACAGCTCTCAACAGGAGAAGAGGATACAGATGCAATTCCCATTGCAGAAAAATTCAGACATACAGTCACCCTGAAACTGTTAGAGAATGGATTATCAGCTAGGGGTGGCTTAGTAGCTTTTGTGATTGAGGCACACGAATCAAACAAAACAGAGGTATTTTATTCGTGGGTTACATTCCCAGCAGCAGATGTAAGAACACAGACATTTCACTCTTACACAGAAGGAGATGCACCAGTGAAATATTGTCCGTTCGAGGACATAGCGGTTCCACTCACGTACCAGGAACACATACTGGTTTAAAGGCGCCCTACCCCACATAAGAAGAGTAAGATTAGGCCCGCTCGGAGGAGAAGGGGCAACATGGCTGATATTAGCAGCCTACACACCACATCCGGACATTGACACAATGCCACAGGCAGACTTACTCATACAACACAAAGATTTAATTAAAATCTATAGAAACATGAAGCAATTCGTCATGAGAACATTCACTGTCCAACCAGCAATAGTTGCAACAAATGGAACTCAATCTCAGGGTACAGCAACTAAAATCACACCACAAACATTACACGCAGTGATGGGTAAAATGCCCTCTAAACGTGAACAAATGCCATTCTGGGTAGCTCAGAAAATCACACAGCTCGAGGCAGTATTCCCGAATACTACCCCGTATGAAAAACACAGAATGCTAACAATCTGCTTGCCCATGGGGATAACACCACAAGTAGAGGATTGTACCACTTGGGGTACAGTCTTTGCTGCCGTTTATACCAAAACCCATGGTATCCCATCATTAGCAGTAGTACCTGATGTATTGAGACAAATACAAAACGAGTACGGAGCAGAACCTGCTCTGAACTTAGGGATGAAGTTACTAGGTAACTATGCCCAGGTATCAGCCATAATACTAGCTAATATTAAAGGGGAAGCAGCATCAGTGGCTATCCGCCAACGCCTAAGGGAGTTCAGTCTTTTAGAACAGGAACACGAACTACCAAAAATAATTAAAACTGCATACGCAGAATTAGGCAGACAGTTTGGGTGGGAAAGCATTGAAACCACAATTGATGGGCAGTCCTGAAAAGGACACTTCTAAGCAGACACCTACTTCTACTAAGAAGAAGTGGGATAATAAAAAACAACAAACATTTAAAGGAAACATATCTCAATCCTGAGGCAGATCTCCTGCACAGGAGCCCTCCGAAAAGAGGTACAATCTCAGGAATAGGGATAATATTAGGAAACCTGACAGGTATCTGGATACTGATACACGTTCCTCTCGTTCCTTTCAGGGTTCATCGAAAAACTCCGAGAGGGAAGGATGGTCAGAAAGACAAGAAGAGCGTACAAAGTCCAGAGACAATCAGCACGCTCCAGATTACACTTCTAAAAAAGAAGAAAAGCAAAAGCTACAGTTCAAAAAGAAGAAAGTTGCAGGTCTAAAGATCAGACATGCCCAGAATTCTGAGGAATCGACTACTGAACAGGGAATGGGATCTGGCGATGCTAGACAGTGCAGCAGAAGTAACAATAGCTCGCCGGAACTTGATGAAATTTCTGGTGACAGCGGACTTTAATGATTATATCACGGTGGAAACACCCTATACTAGAGTGAGTGTCCCACATAAAGTATATGAACTAACGCTCCAAATCGAGGGGGACAAAAGTAGAACAGTGAGAGGTCTCTTTTGGGAGAACCTAACGTTTGGCTATGACATTTTGTGAGCTGAACAAGATTGGCCGCCAGCATTCGTCATGGACTGTCCTAAAGGAGAAACGGTAATTATGCTGGCATTCTCAGACGATATTCCCAGGCATTTGCAACACACATATGCGCAGGAGTGGGCGGTAGCCCAAGCTCCAGCATTATATAAGAACCATGTTGGATGGGATGAAGATTCAACCCACCACATTATTCCTTTAAAAAATACTCCAACTGCACAGAGGCAGTATCCAATAAAGCAAGAAGCTAAAAAACAGGTCAGGGAGATCTTAGATCAACTTGAATACCAAGGGGTGATTGAAACTTGCACCTCACAAATGAACAATCCTTTGTTTCCTGTCATGAAACCTGACAATACATATCGTCTAGTTTTAGATTACAGACATTTAAACACTTGCACCAAGACATTTGCCGTTCAGAATGCACACAATGCTGCATTAATGAATAACATTGTGCGGAAAAATTACAAAACAACACTTGATATCTCAAATGGATTTTTTTGCCAAAATATAGCGCCTGAAAGCAGGTATCTAACAGCCTTCTCAGCGGTAAGGTCCCAGCGGCAATTTCGGCGACTCCCCTAGGGGTATAAGAACAGCCCGGGGTTGTTTTCGGCCAGAGTAACCGAGTTACTTTAAAAATTGGATGAAGAGGCATTGTCCTATGTGGATGATATTTATCTGACGGACGATGACCTGGAGGAACACTTGAACAGAGTGAATACCATAATTTTGGGAATTGCATCTGAGGGCTACAAATTTAACTTTAAAAAATCAAAAATCGCCCACCTCAGGGTCCTGTTTTTAGGATACAAGCTTTCAAGTAAAGGAAAGAGCCTGGCAGCCAATTTTTTAGAAAATTGCGCATTGCTCCAACCTCCGAAATCATTGAAAAATATACAATCAATACTGGGATTCCTAAATTTGTGTCGAACATACATTTTGGATTACGCAGAAAGAGTAAAACCTTTCTACGACTTAAACATGATTTCTCAGCCAGAAATTGGACACAGGAACACACAGATACACTAGGTTCCTTACAAGCTGACATGATCGCTTCAAAACACACAGACACGCGTAAACGTACGCAACCTGGTGATCCGTATAATCGCGGGTCAATCAGGGTACACCTATCTAACATATAATGAAGGTGAGACAGTACCAATTGCATACAAGTCACATTTGTACACAAATGCTGAGATGCGCTTCGCATCCACTGAAAAGATTCTGACAGCGGTACAGACTGCTGTAGTGAGAGAAAGAGCACTGGCTCAGGGGAAACGAATAATAGTAGTGACTCCAGTCCCGGCCTTAGAGGCTGCGACAAAAGCAAGCGTCCCTAACGCTACATCCAAGATGGATACAATGGGCTAATTCTCTCACTGCAACAGATGTAAAATATACAGGTACGACCTAAATTTAAAGACACAAGCATTCCTGCAATACGAACAAGAATATCCTCTACCTAATGAAATAATGCCTCTGGATCAGTATGAATATATCATTTACACTGACGGATCTGCTCAACCGGCCATAGGGAGTAAGCAACAATATAGCGCAGCATGCGCAATTGTTAAAAGTCGCATGCGGGATGGAAAGTTCCATCCGAGTTGCACTAAAACGCAATCTCTAGGAGACTGCACGGCACAGTTGGCAGAATTAAAAGCACTGATACTGGCACTTGTAAATACGGATCGAGAATTCCCCACACTAATTGTGTGCGATTCCTTTTACTGTGTGCAGTCTTACAATGAATACTTGCAATACTGGGTTCAAAAAGGGTTCAAAGACGCAAAAGGTGGCATAATTAAGCATAAAATGCTATGGGAACAGGTAGTGAGGTTGAAATCCGAACTACCAAGGACTCATGTGATACACACACTGAGTCATCAGCGTGATGGCGTTCACATTGAAGGGAATTCATTGGCTGATGAAGCCGCAAAGTGGGCTGTACGTACGGCTTCCGTAGCTGCAATCACTCGTTCTAAAACGAGAATAGACGGTGAGATTATGGTGGCTGTTATAGCTTCGCGCAAAAGCAGCAAAGCACTACCAAAAACGTTTCCACTCAAGTACTCCTACAAGTTAGATGCAAATAACATTCCATTTTCTCAGATTCCTGGAGTGGGGGATAGAGTAATTCCAAACATGGATCATAGGTTAGGTTTAATACTAGCAGCACACGAAGGGATAGGTTCTGCTCATGCAGGAGTTACGGCGACTGTTTCCTTATTGAAACAACTCTACTGGTGGCCTGGTTTAACAAAGCGATACCAAAGGGGATGATGGACGGAGCATTTGAGCTAATCAAACACTCACCCCCAGTCAACTGATCTGGGTTTAATCCATCATTCTTTAGCTCACTCCACCACCCCAGTTCAGACATGGCCATATGCAAATCAGTCTGACCCTGTGCCTCATGGGAACAGTCCAGCCCGAACTGCCAAGCCATGTCTTCCCTGGACCGGAAACAAGCATCCTGGGACCGGTTTCTGGCTATTCAGCCGTCATCAGCCAGGCTAGCTTGAATCCAGTGGCAAAGTGAGCAAGGGACCCACGTCTGGGCATACCCTGCCAACAAAGCAGACTAAAGACTGTCTTGAAATGCGACATCTGTCAGCAGGTGAAGGGTTCCACCGTAACACGTCCTGCGCAGACACCATTGTTAATAGCTGACAAACCACTAGCGTGTCTACCTAGACCACTGCGGCCCCTTAAAAAGAGATGGGGCTAAAATATATATAATGGTAGCAGTGGACTCCTGCTCGAGATTCCTATGGCTGTGGCCCCAGTGCTCGGCTGACACTCGAACTGTTAAAAAAGATTTGCGAGTCTTCATAGGGACATACGCAATTGGCACACTACATTCTGACCAGGGCCCTGCGTTTAGCTCTCGGGCTTACAAGGAGGCAATGGGAAGTTTGGGTGTAGCATTGCGGTACTCATCTCCGTACCATCCCGAGGGAAATTCGGTTGTGGAGAGAAAAAACCGAGACTTAAAGCAGTCTTTAACAGCTAGAGTATTAGGCACGGGTGAAAGTTGGGTAAAACATCTTTATGGGGTCCAGCGGGCCCTTAACAATATGCGAAGAAGTTCTCTAGGGGGTGTCACTCCTTATGAGGTCCTATTTGGGACAAGAATGTGGGTACCTGATCTTGATTGTGAAGGCGCAGTGGCGGATGAAAAGCCTTTTGACATCCATGATCGTTTGGCTGTTTTACAGGAACTAAATGAATCGAGGACAAAACAAAGTAACGTCCACCTGAAACAGACCGCCACTGGGGAAGCCAAATCAGTCACGGCAAGACCTGTCTGGATCCCAAAAGTCGGTGATCTGGTCAGAGAGAAGATAGCGGACAAAAAAGAATTTGGACCATCCTACTGAAAGCCTGTACAGGTCCTAGCAGTTGAAGGAACAAGAATTGTACTGCTACCGCCTCTTGCCGGAAAAAAGGAGAAAAGATTTGTCTCAATTGACTTAATCAAACCACACTATGTGGCCGATACTAAGCAGTGGGCCACATGGACTCCAAAGTAGCAGACGCCCTCCTCTCGCTACAATCCAAGAAGTTCAAACTGAAAGACTCATCACGTTCGAAGAGTCACCTATACGGAATGATGGACTATGCAACAATGCCATGGAACTCGTTCCCCTTGAACCTGAAGTTCGACTTCAAAATGAAACTCAAAATAATGCACAAGTTGCTATTCGACCAAATACAGACGTCTACGTCAACATACCTCGACAAGAGCAAAAAACGATTTTAACAAATCCTGATGCAATTCCAACAATTGATCGAACTGCTTATGGCTACTTCATAAACTTTGATACGTTTTCTTTGGATCCAAGTGAACCTGAAACGACGCCAGACCAAAAATCACACAAGCAGCAAGTTAAAGACTTTATGAACTTTCTTAGAAAGACTTACCTGGTATCACCATGGGTAGAACTATGGGTAACTTCCGGGATTCTTTTCTTTCTTTTCTGGTTAGGCTTAGTTATAGTTTTTAACATGCTTATTAGGGGACAATACATTCGGCAAAGCTCTGCTGCCCAAGAAGTGAACTTAATGTTAAAACCACATCAATCATCTCATCGAGAACAAAGAGACTTGTCGTCAGTGAACATTACAGCTGTTCCTATACCTGATGGTAGTCTGGGACAAGGTTGATTTCAATATATTTGGCCCGATGGAAATTTTAAAAATTCCACATTTATTTAAAATATCATTAAGTGATATCATTACCTCAAGTATATTTTCCAATGATTGGGATTTTGAAACTGTTAATAACATGTTGTCTGATTTGGAAAAATCTGCTGCGTTTTCCAATAGTGAAACATTGGAAGGCACATCAGACTACGAATCAATGGATAGTTATCAGCGTTATGGTCATCAGTTTTTGCATAAATCTGCTAATCCTAGAAATGTGTTCACATACCACCAGTGGGAACATTGTCCAACACCGCCAAAAGGTACTTCAAAAACATTTGCACAGAAGTTTCCTTATTTTTCAGGGTTTAATATGCCTGACCCAGCCTCATATTATAAGGTTGCACCAACATCAGCACAGAAAAATATGTTGACAAATACCAAACAGATTTACTCTGCATCCTTTATTGCCCAGTTGTCTGAACAAGGTTACGACTTATGGAAAGACAACATAGACCTAAAATCAGTCTTGGGTACTAGAGAATGGCAGGGGTTAGAAGCTTTATTTAGAGCATGTCTCATCCCTCAGCAGATCATGTTTTTGAATGAGAGTGCAACATACATCTTGCCTTGGACTAGCCAAGAATAAAGACTTGAACACACCTCGGCTGCCAACACCATCACACACTGAGGGTAACGGAACATCAGAGGAAGGGATTACATTAGATGACATTATACAATACAACAGATCAGACCCCGATTGGAAGAAATGGTTGATTTGGCCCACAGACACCAATGGTTGTCAGGAAAGATTCATTGGTAAAACCGAATGGTTCACAATCCATAGGCCAGATCAGCACTATGTACAGAGACAACATCCAGGGGTAGTGACGTCACACAGTGTTGGGAAGTTGTGCCTTAATTGGCTAGAAACCTCAACACTCACAGAGGTGAAACAACACTTATCCTTACTCACACAAGACATGGATCTTAGGGATTTTTTACTAGGTCCCAGGAAACCACGCCAAAAACGTTTCATATATGCTGGCATTTATGCTGCCTACAATGAAATTTGGAAAATATCCCAACAAGAGGCCTCAGAAAGAATACGGGAAATAGACCGTATTAACTTAGAGAAATCTCTAGCAGTGGAAGACAATGGGTTAACAACATCGACCTCCAGGATATATTCCTTAGTAAACATTGCATCTTCTGCGATAGACATTCTAGAACAAGATTTGGCCATATTACAACACGGGCAATCTCAGTTACGTTCTATAATGTTATTGAGCTGGACGCTGCAATCTTTGCGTGCAGGCTATGTGCCTTGGCGTTTCATCAACAGTACGTCTCTCTTTTCTGAATACAATCGAACAGATAAACAGATAGAAATGGCACAAAGGGGAGCAAAATATACAATGCTGCGTATTGAAAAACTGGATAGATTACCATTCACAGTGGCAGAATCACCACACACAGAATGGCTAATCCATGGCCACATAACTCTACCGGTCACTACTTTTCAGTTTCAATATTGCCTTGAACAAAAGCAGGCAGGCAAATATGAAAAAATGGGTAAGGAGTATATTAAGGAATCTTGGGAACTGCCATACAGATTGATGCCGGAGTGGGGATCGAGAAGTGTTTCTCAGTGGTACAAACTGTGAGAGCCTTTAAGCGGATCGCTCATATGTCAGGACATTCTACTGCACAGGGCTTGTAATGGTTCTGTGGCGAACTTGTCCTGTCATCTGAGGGGTGCCCCAGCTGCAGTGATTACTCCAGCATTTGGGATACTTTCGAATGGGAGTTACTTGATGCTGAACAGTCAAGGCTGCTGTGGAATGCTCCCGGGCATCGCATATCTGGTAACCGTGAGCGACAGGGTTACTTGTTGTATGCAAGTATTGTTTCCACCAACACATACAGTCAGGGAGGCGCCGTTATGGCCTTCACTGAATGTTTCTTTAATACGGTTTGATACTCTAGGCAGAATGAAAGCCATGCTTTTACAGAAGTCTGTGCCCTTAACCTCTGCTCGAGAGACTTTTGAACTCGAGATCGCAAGGTCTTCAGCTGAGATACAGGTGCTTATTAATACAAACTGCCCTTTCCATTTCGTACAAATGGTAAATCGTATCTTTAACATGTCTGATACGACTGGCATTGTCCACCTATTTAAGACCATAGGTTCTGGACTTCTAAGCACCTTTCAGACGGTACTTGGAGTTATACCAAACTTCATACACTCCGTGTTCAGAAGCATCTTTGGAGGACTTCCGCTAATCCTGTTTCTAATAGCAGGTATCCTGATTGTCTTCTATCTGCTACGCAATGGACGTCCCAGTCACCAAAGAGATGGAAAAAGCGCTCCTGGAGCGGAAATACCGTGACCGAATGGTACAACATCTAGGCATGCCTAGCCTGAGAGAACTAAGTGCATCTTGGTTCTTGTCATTTCGACCAGTCTGGATGGACTGCATCTTACCTGTTCTCCGATGCCTGTTTTGCGGAGAAGAATGCGTGTAAGACCTTTGTCTGACACTCCCATCATGTGCGCAACCGGACGTAAATGCTCTACTGGACCCAATAACGGCCCATGTTCTGCAATGTCCTCAGCCTATTCCTATGTTGATGGCAGCATTCCTTGAGCCACCGCAGGTAGTAACTTCACCTGTTGGTATGGACACCGGCTCCTCCCCTGACACCCAGGCTTTGGACGGTGCACAGGCTTCCCCGGCACCGGCTGTGGACAGCGTGGAACATCATCTATGCTCAATTGACGTACTCTGCGAGGTGTTACAGGGGCCGTCTACTGCGGAAGCAAGCAACGAAAGTGTTGCGTCTACCAGCCAGGACACAAACAATTGACTCATTTAGGCTTGTCTTGTGCTGGAAGAAATTTGCCCTTTTTTAATAACAAGCTCAATTTGAAACTCAAACAAAATTGACATTCCTTTTTCATTTATTTGTGCATGAATGGCTTTCTAATGCTTATAGTGGTACGGACTATATCAACTGACACTTTTAGAGCTAGGGCCTGTAAAAACTTTCCGTTTACATTTTTTTAAAAATCTTTTGAGAATTTTTTTTTGACTTTTTAACCCTTGGTGCGTACCAATGTCTAGTTCAAATGGTAGTACACTTATAGGTTACATATGTCGTCCAGTCGGAAGAGGAGTGGGTGTTATATTCCATATAGGTACCCTATATAGGTGCAGGTAACACTGCAACCTTTCACCTATATCCTTCCCTACATTACATACATAACGGTTCATAGGGACTGACCTTTTACCTACATACGACACTGCATTCAGAACGCGGGTTTTTCCCTGGTTCGAAACTCATACATTATGCATGAGGCTTCTTGGAAGCACAGCAGGACTCACAGCAGGACAAACATCTCCTGTATAATATCTATGTTAAAGTTCAAGCCCGACGTCATCCTTTAGGCCGACACAGTAACACAGCAAGGTAGGACCCCTGGGGAGACCTGTGGGTATATATACACACCATGTCTTGCTTAGACAGACAGAGGAGACCGTGACTTCCCGGCTGACACACTTACCAGAGAAGCGGAGGTTCCTGCATGCAGACGCTCCAGCTAGCAGTGGTCTAACATCCCTCGCGGGTGTCCAACTCGAGACCAGGACGGGCTCCCACATTCTCTAATTCTCAGGTAATGGGGTGGACTATATCCTAGAGGGATTCTTGGCATAACACCTACACAGATGCTAGGTACATGTAGGTACATCTAGTTAGGGAAGCATCGTATGAGTACGCATTTTTATCATGTGTTTTATGTACATGTATATATTCATGATTTCTGCAAGATGGTAGAACTATACCATCCCTTTACTTTTGTAGTATTGCTAATCATATATCTCTGCTACTGTCTAATGGTTGTTGCAGCTCATCTATTCTACACCAGAATAACAACTGTTCAATAAATACTTATTGAAACGCCCAGACTGCTTATTCTGTGTATGTCTGAGACAAACTAAGTGAGAACGAGTGACTGAGCGAAAAGTAGTATATTGTTTTCATGATCCTGTGGGATCAGGGTTGTCATGTTCTGAGGTTGCCAGAAACTATTCTCTCCCCGATAAGAGGAGATTCTAGTGGCACTGTGAGCTAGCTAATCCAAACAGGCTAACGCATCCGGTGGGGGTGCACGGAACCAGTCTGCCACCAAACCCACAGTTTAAGTTAGCCAAACGCGCAGGTCCTGTATAGGATATATAGGAACTACACAACAGTATCTTCGAAACCTCCTCTCTTCTCTCAGAACACCTTCCTATTGCTGATGACATGACGTGTATAGAAGGGCTATGTGTTTTATTATTCATTTATATTTTGCTTTGGTTTCCGACTGTAGATGGTTAGCTCATGCTAACAGGAGGGTTTGTTAATACTGAAGGGCCCTCATGTCTGTATATCTTAGCATTCCCGAAACCATCTTGTAACCTGGACGCCATTTTATATTGTAATTGAAACTGCTGCTTGGTTATTTTTGACAAAACGGCCTTTGGTAAGTTTCGTTTCCCAAGGTTGAGCTTTTCTTCCTGTAATTGCAAGTGCTCTTGTTAGTGCATGCCTTTCTCGTTAGATAGAGTCCTCCTCCTACCTGTCTGGTGGGGAGGATAGGCCAGATGACCTTGGGCAGTAGATAGCCTGTGCCCGGCTGCAGAATCAAAACTTATGCTCTGTACCCCCATTGTATTACGACACCTGCTAGTGTTTTTCCATAGTAGGCGGGTCTTTGTGGACTCTGCAACGTACATAATGTAATTGTATGCTTACGGGGTCCAGTCCCTCGACAGCCATCCCAGGAGGCTGGTCAGACTGGGCTCCGCTGCAGTGTAATATCAATAAATAATCTGGTTTGTATTCTCTATTGTCTGACCGACTCTTCATTTGTAGGAAGGCAGAGAAGGTGGTCGTGAGTGAACTGAGTGGCCCTTTTCCGGTCACTTCCTTCATTTGTCACCAGATGCCTTAATCAGCTTGTTTTTGCGTGACATGCGGCTGATGACAAGGCCCCTACAGTAGCATTTCATGGAGTCCCATAGAGTAACTGGGGAGGGGGACAGAGTTTCTGTTTTATTCAAAGAAATGCAATAACTCGTCAGGAATTTCTCTAATTGCGTGCAGATCATCCAGGATTTCTAGATACATGCACCAGATTTTTTGTGGTGGGTTGGTAGGGAGAAGCTGAATCTGTAAGGAAACAGCCCCATGATCCAAGATAGTTATGGGCTCAAAAGAGGAAGTGCTAGAGAGGGGGAGGAGAGTAGGGTCAAGCAAAAGGTAATCAATTCTAGAAAATGTGTTATGGGGTGGTGAGAAAAAGGTGAAGTCACTACCAGTGGGATTATGGAGTCATCAGGCATCGGTTAGTTTGTGAGCTGAGCATAGGGCGTGATGTGCTTTATGTGACTTAGGGATTCTATATCTAAAGGTAGATTGTCTAACAGTGGGTCCATTGGGAGGTTGAAATCACCCACGAGAATAATGCATGTGCTTTGGGGGAGAACAGCAAGTTTGGCAAAAAATCATTCCAGAATTTAGGATCATCACTGTTTGGGGCACATGTGTTTACCGTATTTATTTCCTTAGAGGGGTGTTTGCAAGGAATCCTGCAAGGAAAAGAGAAGACATGCTGGCAAAGCAAAATGCATTTCAACTAAGGTCCGGATTGTCAAGCTAAGTTTAAGTTAGCATTTAATGTGCACTTCGAATACATGGTTATATATGCACTCGTATAACTTAAGGAATAAATGTAAAACGTTGGTAAAAGAGTACATGTTTACATATGCAAATATAACTTGAAGTGTAGGTGTAAAACTTGAATAAAGAATACCCGATTTCATTTTTAAACTGAAAATTAGTGCACACATATATAAATCTCTAGTCTCTACAGTAAATACATTTCATGAATATGTTTAAATGAATCACACACATTAATAAAGTTAAGGCACACCATGACTATAATGTCAAATGCACATATAGAATTGCATTTCTGTGACTGGTAAGAGTGGAGTCTAAATTGCGCTGCTCAAAGAGTATGATGGGTGTAGCGGGCCTATGATGCATGTGATTGTGGTCTATGATGGCTGTGTGTCTGACTTTTCATGGCTGCAATCCAAATATATCATGACAGCACCATAGTTAATATATGGATAGTAACACTTTTATCTACTTTATCCTTTTTTGTTTTTTTTCCATTATTACTTGCTGTATGTTTTTTAGGTCGAGCTAGACAGCGCATGCTCGGTCTCTTCAAGACCTGTTGTAATCAGTCTGTGTGCATCAAGGCCATCCCCTTTTTAGGTTGAGCCTAGCGCAGCACGCATGCGCTGCTCTATGGGAGGCTTCTTGTGAGCACTCTAAACTTCTCTGTGTGGGGCTGACTCCTCCCACACATTGGATTGGACTTTGCGTGTGTCTTTCAATAATGAAAGCACGCACATGGCCAAAGGCGGGTGCATGTCCCACCTCCTTTCCAATGTTCACTCCCATGGCGTTTTGCTCTCGGGAGCGAGCAGCGGCGCGCAGGGTGTCAGCTGCATTTCTCGTCGTGGATCAAGTTACTAATTGAACAGAACGCACCACTGTGCTTTTTTTTCCAAATGCTTGTTTCATTGGCCTTGGTTGTGTTCTCGGATTGTTGCGTTCTTCGGCTGTTTGAACCAAACACGCTTATCCGATGGTATTTTTAACTTTTAAACACAGTTTGCCAAGATATTTTTAAGTTAACGTGTAAATATAGCGCAAACTCGACCCGAAGGCTATCAAAGCGCTGAGTTGCGTTCCACACGGACTCGTTCATTTTGTTAGGCAGGTGATAAGTGATTTGCCCATTCACACTCTTATCTGCCTTGGAAGGATGAAAGGTGCGGTCAGGGTGACTGGTTTAGAATCGCACAGATTTCTTGGATGGGCGGAGTTGCCAGAGAGATGATTCCTGTTTCAGACCAGCGCGGACACAAGACTGTTTTTACCTTAACATGGGTTACAGAAGGGGCCCGTTTTTGCAGCTGAACCTGCACCTCACGTAGGCAGCAGTACATTTTTTCTCGAGCCCGTTACACGCTGAAGCTTGCACGCTCGCTCTTCGGAGTGTGTGTGTGTGTGCGCTAAAGTGAACTTTTACTTGGGTTCCTCTAACAGTTACCGACCAGGGTGTGCCTGCTGCTCCAGGAGAAAGTACAAGCCATAGCTAAAACAGCGAATAATATAATAGCATAGTGTGTATTTGTAAAGCGCACCTTTGCCCTCACCCCTAGGTGTCTTGGTGCTGATATGACAAACATTTATTGCTACCCAACTAAGTGGGACTGATTTTATCGACCTCATAAGGATGAAAGGCTAAGTGGATCTGGCTTCATTGGAACCTGTGACAATGCGGCGCGCAGGGTGGCAGCTGCAAGGCGGGTGGCAGCTGCAAGGTGGGTGCATGTCCCACCTCCTTTCCAATGTGTCACTCCCGCGGCATTTTGCTCTCGGGAGCGAGCAGCGGCGCGGAGGGTGGAAGCTGCATTCCTTCCACAGCGGGTGCCTTTAACAAGGCTGTTTACGATTATGTGCGCTTCTGGGAGGGGGCGAGGGCTTGGGCTTTGAAGGGGTCTGTTTACAGCGCAGGGCTCTTGTTTTCCTTACAGTGCGCGCGCACCACTCACGAAGCGACTGTCTCATTCCTGATATTTTACTCGCTGTTAAAAGGGACTGGTTACTATCGCCTGATTTAATTCTTAATCACCTTTCTCTTCTCTTGCCCTCTGCCCTCGCCTTCCCAATCTACTCCGCCCTCTATCACTCGCTCTAACCCGCTTTGCTTACGTGCTCGGCGTGTGTGAACTTTGGGTGCAGGAATGAGTGTTGAGCGTGTGCTTGTATAATGTAGCTGGTGGTGCTCATGTAAAGTAAAGCCCTCCTTGGTTCGAGTTATCTTTAACTACACACAGAGGGATAAATAGACGGCTTGCCCCATGTCTGTTGTCTTCTCATTCGACACACCCCCCCCCGACTCTGCCTACGCTGCTGCAAACGGTTCCCACAAGCCCACTCAGTAAGCGTTTGCAGTCTGTTTTTTCAGAAAACATTTCCCTTCGTCTCGCTTTATTTTTCTAATTTTAATTTGTATATTGTAAGCAGCCCCAGAGGCGGGGGTTAGGGTGAAGCCAGTCAGCCCCTTCACGAAAAACTGAAACCAGACCGAGCTCGGCTGCCAAGCGAAACCGCTCCGCCCCCACCCTGCGCGGCCTCGCTTACCCCGTGCGAGGCGGCTACTAGTGATGTATGCTCTCCAGAAACGCAGCTGGTGCAGAACTCTGTGCAAATTGAAATTCACGCATTCAAAAGCTCACGCGGTAAGTACTCTAGAGTAACCAGGTTAGGACACGTCCTTTGGTTCCAAAACAAACACATTCGTCAGTTCACATCAGGTAGAGCGCTGTAAATCTTCTGCCTGCTGCAGCAAGCTCTCTCTAAGAACAAAAGCACATTATCAACTTTGAAACAATTGCTTCCTGTGAACACTGTGTACCGAGAAAAGCTGCAACATTGGTCAGAATATCTAACTCGCAGAAACCATCAGAGGGCAACATTCCGCGTTCCCTCTGTGTTTTGCTTCAGCCTCCCAACTTGTGCTTTAAAGTGCCTTACAATGTGTCCATAAATGTTTACTAATGCAAGCATATATTTATAAATCAGACTACTTGAACTAGTGTGTAGCAGTTGTATAGCTCTTGAATTCCTGGCTGCACAACACCCAGGAAAATGTGCTGCATGGCTAAACACTTATAAGGTCCCAAAGGCGAGACCTATTGGCTATGCCAATGCTTGTTTGCCATTGCTTTTCATTTGTCTATGTCAGTGTCCTTTAAAAATCTTTGCTTGCTAGTGGTCAGTCCTGCCTCTTTGTCCCTCCTTTCTCTCTTCTGTTCCTCCCACAGAGCAGGGACTTAGTACTGTCTCATTCCGCTATGGTTCTTTATCTGTTCTTTGGGGGACTATTTTTTTCTTGGTTTCCTTCTCTGTTACTGTTTCTCTGTGTTCAGCTTCAGCGCCCTAGCTGCTTACATTTAAATATAGCATTCTTCCTCTCACTGCCTCTTAATGCCACAGTAGTGTTACTATCGCCTCCTACCCCATTGCTTGGATTATTTTTAGCCTTTTTTTTTTTCAATTTTGGTTGTCGATCGCCATTTTGGCTTTATTTGGTATGATGTTTGGTTGTTTTTGGGCTTTCTTTTAAGGGGATTGGACTTGTCTTACAAGTTAACTTACATGGAGTATTGCCGGGGGAACAGCAGCGCTGTGCACGCTGCTTGTGTGCCTGTATCTTCTGGTTTCTTAATGGGGGGCATCATTTAAAGGTGACACCAAAGGGTGGAGTGCGTGTTACGTCACTTCAGATGGAAGTAGTGTCCCTTAAAACGACCGATGGCAAGAGAAACTGCAAAACCTGGGAGAAAAGCTGGAACTTGGAGACTTTTTGTGAGGTTTTAAAAAAAAAAAAAATTCTTGCTGTCGTGGTGATCTTTTTCAACCCTCATCCTTTCTTCTGAACAGATCTTACCAGAAGCAGTTGAAAAACTAAATTAAAAGCTGCTTTTCTACCCCTCGGTTTTACTACAATATGTTGACGCCCATCAGGTTAAAAAAGGACAGAGAGATCATAGTGGAGTACGAGATTCAAGTGAAAGGTAAATTGCATGCGAGTGTGTGACGTATCCGAGCCTGTCCCTTTCCTCCAAGGATGCTTGGTTTGGGCACCAGCTGAAATAATATCTCTAATTGTCTGTTCTACATATGCTGATCAAAGCCGGGCTCCTGGGCATGCAGCCATGGGATCAGACGCACAAGTTACTAACTTGTGTAACAATATATCTGTAAGAGACAGTAGTTCATGACAGATTCCTTACCTTAGAATATCCCCAGGCGTCAGGCTGGATCCGGAAAGTTTTGCGTAGCAGTACCCTTGCGCGTCGGTAGGCGGCGTCGTGCGGCTCCGTGTCCGTCGTCGGCGTCGTGATCGCCGGGATGACGTCGCGGGCAGTACTTAGACGCCGCCCCTGGGCGCTGACGTCAGTTCTGTACACGACTTTCCGCGCCAGGAACGCAGAGCCATGCAAGAAGCTGACATAGGTGTCTGAAAAATACTAGGGCCCTGAAAGGGATGTCCTTAACCCTAGAAATCAGTTCGCAGAACGGGGAGGATGGGTGGGGCGGTAAGGAATCTGTCACTAACTACTGTCTCTTACAGATATATCGTTACACAAGTTAGTAACTTGTGCATCTGAAAGAGACACGTTAGTGACAGATTCCTTACCTTAGAATAGATACCCCAGCAATACCAACCCCGGTGGTGGGTCTGCGAACAAAATTCAGACAAGGAAGTCCCGTAGGACAGAACGGCCAGAGAAGCCGTCCCTCCGGACCGGACTGTCAAGGCAGTAATGCTTGGTAAACGTGTGCTGCGAGGCCCACGTAGCTGCCTGACAGATATCCTGCAGCGGAACACCGCGGCCTAAGGCAGTGGTAGCAGCCGTTGCCCTGGTGGAATGGGCACGCAGCCCAACAGGAGGCTCCTTCTTAGCCAAAGAATAGCAGGCTTTGATACACAAGGTAACCCAGCGGGAGATGGTTCGCTTGTGCACCGCCCGACCTTTTTTGGCGCCCACGTAGCCAACAAAGAGCTGGTCATCCACCCGGAAGTGTTGTGTGCGGTTGATATAAAAGGAAAGCGCACGTTTTGGGTCCAGACGGTGGAGCCTCTCTTCCTCTCTGGAAGGATGCGGAGGCGGAAAGAAGGTGGGCAAAGCGATGGTCTGCCCAATGTGGAAGGCAGTAACCATCTTTGGCAAGAAGGACGGACGCGTCCTAAGAACAACCTTGTCTGGATGGACAGACAGAAAGGGAGGTTTACATGATAGAGCCTGGAGCTCACTCACCCGCCGAGCGGAGGTGATGGCCACCAGAAAGACTGTCTTCAGAGTCAGAAGACGAAGAGGACAGTTATGTAGAGGCTCAAAGGGAGCGCACATAAGAAAGGTAATAACCAAGTTCAAGTCCCACTGAGGCATCACAAACGGAACAGGAGGGAAGAGGTGTGTAATGCCTTCAAGAAACCCGTTAACAACAGGGGACTTGAAAAGGGAGGGCTGATCAGGAAGCCTGAGGAAGGCCGAGATGGCACAAAGATAGCCCTTGATGGTACCCAGGGCAGAACCCAGTTGGG
The DNA here is from genome assembly GCA_963921515.1 of Calotriton arnoldi. Classification (NCBI taxonomy): domain Eukaryota; kingdom Metazoa; phylum Chordata; class Amphibia; order Caudata; family Salamandridae; genus Calotriton; species Calotriton arnoldi. Next base: position 1,078,680 of record CAWUFW010003811.1, on the reverse strand, counting down.
CCAGGGAAAGAAGGAACAGAAGAACCTCAGAAAAAGGGGCAGAAAGGGGATTCACAGCCTTTGCTGTGCACCATGCCACAAACTTGTTCCACCTGCAGGCGTATACCACCTTAGTGGAGGGACGCCTGGCTGCCAGAATCACATCACAAACTTCGGGAGGCAAGTCGAAAGGAATCAACTGCCGCCGCTCAATCTCCACGCAAGCAGGTGGAGGCTGGACAGGTTCGGGTGGAGGACCGTCCCCTGCTGCTGCGACAGAAGATCCTCCCGAAGAGGCAGACGGATCGGGGGATCTACGCTCATACTGAGTAGCTCGGGATACCAAACTCTTCGAGCCCAGTCCGGAGCCACAAGGATGACTTGGGCCCGGTCGTGCCGAATCTTCTTCAACACTCTGGGTAGAAGTGGTATAGGCGGAAAGGCTCGTAAATACAGGGACCCCCTCTATAATACTGAGGTCAGGGAGAAAGAGGGGAAAACAAACTAAGGCAAAAAAAACTCTCCCCTAAGACCTATATTTCTTTACAAAAGATTCAATCTTGTATGGGCTAAAGTTCAGGTACAAAACTGCAAAGGTAATCTAGTACATCTTTTTTATTAAAAATTCCTTTTATTTTTCATTTTAATGATTTTCTTATTTGTTATAATCTGTACACATCAATTAATTGGTAAATACATTTACTAAAGGAACACACTTTCTACAATGATATAATACAAAAATAGTCATAGCAAACTATTGACCCCCAATACATAAATCAATCTAACATGAAACCACATTCATTCCTTACATTCGCTCACAGTCATACAAGACACAAATACACATTTGGATATAAGGAACACATAGATATAAAACGTTTCCGATAGGCAGATATGATAACCAAAGCCAAAAGGTCTGGGCACACGTGGTCGACGCGCGTTTCGGTGGAATGAGACACACTGTGAACCACCTTCATCAGGACCTCGCCCAAATAGAATACTGTGTCACAAGGACAAATCAAAACGGGGGTACCTAAGGAGCAATAATAAATATATATATACTTTTTCCTGTTCTTTTTCTTCTCTTTTTCTCTGTATAATCTGATGGTCTGATCAATTGTTCATATGATATATTTTAATACAGTATGGGTTAGTTCAAATATATTTATGGCTGATGAAGGCTGATAGCCTGAAACCGGTCCTAGGATGCTTGATTCCGGTCCAGGGAAGACATGGCTTGGCAGTTCAGTCTGGACTGTTCCCATGAGGCACAGGGTCAAGACTGATTTGCATATGGCTATGTCTGAACTGGGGTGGCGTGGTGAAGCAAAATAACGATGGATTAAACCCAGATCTGTGACTGGGGGTGAATGTTTGCCAATGTGCAGCATTCCGTCCATCATCTTGTGTGTTTTCCATCAGGAACATGCCCTGATGTTCCAGCCATGTCCAGAGGCGCAGAACCTCCTGACAGAGGGTCCACGACCCCACCCCGCCTTGTTTGTTGCAGTACCACATGGCGGTGGTGTTGTCTGTGAACACCTGCACTACCTTCCCTTTGACAGAGGGAAGGAATGCCTTGAGTGCAAGTCGGATCGCCCGGAGCTCCAGAAGGTTGATGTGGAGCCGGGACTCCACCGGAGACCAGAGGCCTCTGATCTCCGCCTCTCCCATGTGACCGCCCCATCCCAGAAGGGACGCGTCCGTCACAATTGTGTGTTCTGGCTGGGGAAGGGAGAGGGATCTGCCCATGACCCATTGCCGGTTCGAGAGCCACCACTGCAACTGTGTTGCAGTCCCCTCCGAGATCTGGACGTGATCGGACAGGTTGCCCTGGTGCTGCGCCCACTGGAACTTCAGGTCCCACTGCAGAGCCCGCATATGCCATCTGGCATGATTGACCAGCAGGATGCAGGAGGCCATGAGGCCCAGCAGCCTCAGGGTCATCCGTACCGAAACCCAGGATAAAGGCTGAAAGATCGGAATCATAGCCTGAATATCCCGGACTCGCCGTTGGGGAGGAGAGGCCCGAAACTGCGTCGTGTCCAGAACTGCTCCGATGAAAAGGAGCTGTGGAGAAGGAATCAGATGCGACTTCGGCACATTGATGGAGAACCCCAGCGAGTGCAGGAGTTCGGCCGTAGTCTGGAGGTGGGAGACGACTGCCTGGGACGAGCCCGCCTTTAGCAGCCAGTCGTCGAGGTAGGGGAAGACTGGAACCCCTGCCCGGCGCAGATGAGCTGCGACCACCGCCATCACTTTCGTGAACACCCGAGGGGCACTTGTAAGGCCAAAGGGGAGCACGGTGAACTGAAAATGCTCGAGGCCTACCGTGAACCGAAGGTAACGCCGGTGGGCCGGCAGGACGGGGATGTGAAAATAAGCGTCCTGCAAGTCCAACGCTACCAACCAGTCTCCAGGGTCGAGGGCAGTCAAGACCTGAGCTAGGGTGAGCATCTTGAACTTCTCCTTCCGGAGGAAGCGATTGACGTTCCGGAGGTCCAAGATAGGACGCATGTCCTCCTTGTCCTTTTTGGGCACCAGAAAGTAGTGGGAGTAGCAACCACGTCCTACTTCTGGGGTCGGAACATGCTCGATGGCCCTCTTGGCCAAGAGGGCCGTAACTTCCTTCTGCAGAAGCACCAAGTGATCCCCTGACATGCGGTGGAATTGAGGTGGCATGGCTGGGGGGGTGGTCTCGAAGGGGAGGGAGTAGCCCCTTCGGACAATGTCCAAGACCCACCTGTCCGAGGTGATGGGACGGCAGTGGTGAAGGTGATGGCGGACCCTGCCGCCTACTGGCGTGCTGTGCACCTGAAAGGAAGGACTAGGAGGGCTTGGAGGCCGCGGACGGGTTGGAGGTAGTGGCCTGACCCGCACGCTGGTTGCCCGAACCGCCACGGCGGTATCCACGTCCTCGGCCACGCGAAGACGCTTGCTGCGCGGGCCGGTGGCTGGGCAGCTGACGTGACTGGGCGCCCCTTCCGTGGCCACGAAAGGGGCGAAAAGCAGAGGTTAGCGGAGGGCGTACAACAGAAAGGCCCAGGGACTTGGCAGTAGCCCGTGAGTCCTTAAAACGCTCCAGCGCATGCTCTGCCTTTGAACCAAAAAGACCGACTCCATCAAAGGGCATGACCATGAGTGTATTCTGGACATCACCCGAGAAACCAGTTGTTCTCAGCCAGGCGTGGCGACGTAGCGCCACCGTCGTTGCAAGCGATCTGCCCATCGAGTCGGCGGTATCAAGGCCACAACGTATGGTGTATTTAGCCGCATCTCGCCCTTCCGCAATGGCGCGGGTAAGCAGTGTCTGGACCTCCTCAGAACACTGCGGCAAAACAGCCGCCACCGAATCCCACAGGGAGTGGGTATATCGGCCCAAAAGGCAAGCGGTGTTGACTGACCGCAAGCCAGCACTGGAGGAAGAAAAAGCCTTCCCAAATTGGTCCAGGCGTTTGGATTCCCTATCCGGAGGGGCGGTAGGGAAGGCGGTTTGGGAGGCAGAGGCTTGGACAACCATGCTCTCGGGGGTGGGATGTTGGGAGAGAAACAAGGGGTCGCCCGGAGAAGGGCGATGGCGTCGGGCCACGTTCCTATCCACAGGAGCCCCTGTGGTGGGCTTGGACCAGGCACCCAAAAGAACGTCAGTGAGTGCATCATTAAACGGCAGCACAGTCTCCGAAGAGGAAGCTGCCGGCTGAAGCACTTCCGTCAGGAGATTAGTCCCGACAGCCACAGTAGGCAATTGGAGATGTAAGGCCCCAGCTGCTCTACGCAACACCGTTGCAAAATTAGCTCCATCCTCCGTAGCCACGAGAGGAGACAGCATGCCAGTGTCAGGGGAGGTGTCTAGACCACTGGCATCCCCAAGTTCCTCAGCCCAGTCCGGATCATACTCACACTGTTGTGTGAGAGGGTCCTCAGACCCCTCCCAGCTCTCTTGGTCCTCCTCAGGTTCAAAATATGGAGGAGGAGGGACATTTGGGACCCAAGGTCTCATCGGCGCCGGAGCCGGCGTCGAGCGACGTCGGTCCGGCTCCATGTCCGGAGCCGGAGAGAGCCGGGGACCGACGCCGTCCGGAGCCCCGGACGGCGTCAGGAACGGCACCGGGGACGTCGGCGGAGGCGTGGTTAGGTCAACCGGCGTCGATGGGGGTTGCGGTACCACCGGAGCCGGGATCGAGGCCGGGGCCGGAGCAGAGGCCGGGATGAAGGCTGGTGGGACAGGCGGCGCCGGGACCGGAGTCGACGGCGACGCCGGAGCAACCCCATCAGGGCCCGCGGGGCCCGAAGGCGCACCGGAGGGACCTTGAGGCCCGAAGAGGCGGGCCATGGCCGACAGGAATTCCTGTATTTCGGCCGGAGTCGCCCCCGAACCCGGAAAGGACGGGTAATGCGGGGGCGTCTCCATAGGCATGTCCGGGGCCGCGGGGACGGTGCCGACTGGGGCCTCAGCCGAGTCGCGAGACCGGCAAGGCGAAGTCTTAGAGCGATGACGCTTCTTAGACTTTTTGTGCTTCGACTTACCCGAGGAGCGCGAAGACTTGGACTCCGACGACCGGCGTTGACTCCGCGACCGGCCCCTCGACCTCTCCCGGGACCGGGGCTTGGTGCGGCGCGGAGCCGACTGCCGGACCTCGAGTAGCTTTCGAGACCGCTCTCGCAAAGCCTTCGGGCGAAGTTTCCGGCAGTCAGGGCACGACTTCGTGTCGTGGTCTCGGCCGAGACAGAAGAGACACTCCAAATGCGGGTCTGTGATCGACATCATGCGACCACAGGCGTCGCATGGCTTGAAGCCGGGCATCCCTACGACACCTAGGAGTCGTGAAGACTCGATAAAGAAACAGTGAAAAAATTCACAAAAAAGTTTGTCAAAAATTGACTAGGGCACTGCTCTTCCCGGATCTGCGCTTACTGGCGCGGAAAAAGAAGAACTGACGTCAGCGCCCAGGGGCGGCGTCTAAGTACTGCCCGCGACGTCATCCCGGCGATCACGACGCCGACGACAAACGCGGAGCCGCACGACGCCGCCTACCGACGCGCAAGGGTACTGCTACGCAAAAACTTTCCGGATCCAGCCTGACGCCTGGGGATATTCTAAGGTAAGGAATCTGTCACTAACGTGTCTCTTTCAGATGTGAGCTTACCATGCACGAGCTGCATATCATACCCTCTCAGCTGCTGAGGTTTTATGTCTCAGGTAGGCGAAACAAAGGTGGGTTTGTTGATTATATAATTTGCTTCAGGAAAAAAAAAACCTATAGATTTGATCTGCTTGGGCAACAGTGAGATGAAGGCCAGTGCAACGAATGGGCAGCAGCTCTTATGCTATATTGTTCTTGAATTTTGCATCCGGTTTCTATGCCCAATTATGCAGAGCACAGTTTAACTTGAATTGATTAAGGTGCATACTTGTTTTCAGGGTGATGGGAGCTACCACTAAAAGGTTTCTCATTTCTTTGCCCGGCTCTTTATATCAAAGCTCTCTATAATGTAAACACTAAATCGAGTGCTACCTGCCCTTAATGTTAAGCAAATGCAACATCCCACAAGGAGGTTTGGTCAGCCACCTGAAAGTGCTTTGTTTTGATGTAGCTTGCTTATTGGGTTTTTTTTCCCACTAGGAGGGGTTTGTGGACATATATTTGATGGGTTACGTGTTGCAAGGGTGGGGATTGCCACGTGAAGTTGTGTCCACTTGTTTCCACCTTCAGGTTAATTTTTTCACTGTTTGTTCATATGTGAAAATAGCAGGGATATGATGAGGCCGTCGCCAGAGTGTCTTCTCATATTAATTAAACTCACCAAAACATTGATTGTCACAGCTGAGAAAGCGCGCACAATATCTGCTTTCTTCCAAATGTCTCTTGTTGAGCTTTAAAGTTCACCCCAGAGGCTTTGAAGCACCCCAAATGTAGTCTGGCGGAGGCATGCATACTTCATGTGCACAGTTTTTAGTCTCCACTTTATAACGTGTGATGGCCTGTGTGTGGTTGTTGGGCTGTTTGACAGTGACCATCAAAACCAGGTCTCATTGTGTGCTCTTGCGCATGTTCCTCTGAGAGAAATTCGCCCGATGTTCTATTTACATGAGGCGCAGTTGTCATAATAGAATACCGCGTAGCGTTAGAAAAGCAACACTTAAAATTCCACTATTATACGATATGTATATATCATTAGTTACCTGCCCTTTGGGAGCGATGTCTGCCCCAGACGATAGGTTTAAAAATGGCATTATATATATATATATATATATATATATATATATATATATATATATATATATCTCACAAGAGTTGCCCCTAAGGAAAGAGCCACAACAGGTAAGTGATTTTCCTTATTTTAATCACGGAGGCTGCAGTCAGATGAAGCAGAAACAGGCAGCAAACATTTCTCCTGCCAGACGCGTTTCGAGTGTCCTTACTCTTAATCATTGGCATTCTGTAACCAACGACAGCGATGTGCAACTTCTTTTTAAATCCCCCAGTGGGTGTGGTTACTCGCATAGCCTTGTGGTGTTTGTAGTTGCACACTCATTAAACTCAAGTGAGTCTGTCCTCCAGGTACAGTAATAAAAGTTCAATAAAACCACAGTGGGGTGCTGCTTAGTTCATTTTCAAACGATTGCACTCTTCTGATAAGGAAAATCACTTACCTGTTGTGGCTCTTTCCTTAGGGGCAACTCTTGTGATTGGATTTGAGAGGTCGGCCCGGCCGCAGAAAGAGCCCTGCTGCAAGCGCAGCGTTCCCGTGGTGACGCCATTAGACTTTGCCAAATTGCGGGAGGTAAGCCTGTCACGAGGGCAGAAGAGTGCAATTGTTTGAAAATGAACTAAGCAGCACCCCACTGTGGTTTTATTTAACTTTTATTACTGTACCTGGAGGACACTCACTTGAGTTTAATGAGTGTGCAACTACAAACACCACAAGGCTATGCGAGTAACCACACCCACTGGGGGATTTAAAACGAAGTTGCACATCGCTGTCGTTGGTTACAGAATGCCAATGATTAAGAGTAAGGACACTCGAAACTCGTCTGGCAGGAGAAATGTTTGCTGCCTGTTTCTGCTTCATCTGACTGCAGCCTCCATGATTAAAATAAGGAAAATCACTTACCTGTTGTGGCTCTTTCCTTAGCGGCAACTCTTGTGATTATATATATATATATATATATTCACTGAAAAAACCATACGTTTCAGGGACGTTATAGTTCGCTGGACATTTCACTCTTACAAAACCATAGAAATTTGGCCGTTATAGTTAGTTCAGCTAACTATATCTTGCGCACCGGCAATGCACTGCTCATGATGTCACATATTACATCATTCATGACATGGTCAGTGACATCACTGATGACATCATCCAGTGATTGTGTGTTTCTGTAAAGTTTAAATATGTTTTATATATATTCCAAGGTGTATTGAAGAATGAGTGGGTGTATAAGTGTCTGGATGGAGGATTTAGTAGGTGCGTGACTGACTGTATAAGTGAGTGATAAATGTGTCTTACTGAATGCATGGGTTAGTGACTAAACTGTGTGAATGTCTATCAGTTTATCTGTTGTTGTGCAAGCTGCTGCATGGGTTGGTCAGTAGCTACATGAGTGTCTATATAGGTTATTGATTGGTTGTTTGAGTATTTTTTTGGGAGGTTGTGTGTGTGTGTGTGTGGGTGGGAGGTGTGTGACTGTGCATAGATGTGTGAGTGGTTGATTCACTGGGTGTATGGGTTCAAGAGTGCATGTGGAAACAGCTGTATGGGTGCGTGAGTGTGTGTATGGGTGTGTTGGTGAGTGAATGGATGTCTCAGTGGTACGTGTCCAAGTAACTACATATGTAAAAGGCAGTGTATGTGAGAGTTGAAGTATATAAATGACTCTACATGATAGTCCGTGATTGTGAGACTGGCTGTATGGATGAGTGTGTACTTGTATCACTGATTATGTAAGAGAGTAAGTATGCGTTAGTATCTGTATGAATAAGTGAGGTGGTGTGTGTATAATTGTATAGGTGAGTAAATGGGAGTGTGATTGATTCTTAGCATGACTGACTAGGTGTGTGAGTAACTGCATGCATGAGTGGTGGTGTGTGAGTGTCTGTATAGGTGTATGAGTGCATATGATAGTGTTGTATTGATGAGTGACTGCATGTATGAGTGACTGTATGGGTGAATGAGTGGATGTGTGTGTAGACCTAGGAATCAGTGAGTGCGTATGTAGTAACTGGTATTGGTGTCTCAATGATTTAGAAAATGGTAGTCTGTATTTTACAGTGGGTGTATCAAAGGTTATATTAGAGTGTGAGGAGGTGCATCAGATTTTCACGTGGATGATGTCATCAGTGATGTCATTTGAGATGTCATCAGTGATGTCATGAATGATGTCACTGACCATGTCATGAATGATGTAATATGTGACATCATGAGCAGTGCATTGCGGGTGCGCGAGTTATAGTTAGCTGAACTAACTATAACGGTCGAATTTCTATGGTTTTGTAAGAGTGAAATGTCCAGCTAACTATAACGTCCCTGAAACGTATGGTTTTTTCAGTGAATTTCTAAGGTTTTTTAAATACTAATTTCTAACTATGACATCCCTATTAAGTCCCCTTGAATCCTGAAGGTCCCTGGTGGCCAAGTAGCCCACCAGGTACATCCAGTAAGCGCCACAGACCTGCGTTTCAGAGAGGTGTTCGTAGGCCACGCCCCTTTTTACACCACGCTGCAAACGCGCCTTCTGGCGCACTGCTGCTCAGAGGATGAAGTCCACTGGTGTCTTGAGGTCCTCAGGACACAAGAGGACCTCATTGCCCCACCAGCAGTGCACCAGAAGCCGCGTTTGCAGAGTGGTGTAAAAAGGGGCATAGTCTCGGAGCACCTCTCTGCAACACAGCCCTGTGGCATTTACAAGAGTTACCTGGTGGACTAGTTGCCCCCAGGGACCCTCAGGATTGAAGGGGAATTAATCCCCCAACTTAAAACGCGCCACAGGGCGCGTTTGCACTGTGGTGCAGGGAGGGGGGCGGGCCTGATGTGACAAGTGTGCAAATGCGCCCTGTGGCGCGTTTTAAGTTGGGTGATTAAGTCTCCTTGAATCCTGAGGGTCCATGAGGGCCAACTAGCACACCAGCTACCTCCAGTAAGCGCCACAGAGCTGCGTTGCAGAGTGGTATAAAAAGCAGGCGTGGCCTTGGACCACCACTCTGCAACGCAGCTCCCTGGCGCTTACTGGAGGTACCTGGTGGGCTAGTTGGCCCCCAAGGACCCTTAGGATTGAAGGGGGCTTAATCCTCCAACTTAAAACGCGCCACAGGGCGCGTTTGCACACTTGTCAAATCAGGCCACGCCCCCTCCCTGCACCACTGTGCAAACGCGCCCCCTGGTGCGTTGTAAATTGGGGGATTAAATCCCCTTGAGTCATGAGGGTCCCTGGGGTCCAACTAGCCTACCAGGTACCTCCACTAAGCGCCACAGAGCTGCGTTGCAGAGAGGTGTAAAAAGGGGCGTGGCCTCAGGCCACCTCTCTGCAAGGCAGCCCTGTGGCGCATACTGGAGGTACCTGGTGGGCTAGTTGGCCCCCAAGGACCCTTAGGATTGACATAAAAAGAAGCATTGATTTTTCTCTTTTATTTTCTGATTAATTTATTGCAGCTTTTTTATTCCCTCCTCACAAAGGAGTTCTTTTTGCCAAACATCCAGAATCTCTCAGTTTTAGTGGTGACAGTGACGACGCATAGTGGTTTCAACAGGTGTCACGTCAACTGTTTAGTATGAATAGTAATAAATAGCTGCTCTTATAACAACCTGCCCTAAGGTGAAGTCCCCCGAATAGGCCTTCTCTTCAACCAGAACTCAAACTCTGGAAACCACAAAGCACAGAACTTTGCACTACAGTGTTTGCTTGGGAAAGGAGGGCTCTTTTTAGAGACTTTTAGCACATACATTGTGCACTAAAAAATGAAGATGATGCATTTTTGGATTTCATACGGAGTCTGGGATATAAATCAGAAGCTAAATTAATTGGGATTATTTCAAAGTTTGCTGACTGGATTTGTATGGTAAGCGGACTCAGCTTTTGTGGTGGTGCCTGGGCCTCTGTTCCAGTCTCTGGGTATGGATTCTGAGTGCCTAGAAGCAGAAATGCCCCCAGCATAAAGGGGTTGTACTGAAAAGTGCGCATCCACGTTTTTGTACCAAAGTGTGTCACGAGACGTCTGAGGTGCGATCATGGTGCGACGGCTGCACGGTTGTCCCCTTCCTGTGCCAAAAAACGCATCCGGACTAACGCACTAGCTGTCCCGTGGAAACTAAATAAAGCGAAAGCAAACAGCAAATGGAAAGTCTAATGAATGAAAGGCCTCATTTTACACTCATTTCAGAAGGTGATTGTCCGTCTGTTCGCGCCAACACGTCGAGCACCAGGACACGAATGGGCCTACCCGACCCGGACAGCGTTTCCTCGCGGAGTGCCTGTACTCGTGTCCCCAAGAAACACCACTCAGGTCCCGCACTGCGTGTTCTCTGCTGGGCCGACATTTTACCCCTGATAAGCTGCATCAAGTCAGAGTTTAGGAAGACGGCAGCTGGCCAGGGGCCCTGGAAGATCCTACAGGGTTACCTCCCTACCCAGGGCATTGCTTTGACTAAATAAGGATACGTTTCACGTGCCTGGCACGCCACCAAAATACAATAGAAAGGGACGGCCAGTGTCGAGAAATCTCCCAAATGTATTCAGAGTTGTCCTTCGTAGAATAAAACAGGCGTACTAAAGCTTTGTGTCAGGGGGATAAGTTTATCTACATCATCTCACCGTGAAGTCCCCCAGGCCCGACTCCCCCACACACACTGTGGACAGGAGACCGCAAACGGAGAGGCACCTGTACACTGTACGGGCACATCTAGCGCCTAAGACGTCCAGACTCTACTAAAGTGCACTTCGGGTGCTCAAGGCGCACAGCCAAGTTTGTATCCGGGTCTTTATAATACGGAGGCGCGTGAAATAAACTCCCAGCACTTAAAGTGTACAGGCACATCTAAGTTTTGCATTTAGTTCTGTAGTATACAGGCGCTTGTAGCGGCCTCTTCTGCAGGTAAATCTGAACTTGCATTTGGTGTTTTAAAATGTGCAAGCTCTTGAAGCGACCTTCCAGCACTTAAAATGTGCACGCCCATCTAAATAAACTAGCTCCTGACATAAATGTATATCACTTGGAGTGTACAGGCCAGAATAAAGAGGCCTCTTGGTGGTTAAAATGCACTCAATGGCTTCAAAAGTACAGGCACGTCACACATACTCTTTTGGGGCTTAAAATATACAGGTACGTCGAACATGGCTTCTTGGCACTGTAAAAGTCCTGACACGTCTAAACTGCTCCCTCTGTCCATGCTGCCATTGTCTAACTCATCCTTTGCCCTTCACTGTAGTGTTCGGGCCTTGGGTCGCACTGACATTTAGAACCCAGACCAGTTTTCCCTGATACACATGTTCCATTTATGTAACAAATATAAAATATAAAGGCCATGGGGAAGTAATCTGAACATATGCACCTTTAATTGCAGTTTTAAAAGTCGGTTTGCATGGTTTGGACGTTCCTGATTTTTGGCTCGGCAAAGTCGATGAAGCCCAGGTCTGTGATTTAAATGTATTTATGTTTTCCATCCCGGTCTCTCCTGGAATGCTCCACTTGCACTTACAGCATCTCCGCGACCACACTGCTCCACTTTACTGTGGGTTTATTTAAAACAGGGTTTATAAATACTTTCCCAGACGTTCCCTTCCACGGCCGACTTCCAATGAAACGTGTTCCCATTTGTCTCTGAGAGAAACTGCTAACTTTGAGGGCCGTCTCTCTCTCTCCACTTCAAACATCACAAACTCCCTCTCTCTCCTGTCTGCAGCGCAGTCCTGCATCAGGCTGCTGTTCTGCAGAGTGAGGTACAGAGGGGATTCCCACGTGCGTGGAAAAAATCCACAGTAATAACTCACGTCACTTTAGCTGCACCTGAATTCGGGGCCTTGGATTTTCAAAGACTGCGCCACGTGTGCAATAAAAGAGGTTAGAAGTTTGCAAAATTCTGTGTGGCACAATAAAGTATCTACACAAAAACCCGAGCTAACATGCGCCCTCCTTTCCCCGCTACTTTAGCAGCTGCGGGACCGGCTAATCCGGCCTGCCTGTCACCGGGTCCTTCCACCCACAGCAGGTCAGGGGGACCAATGACTACAAGGGATTAGGTTTAAGGAGCAATGAGTCATTTGGGATTGTGCGCGAGGGAGCTGGACGGAGGGCAGACGCGGCCCCTCACTGGGCTCTGACTGGACGTGTGAGGAAAAACAAAACACCACTGGCCAGAGGGCAGCGTGGGGATCCCAGAGTGCAGCGATGGAGGGAGTCCCATTCATTCATTCAGTGCTACAATGAGGGTCACGCTGCGCAATCAATCAATCAAAGAATTTGTAGAGCGCACTACTTACCCGCGAGGGTCTCAAGGCGCTGGGGAGAGGGAAGGGGGGGGGAGATGCTGCTACTGGTCGAACAGCCAGGTCTTGAGTAGCCTCCTGAAGGTGCGCAGGGAGGTGTCGCAGAGGGGTCGTGCCCCCCTCAACTTCCTGCAGCCGAGGAGCTGTGATGTGACGCCAAGACATGCATTGTTTACATTCATCCCTATACATGTGGGGGGAGACGTGGGTATGGAGTCAAAACAAACAGCAAAACTTATATCTGAACTTACTACTGCTCATGGTTGTCCCCGGGCCCCCCTGCTCCTCATGGCTTGCAGGAACTTTCAGCAGTTAGGAGGAGGCGGGGTGGTCATGGAGACCCGCTGCCCAGCTTCGGCCAGATGCACGCTGCTCTCCCCATGTCAGGCGCGGGCGGACTGCTTCCCGGCAGAGAGCGGCAGGCCGGCAAGGAGGAGGGTGCTGACGAGAGGGGGGAGCCTGGCTTCCCCTGGAGTGACCCCCCCCTGCACCCGTAGTGCTGCCGCCGCTGCTACTGCACTTCTGAGGCAGCCGACTCACGGCTTCCAGACAGGATGGACATGCACGTGAAATCCGAGAACAGCCCCCCCACCCCTCCCCAAAGGCAGAAGAATCTCACTTTCAATGTGCCCGTGCAGCAGCCAGGCACCCCCACTCCAGACCGGGAGCAGCACGTCCCGCAGCGCCCATGCTGCCAAATCCCAGCGCCTCTCCCCTATCTGTCTGTCTGCCCCCTCCCCCGCCTCCCCGCACGAGCACCGCTATCGTGTTTATCTCTTCTTACCTGTTGATTAATCGTCAACAATCTCAGCAGTCTTGAAGATGGTGGCGCTCTGACCCGAGCCATGAACCGCCTTCTGTTGTTTGCAGAGTTGATCTTGGACGAGGATTTTTGGGGAGAGAGGGAAAGGGTTTCCTGGTCCCCCCAGTGTGTGCCCACGGGACCTGGCCCACCCGGGGGCCTCAATTAAATGAAGCGCGGGAGCCCGCGCTTCATTTTTTTTTAAACATTTCGGCGGGATTTGCGACCCCAGCGCGAATTTCGCTGAAATTTATTTTTAAAAAAATGCTTTTTTTGGCCCTGGGGGTCCTTGTGGGACCCCCTGAGCAGGCCTACGGGGTCAGGGTGTTTCTACCCTGCCCCCTTTTCTTTTTTCACCTTTGTTTTTCTGTTTTCTTGTGACTCGGTTCTACCGAGTCACAAGATGACTGCCAACACTTCCTGGTTTGGAGTGTTGACAGCCAATTAGAATAAAGCTCGTGGTCGGGAGGGTCCGCGGATCCACCGCGCCTCTAGATATCAAAACTTTTATTTTTTGATTTTCTCAGCAACTACTGAACGGATTTACACCATTTAAAAACAAGCATTGGCATAGCCAATAGGTCTCGCCTTTGGGGCCTTATAAGTATTTAGTTTGTATAACTAAATATCCTTCCTGCAACAACATGAACTGTTGCATGGCTAAACACTTATAAGGTCCCAAATGCGAGACCCATTGGCTTTGCCAATGCTTGTTCACCATTGTTTTCAACCGTAATTGTATCTTTGCTTCTTGAATTTCACTTTTTATTCTACAATTATTTCACTCTTCCTTCCTTTCAAACTTTCATACATGCCACCTTCTTTCTTTCCCCTTTCTATTAGCTCTTTTTTTGTTTTATGTATTTCTTGCCTTTCTTGCTCGATGTTTCCATTTGCATCTCTCTCTTTATTTTGCCCATTATCATTATTTTTCCTCCTCCCTCTCCTTCACACTACTTTCCACATTTGGCAGCATTCAACAGACGCCCCTCAACTCTGCCAAACAGTGTCATTTTAAAACGCATTATTTATGTAGACAGAAAAGGCCCATAGAGAGTTAAACATTTTATTGGGGTCTAGTTTACCAGCCAACCAGACCCAGTGGCAGCCCCTATTGTAGCTGATAAAGTGGGGATTTTACTACCAAACTGTTCTGCTTTGTTTAATCTTCAGTTCCACTCGATTTTAAAATCTGTGGGTGGGGGAATTAGCCCCGGAGTCCCTCCTCTGTAAAGTCTGTGCAGGGAGGGTGATACATTCCTCCATTCCCTCCTCGCCCTGTGACCTGCTCAGCTAAGGACATTCAGAGCCGGTCGGTGATGAGCGCCAAGCGCCAGACTTATAGAAGATTTCAGAGCAACCAAAGAGACATCGACAGCCTGTCGGAAATGAAGAATATCGTGAAAAAAACCTTACTGTAGCGGAACACCCTAATATAACACCATGACGTCAGCTTGCACTGCATACAAAGGCACTCAGAGCACCTGATTTTGGCGAGCTAGCTGAAGCCCCGAAGGTACACTGTCTTGCGCATATGTAAAATCACTCAAGTGGAACTCCAGTGCAGCCCCGGGATCACGTTTCACCGTCCCGAGAGTTGCCGTGGAAACATATGAGATGATTGGAAGTGAAACAAGGGAGGCAGGCCGGGCTGGGGTTCCTGTGTGACACGGCGTCGGGGCGGCTGCAGCTGCTTGAGAGAGGCTGGCAGGGCTAGGGCCCCTGTGAGGTGCGCGCCGGCTTCCTTCAACTCTGGGTCCGTCGCGCGTGCACTGTTAAAAAGTGAAAGCACGCCGTGTTTAAAGTGAAAGCACGCTGCCATGCGCGCGCGCGCGTGCACATCTCTTGACGGAGCCAGAGTTGAAGGAAGCCGGCGTGTTTAACAAGATTGCGGCGGACTGTCCACTGTCCCACGGACACGCGCATGCTGTCTGCTTTGGACAGATGGCGAGAGCAGCCATCTTTGTCCATGCAGGCGCGTGCATGAGCCCACAGGGAGAATTGATTCCAAAAGGTCCTCTCTGGCGAGAGCAGCGCATGCGCTGCTTTCGCCAGGCGAGCATGCAGGCGCGTGCATGAGCCCATTGGGAGAATTGATTCCAAAAGGTCCTCTCTGGCGAGAGCAGCGCATGCACTGCTTTCGCCAGGCGAGACCTAAAAAAGGACGCTTTCTGAATCGAGCACTACCTTTTTGCCAAATTTGGTGTAATTCCGTTCAGCAGTTCGAGCTGTAGCCGTGTCTAAAGTTTCCTATGGGAAATTGATTTTTTGACCTTTTTTTTTTTTAATTTCTCAGGAACTACTGAACGGATTTACACCATTTAACAAAAAGGGCTCTTTCTGAACCAAGGGCTACCTTTTTGCCAAATTTGGTGTAATTCCGTTCAGCAGTTCGGGCTGTAGCCGTGTCTAAAGTTTCCTATGGAAAATAACATGGAGAAAACACGTTTTGGGACCCCCCCTTTTTTCTCGGCCCCCACTTTGCGAATCTCCCCGAAACTTTCAGGTTAGGAGCTGACCGGAGCAGGCCACAAGTTTTGAAAATTTCGCGAAGATTCGTCAACCGGCGCCAAAGTTATTGGGAAAAGAAAAAACGCTTTTCCTATGGAAACTAGGTCCTAACTATAAACTGGCGACCGCCAGTAGATGATAATTAATTAATTAACTAACACACACACACACACACACACACACACACACACACACACACACACACACACACACACACACACACACACACACACACACACACACACACACACACACACACACACACACAGCTGGTGCTCCACTGCTGGCTAGGTAAGGTTCACAATATAAAATAGTGTTTTTACATAGCATTCTCCTACCCCATGTGAGGCCCAAAACACTAGTACCACTACTTACTAAGATGCAGGATGCATTAATATACTATCAATTAAATAGCAATGATTAATTGGATTTTTCGATAAATTGCTTCCTCTCATGTAGTGACATTAGATCTAATGTTTTGTTGACTTCCGAATTGCAGTCTTTTTTTTGCTTTTTCTGTGCTCATAATAAAAACGCTGTCCGAACTTGCTGCTACCAGGAAATCTTAAGTGTCTTGGATCAGCACTGTATGAATTTCACATTAAAGGCCACAGCAGTGTTTCTGAAACATAGTCTTAGGAAAAGGCTGACATTATTACTCACTCCAGGCTTCCTGGGGCAATGAACCTTTCCACTGCAGATGAGCAATGAGCTCAGCCCACAGCTAGTCTGGGAGCAAATCTCATAACATCATGGACTTGGCTGAAATGAATAAAGCAGGCGCGGACAGCCAGGGTCTAGTTTTGATCCCACATATTTTATTGTACAACCCGGTGAGCTGGCACAGTTACTTTAGAGTGTGGCTGTCAGCTGTACATCACTGAATCATTTTAGTATGCCTCTTTAGCACCTTTTGAATTAAACTTTTTTTATATTTAGTTTGTGTTTTGTTGTTTTGCTCTTTCTGCTACACTTTACTAGTGTATCTGTAAAACTCATAGTATGTGGTTCATGATGGACTATACACCTACTGTACAACCCTGATAATATCCATAGCATATATATCCCTGCCCATCCATTGTTCTTTCCTGATTCCACTTTCAAATCTTCAACAGATATGCTTAAATTTCTTGTATTCAGTGTTTTATTTTGTACGTGGCTTAAGCTCAAATATTTGAATATGTGTTTAAAGTGTTGAACGGCAAAGACTGTAAGCAACTCAAGAGGAAGAGTGAACACCCAGGCCTAGAGCTAATGACAACTTGGAATGGGTAAATGGTCAGCGATGAGTCTTTAGTTCTAACTATTTAAATGATTAGAGAGAAACTATAGGAAATGAGAAAATGTGCTTGGTGAAAGCACAGAATAAAGCAAAGACAGAAATCAAAGTCTATATCATAGAAAGTGCAGGTTTTCAAAACACAAATAAAAGGCATGGCCATTTACAATGCCAATAGCTTAAACTCTCACAAATGTGAGACGTATTCGATTGCAAATGCTTGTCTCTTCATGCTGTCACTTTCTGTAATGCCACCAGGGAAAATAACAACGTGACATCACTCCCTGTGATGACATTGGGACCAAAGGTTATATGATCGCACTTCCTGGGATGTCATCGGTGTTAGAGGTCATGTGATGTTTATTTTGCTAACCTTGGCATTCTGGGGAGTATCCGTCCATATCTATATTCTAGATTTACGGTTTACAACCTTGAGAGTTAACCTCTGATCATATTTGTATTACTTATTCATGTATTTATATATTCAACTAATATTACATAATAACAGGCTTGTTTTTTGCATTAACTCGTTAACGATTTTGCCGGCCAGCGGCTTCCGCATATTGCTTTGCAATTATTATAATTATGCTTGATATATGTGCGTGTAGCCCTCTCTTGACTCAATAGAAATGTTCTAAAAAACGTAGAAAAAGTTATCCAATATTTATCTGTAATGTATAACTGACAAATGGTTGGGGTCCTTGATGTAGTGAGCCACAGGGCCCCTCCTATAATTTGTAGCGCTTTCACCCTCCTGGGCCGGGCTCGGACAAGGGGGTATAAATAAAGGGTGACGTCAGCGCTCGTGGCTGACGGCACGAACTGAGCTCCAGAGTGGACGTTCCCTTATTGTCTGTGCCCCAAAGTATAGGCCTTCCCGCCCCCATACATTGTGTACCCCTCCCCATAACACTGGTGATGAGGACGGACGAACGCCATCATGTGCACAGCGGTGCATACCGTGCTGCTGTCCCGTGGCGGTCTGTGGCGATCTGCAGCACTCCTCCGATCCGGCGTGGGCCTGGCGAGCACTAAGTCGAGTGCGGAATCATCGCAGAGTGTTGGCCTGGGGGGAGCGGCTGTTGCTGTGCAGAGGCCGGAGGAGCGTGTGACCGGGAAGCGAGTGCGCGTCGGCGCCTCAGGTACGCTCTGCAGCGAGTGGGTGAGAGGGCGCGGCACGGCCTGCGTGTGCTGCTTGAGGAGCAGCGTGTGGAAGAGAGGCACGGCCTGCCTGCATGCCCCGCGAGGCCGTGTGAAGCCTCTGCCTTCCAGCACAGCTCTGAATACTGCACTTCAGACGGGGGAGCAGGCCGGCAGCTGGCGGACCACGTGAGGGAGCAGCAGCGCTGTGACACCAGCAGGGGGTGCAAGGGCTGTGAAAGAGGCCTGCAGAGACCAGAAAGGCAGACTGGTCTGCAACACCACGTGAGGGGAGCTCTGGAAGAGGCCTGCAGAGAGTAGAAAGGCAAATTGACCTGCACCACCACGCGAGGGGGTAGAAGAGAAGGAGGATCCAAAGAGAGGAGAGTGTAGCAGACACAGCTAAGACCACAGCCAGGAACACCACCATTTTCACCTGCTTTCAGAATGTCACGGTGCAGGGAGAGGCAGGATGTCACAGCAAGCAGAGGGAGGTGATCCAGCTGCGGTGGAACAGGGCCCGCGCACTATACTAAATGCACTACTGCCGTTCAGCCAACTGGCGGATCTGGCCACAGCAGCACCCAGATGGCGCAAGTGGATTGGCCAACTAGAGAACTACTTCATAGTGGTGAGAGAAACAAATGGCGCCGTCAAGAAATCCACCATGCTACACATGGGCGGAGATGAACTATACAAACTATTTCTAGACCTATCCGACACCGGGGATATGAATGACTATGACAAAGTGGTGAGAGCATTAGATCGGTACTTTGACCCACAAGTCAATCCTGACTTTGAACACTTTTTTTAAATTGCGTCAAGCAAAGCAGAGAGAAGAAGAGTCAGTGGATATGTTTTTCGCGAGACTGCGCAAACTGGCCAGTTCGTGTACTGGTATTGACAAGCAACTAGAGATCAGGGCTCAGCTTATCCAAGGCTGCAAATCGTCGGATCTGAGGAAACTTATCCTGTGACAGGCGGGAATATCTCTAGACGACATACTAGTCCTAGGAAGATCTCACGAACTAGCGGATGCACGAGCCGGAGAAATGGAGTCGGCCCTGGCGAGAAGCTCAACAGGCGGAGCACAAGGGCATGCAGCCGTGGTCAAAGAGGAACGGGCGGACGCCATCAGGAAGGGACCTGGGAGAGGGAGCATGCCCAGACGCTCAGGAGGTCTAGGATGGGGCAATTGCGGGCTGGACAGCCAACCGCCAAGAGGGTGTCCTGCTCAGGGGAAACCGTGTCTAAAGTGTGGGAAGTTTGGACACTTTGCGAAGGTGTGCATGAGTGCGTCAAGGGCACCAGTGCCAGGGAACAAAGCAAGGAAGCTTGGAACACCCAAACAGATGGTCCATGCAACAGATGTCGTGGAGGAAGTGGAAGGCCGGTTCCAGAACATGAGAATAACAGAGGATGATGAGGAGGACGAAGTGTTCGTGATATCATACACCGGCCGGACCACCTCCAGGAAACGACCACCACCGATGTGTCTGATCGGAATAGGAGAAAATAGAGTCACGGCGTTAATAGACACGGGAGCTTCAGTGAACATTCTCGACGCAGAACAATATGACCTACTCACGCCCAAACCCCGGCTACAGTGCACCTGAGCTAAAATCTTCACCTATGGAGGAGATACTCCCATCCCACTGCAAGGAATGATCGAAGTGGAGGTTACTCATGGAGACCGATCGACCATGACCCGATTTCACGTGACGAAAGACGGTGGGGGTACATTAATAGAATGCCATTCCGCAGAGGACTTAGGATTGGTAATGTTTGCATGACAAATACACCAATCTCATGACAACAAGATCATGGAAGAGTTCCCCAGCCTCTTCGAAGGACTACGATGCCTAAAAGGGGTCAAAGTGAAGCTGCACATAGACAAAGCTATCAAACCCGTGGCATTGAGACACCGGAGAGTGCCATTTCACCTACGGCCGCTAGTGGAGGCAGAATTGGAAAAGCTGGAAAAAGCGGGGGTGATTGAGAAAGTATCTGGGCCCACCCCGTGGGTGTCCTCGCTAATGATTGCTCCAAAACCAAAACAACCAGGAGCAATAAGACTATGTGTGGATATGCGCCTGCCGAACACTGCCAGTAAAAGAGAACGGCACATTACTCCCACAATAGACGAGATAGTGGCAGATATCAACGGAGCACAGTGGTTCTCCAAAGTCGATCTCAATTCTGGATATCACCAGTTGCTGCTTGACGAGTGCAGCCGTTACATCACTACTTTTTCCACCCATGTAGGATTGTGGCGGTTCAAACGGCTCAGCTTTGGGGTATCATCCACGGCGGTGGTATTCCAGGATGCCATCCGAGGTGCACTATCCGGTCTAATGGGAGTGATAAATGTGAGTGATGACGTGCTAATCTTCTCCAAGTCCCTCGAAGAACACCATGAGAGGGTAAGGGCTACCCTCCAATGGCTAGTTGATCAGGGGCTAACGCTGCACAGAGAGAAGTGCCAATTCTATGCCAAAGAGGTAGAATTCTTTGGTTACCGGTTCTCGAAGGATGGATTACAGGTGGACCCGGCGAAGGTGGATACGATGAAGGCGGCAACTACTCCCCATAATCAGTCCAAGATGAGAAGCTTCCTCGGTATGGCCAATTATTGTGGACGGTTTATTCCCCACTTGGCTACACTGTCGGAGCCACTGCGGGCGCTCACCAAGAAGGATGTGAAGTGGCAATGGATGGGGGAGGCAGCGAAGGCGTTTCAAGACATCAAAGGAGCACTGCTGCAGGGAGCGACTGTGGCCTATTTTAAACCTGGGAACCCCACGGAACTGGAGGTTGATGCAAGCCCGGTTGGCCTAGGGGCAGTACTCCTTCAACGAGACTGCGAGGAGGACTGGGTGCCGATTGCATATGCCAGCAGAGCACTGACCGCGGTGGAGACTAGTTATGCCCAGATTGAGAGGGAGGCGTTGGCGATAAGGTGGGCGTGTCATCATTCCGACATATATCTCTGTGGTCACAGATTCAAAGTTGTGACGGACCACAAACCCTTGGTTCCACTGTTCACAGGGACGGCGAGAAGCGGACCCCCGAGGATCGAGAGGTGGGCGGTACAGATTCAACATTACAACTTCGAGGTGGTCTATTGACCCGGTGCCAACAACCCGGCGGACTACCTGTCGCAACACCCACTGACCGATACCACGAGCCAGCCGACTGAAGCGGGGTCCAGTTTTACCATATAGTGCCCCAGGCCCATCTGTCTACACCTGAAGCATGAGACCCTGATAAGGCCCCACCAGCCAGCATACAGAGTGGTGTTAAGTTGACCATACTGTCTCAGTTTTTCTTTTAATGTAGTAGGCCCAAAATGCCTCTCTGCTGAAATACAAGTTATTTCTTCTGCGACACACACGACGCTTCAGCTCTGACTTCTTCGTAAATAAACTGCCCATAAGGCCCCCACTCCCTCGATGTGCTCTTCTTCTCTTACACCCACGTAGAGACCGCAAGA
This sequence comes from Calotriton arnoldi, assembly GCA_963921515.1. NCBI lineage: Eukaryota > Metazoa > Chordata > Amphibia > Caudata > Salamandridae > Calotriton > Calotriton arnoldi. The sequence goes on along the minus strand of CAWUFW010003811.1, from coordinate 1,057,001 downwards.
ACAGGGAACTAGGAGGAACATCACGCGATACCTGATGGTGGGGGCCACCTGTCAATCTTTCATATTATTGTATTTTGCATTATGATTTACGGCCAAACATCAAGTGACCTTTTGGTAAACTTTTGTAGTGTGGGTGTCACTTCTGTGTTCCTAAATATTTCCGAGAAGTGACCAAAGTGCGTCATGTTCTGCGGTCAAAGGACCTGTTAATGACGTGATTCTGTGGTCAATAGTTCTTCATTAAAGAGTATAAAAGAGCTGCCCACAGTCCATTCGTCGGACTACTTCGCAGAAGTGACCCCTTGGGTCCTGACGTATGTGTAGTCTCCCTCAGCCATCATCTTGGGCTGCGGCTATAATGCTTATTGTATTTTGAAAATGTCTCTTTCTCTCTCCTCTGCATTGCCGTTATTCTAAACATTATTGCAATTGCGTGTTCTTGCTCTCCAAGAGAATTTTCATTAAGGTTGCATATTTTCTAGTGTATTCTGAATGGCATTTCTCTCTGCAAATGTTTCATTGATCATGAAATGCATTTCTCTCCTTGCGTTATTTTAACATATATCCTTCTCATTGCTATTATTAAGAAATATATTTCTCCCATAACACCTATCAAGAAAGGTATTTTTCTTCTTGCGTTCTTGCATGTATTGTGACAATTGTCTCTTTGCGTACATTATCATGAAAAGTATTTCTCGATGATTTTAAGTCTCATTGCAATTGCATGTCTTCTGCTCTCTAAGACAATCTTGACACTGTTGCATATGTTTAATATATTCACAAATGTTTATCCTCTTGTTCCTGTATTCCTATTGTTCTAAAAGCATTCCATTATATGCCTTTTTTATATTTCTAACATGTGTCCTCTGCCATTTAGTCTTTGCTAAGACACAGCGTCTTATTATTGCATTATAAAGTGTTTTCTTTACGCTTCTTGCTGAAGTGGTTTCAGTGTAATAAAGCACAACATTCCCTGATTCAATTCCTGTCACTCACACGTGTTTTCTCATATTAAGTAGAGGCACCCCCTCAAATTAAGCCGCCCTGGTCCAGTGCCCCGAGACCATAAAATTTCACCCTCCAACATCTTGGCGACCACGAAGGGACCGTGTGCACATTCATCCAGTGCCAGCAAGGGAGTGAAACTGTTTCCTGTAACAATGGACTGAGATTTCCTTTTCGGTGCCCCTCCCTGATTGAGCAGACAGCGCGTACGGGTAAGCCAGCGAGTAAGAGTCTATCTTTCTCTTATCTTTGCCTTGTCCCAGGGTGCTGTGGTCTGTCTTTTCAGGTGAGCATCTGTGAATGCACCTCTCTCCAAATTACAGTCCCTTGCACTTGGAGTCTGGCCACGGTAAAACAACCCTTCTTAGTTTAAGCACGTGTGAACGGGGATTGAGTCATTGAGTTTGTTTTAAGGTTCTTTTTGTTGACTATAATACTTGCCTGTCTACAAGAGACAGGACGCCTGCAGGACGGCAAGGGGCGTTATGCGTGTCCCAGCTAGTGCAAGTTATGAGCGGCTCAGGACTTCAGCTTAAGTGTCAGTTAACGTCTTGTGGCTGACGCAGCCAGTTCACGTCTTGTGACTGGAACAGGAAGGTGTAGCGATGATATCTCTTGGACATCTCTAGCTTTTTGCGAGTGGTTGTCACTTCATATATATTTGATGTGACAGTCAGGAAACTGGTAGCACTTACACGAGTTGTGTGTAAAAAGGAGTTTGAACAGAGCCAACTGCCATCTGCTTAGCTAACAGAAAAGGAAGTTGTGGTTTCCTGTTCGACCTTGGGTTCAACCCCGGGTAAAAGTGAGATGTAGACTCATTTTATTACAGTGTCTTTCTGTCTTTATTGGGGAAAATAGAGAAATAGAAACAGAGAAAACTGTGCAGTTGTGCCTGCCCTTTTAATTTAGTAAGGTTTTGAATAAAGTGTTTCATATTTATATCACAGTATTTTGGCTATTTTGTTTTCATATCTTCTCTTCTTGATTATATTGCTGCTTCGATATTGTGGTTTCCTGTACAAAGCCTGCCTGGTGCATCGCTTTTTATATAATATAAGTGTTTGATCTGCCTAGCGAGAAAAAAAATAACTAGGAATGCAAAATGTATCTGTCGCATGTGTATTTATAGTCTTTTGAGTCAGCCGTGAATAGTATTGTTACATAAGCACCTGTCTCCTATTGCCCCCCTGCAGCCCGTATTTAGTGGCACAGTGCCACCTCTAATATTATATCCAGTTTCCAAATAGCAGCCTCCACACACTCCAGTTACACCTTTAACTAGTGCTGTCCTCTTGAAAGTGTTCGAAGTCTTAGGAATTGATGTGACACATGAGCGTCAGGTGAGACTGACAATAGTGCCGAACTACATTACCCAGTTACAGTCCAGGACAGCTCATTAAGTACAGTACACACTGCAGTGAGAAGTGACAAGTAGGAACATCTGAGTACATGCCAAAGACACACAATTTGGGTAAGACAGGTACGAATCTGAGACCACACAGCTAAGAGAAGGATGAACTATCGGTAGTGTGGTCCGGCGAGTGTGGTTCCCTTACGGGGCCTACTTGGCAGGTTGTTGTGGTCTACGGAAGCGGCTGAGCTAGGCTCAGTGCGGTTTGTGGTCCAAAATGCCTGATTCCGTGAACAAAAAAAACACTGCCCATAGTGCACTCCTATTATCCTCTTGAATTGGTTCAACGTTTTTCTAACATTGAACATATGAGTTCATTCTATCTTCATTCAAGCACAAACTGCGCAATTTTTGCCTGTTCATTTTTAAATTTCAGTTGAGAATATGTATTACATTTCTGCATTCAGTTCCTTGCCAATAACGCCTCGCGCTTCTCGCCTCGCCTTTCCTGTGTGCTTGGCCCCGTAGTAATGGTACTTCCACTTGAATATTCAGTCAAGTGGTAGAAAGAGGGGGAGGAAGGCTTTCGCAGGCATTTATCGACCACGACACACAGCCACCTTTTTACGTTTTCTGGTCGCTATTACGCCCTAGACTTGGCCCAAACTTCAAATGATAGACCAACCATTGGTTCCCTGGTGACCTTCTCCTTCCATCCCCTCCCCCAATGAGCAATGGCATAATATATTCAGGTCAAATAGACGCAAGATTCACACTGAAGATTACATCAGCACAAAATACTGCAGCCCCAAGATACTTAGTACAGAATAATTTATTCCTACCTGCGTCCAATTCAACAACAGCCCATGCAGTAACAAAGGTGCCACCTCTCCAGGCACAAGCAGTAGCCCGAATGCAAGCACCGATAAAGGAGGTACTGCCACAGAGCACACACAGTTGGAGTTGGCTATTACGACAGAGATCTCATGAACAAGGAAGTTAGTGACACTAGACTAAGAGCAGCGTAAATATCGGAGCAGATGGTGTTCATTGGACTGCAGAAAGGAATTAGCGAGATGGGTCTGTTCTTTTCTCCCGATTTCATGTGCACAGAACTAGGGAGAGAAGAGGGGAGACGAATTGATGGAATGGAATGCACACTAACTACACCCGATTTTCGTCTTGGATTACACAACATTTGCTGGCCCCAAATATTCAATTACACCGATCCCCCATCAACAGCAATACGCTTCAAAATAGAGGTCCAATACATTATTGTAGGCCCTTAGGAGCAAGAGACTAGAAAATACGGCGTATTACACAACATGCATGACACATAATGAACGTGGGTTGGGTTTGTGGGAGCCTGTGTTTGACTTCATGGTCGCATGTTCCAATGCTACTAGGTCTACTGAGCATTTCATCCTTCTAAGGTGGATAGATGCGGGGTCTGTTCGGCCCTTCATCATTCTGAGGTGGATAAAAGGAGTACCATTGAGTTGAGGGAACAATAAAGATCTGCTATTTAGCGCCAAAATACCATTCTGAATGAACGTGCGCTTTACAAAAAAAGACATGTCATATTAAAATAGGATCTATTCAGTGTAACGTACAATTAAACACAACACATGTTTTTAGATGTTACGAGGTGACGATGGGTTAATAGATTTTTTCTTGGGCTGCCTTTAGAAGTTACGCTCCTGGCTGGCCACAGATTCTGGGCGTTGAGCCAGGCAAGAAAGATTTCCTGTGGTTAAACGGAACAGGAAATTTGACAATGAATATATAAAAATATATTTTAGTGTATAAAGTTTCATGTCCCGTATATTGAACATAGAGTTCAGTTAGAAAAAGAGGAACATGAGAAATAAATTGCCTAGGATCACACGATTTGGTAAAGGAGGGAAGGCGAGATTAAATACAGGGTTTCAGCTTCACGTTATGCAGTTTAGTGACTGGGTATATTTCTATATACATATATATATATGCTTCGCTCCCCTATGACCAACAACATCTTTGCCTAGCATCAATTAAATGTGTTGTGCTGGGTTAGAGTGGTAGTGAGGAAAATAGTGGGTTTTTGGCAGTAGCAGGAAAGTCAAATAAATGTTTTTTTTATCACTGCGTGCATCACCACTGCTTCAAATAAAGTCAGCTAAGTGTACATGGATATATATACGCATGTCCTACAGTGACGCATTTTGCGAATTTAAAGATGCCTTTTGTACTGCAGTTGCAGACTTTGGAGGTGGTTGCATATATTTTGCAGTTCGACCACTATGAGTTTTTATTTATTATTTTTGGGTTATTCCCTGCGTCCCTAAGAAGTGTACTATATTTCCTGTTTTCGGGATGGTTGCATAGATAAGCTCAATATTATTGTTTTCACCACCTCATGTCTGGTTAGAAATAAAATATAAATAAGAATAAAATATAAGAGGGGAGTACAATTAGATCCCTTAGATTTCATCTATAGGCAGACTGCAACATGAAAGGTTTGTCATGCCACAGGGCCTACAAGTTTCCCACACATTTGGATCAAAGATGGACCATGTGTCCACTGTGATACTAGAACAGCAACAGATTTCAGCAATACCTGAACAGACTGCTTAAACAAAGTAGGCAAGATAAGCGCCACAATTGAGGGACATAAATATTTAAATAATTAATTAAGAAAAAGCAACCATAGTTATTGCCTATGGATCGCCCTGTTTTCACTCAGAAATATTCCAAGTTCTGATCACCACTTAACACCCAATCAGCTTGTCAGTGAACAATCAGTGAACAATTAATAAATGTATCCGTCACATCATCTAGACCTGAAAGTGACACTGAAATTATGAAAGCAGACATATATTTGTATAAGTTAACACGGGCTGCGAAGTTTCTGTCTACTCAGGTATCCAAGCGGATGGAGAAGGGCCCCATCTATCCTGAGCTCTCACATATCCATCCTGGAACACAGATTTTTAAAAGACATTATAAAGTAATAGTCTATTCACCAACATCTGTCTGCATTGCCGGGAGGAAGGCATCGTGTTTCCATTGACTATCCAAGAAGAAGAAGACGGTGACAGCTTGGTCGTTTATGGATTCAGACGTAGCCACAACACCCGCCGCACAGAAGTGTCCTATGCGAAGTTATGTACACACGTTAATATTTTACATTATTGTCAGAGTGGCACTAGGACTTTTTAACTGATTTGTTGTAATTTCTCATTGTGTTGATAAACAGGCCTGTATTACTAAAGCTATTGAAGTTGCCAACACCATTGTACACCACAAGTCACCTCCCGTCTACCTGCTAGCACATGTACTGAAAATGGCCCCTGTAGGAATGCAAAAGGTTCAACATCCTCTGCCAGCCCTGTCAGCACCCCAAATACTTGTGCGCACCCTGTGACCTCATCGCCTTCCCCTGTTGGAAATAATACTGAAGGGGACGGTACCATTGTTATCACACTACGCCCCCCACTATTGTCTTGTCATTGTAGGGATGCCCAAGCAGTTAGACAGCATGGTGCTCATGACTCCCTTCACAGCAACATGTGGTACAGTCAGATGACAACAATAGGTAGACAGAAGACTAAGGAGTACTGTTATATGACTCATACACTCCCCATGCAGTAGGCGCAGATAGACTGATTTTCCTAGGGAAGTATTACCACACACTGTAGAATATCTCCTACACCTGTTCCTCTATAGAATACAGGGACAAGTTCAGATTATTGAGGCCACCTTCTCTGAAGTGTTTGTAAATAGAACAGTATGGGACCACACCCCAATGATGCACAAGGTTATCACTGACAATTGCAGAAGGGAAGGTAACAAGGATATTTTAGATAGATGTTCCTGATATGGACCTTAGTGTATCTTTTTGTAGGAACAATGGGTTTATGATAACAAGATCTCTATCAGACTGTAATGGCTCTTTGCCCCACACCCTACATTGCCCATGCCAGAATAGAACTGCTTTATTTTTATTTGCACAAATTTACATCCATGAAACTATGGAGTGCCCCAGGTTACTTGAGGTATAGAGCAGCGTCCTAAGGGCCACATAGGGTAGACTAGGATTATGAAGATGAGATAGACTGGATGTATACTTGGGGTGGGGAGAAAATGTCCAAAATTATAAAATGATTACAAATTAAAGTCACCTCTTCTCTGTTTTCTAGGAAATGGCACGGTACCTGTTGGGCGCAACTTTGGATGCAACAGCACCATTTTTAATTCGGACATTAAATATGGCACCTCCAGCCTAATGGATTTTTACTGGGCCTGCGGAGAACGTCTATCTCCAACAGCCTCCTCAATGGAGCAGCCTGTGCTCACTAGAACAATGCACAAAGTGTCCCTGATCGTTCCAGCAGCAAATATCTCCTACATCAATGCCCATCTATGGCTCTGTTACCTTGCTCCACCGACATTGGCGGTATGCTGAGTACTAAGGGTGGACAGCTTTCAAAGACATACCAAAGGAGTTTTGCCTATTGAACAGGGTCCAGCTCTTTTTTCCAACACCATCATTGTGATGTTCCAGATCAAGGCAAACGCACTCTGGCTTCGAAGTATCAAGAGGAGGCTATGCCTTCGGATAAGGAGTTTGTGCTGCACATTTTCAACAATGAAGAAAATGGCTCCATCACCAAGGCCATCAACGACTTGAACAAGATAGAAAAGAAAAGGATTGCTGGAGGAGGTGCCATAGCAGACACAGCCACTGATTGGTTGAACTTTGACTGGATAACTTCGTGGCTGTCCGTCATTCTAAATGCATTTGCTGTTGCTCTTTTTGTTGCGTCCTACAGATAATATGTCATTATTTGAAGAGATTCAGTACTGAAGTAGTAGGGATGAACTATGCCAAGACAGGGATATACAGGAAGTCCATACGTAGGGTCAGTGGACCAGGGAATAGGGATCAATTAGCACTATTAGAGATAGTTGAGCTCACAACGACTGGCTCACACTTGTTGCAGACCCCTCCTGACGCCCACTACTAAGTACCTACCGCTCCCCCACTTCCCCCTGGTAGATACCTCGTAGGGGAGGATCCTAGTGTAGATCATTATGAACAACTAGCTGACAGGCCTGAAGGAGAGTATATAGCGTTAAGGAAGATATTGGAGATCCAATGTTCTAATATGGATGACACCCCTGGGATACACCAACTAGAAGGAGGGCCTGAAAGGTATGCTGTAAGAATTTTGTTCAAGAATGAACAAGAGGAGGGAATGAAGCAGGGTCCAGTTTTACCATATAGTGCCCCAGGCCCATTCTGTCTACACCTGAAGCATGAGACCCTGATAAGGCCCCACCAGCCAGCATACAGAGTGGTGTTAAGTTGACCATACTGTCTCAGTTGTTCTTTTAATGTAGTAGGCCCAAAATGCCTCTCTGCTGAAATACAAGTTATTTCTTCTGCGACACACACGACGCTTCAGCTCTGACTTCTTCGTAAACAAACTGCCCATAAGGCCCCCACTCCCTCGATGTGCTCTTCTTCTCTTACACCCACGTAGAGACCGCAAGAACAGGGAACTAGGAGGAACATCACGCGATACCTGATGGTGGGGGCCACTTGCCACCTGTCAATCTTTCATATTATTGTATTTTGCATTATGATTTACGGCCAAACATCAAGTGACCTTTTGGTAAACTTTTGTAGTGTGGGTGTCACTTCTGTGTTCCTAAATATTTCCGAGAAGTGACCAAAGTGCGTCATGTTCTGCGGTCAAAGGACCTGTTAATGACGTGATTCTGTGGTCAATAGTTCTTCATTAAAGAGTATAAAAGAGCTGCCCACAGTCCATTCGTCGGACTACTTCGCAGAAGTGACCCCTTAGGTCCTGACGCATGTGTAGTCTCCCTCAGCCATCATCTTTGGCTGCGGCTATAATGCTTATTGTATTTTGAAACTGTCTCTTTCTCTCTCCTCTGCATTGCCGTTATTCTAAACATTATTGCAATTGCGTGTTCTTGCTCTCCAAGAGAATTTTCATTAAGGTTGCATATTTTCTAGTGTATTCTGAATGGCATTTCTCTCTGCAAATGTTTCATTGATCATGAAATGCATTTCTCTCTTTGCTTTATTTTAACATATATCCTTCTCATTGCTATTATTAAGAAATATATTTCTCCCATAGCACCTATCAAGAAAGGTATTTTTCTTCTTGCATGTATTGTGACAATTGTATCTCTGCGTACATTATCATGAAAAGTATTTCTCTATGATTTTAAGTCTCATTGCAATTGCTCTCTAAGACAATCTTGACACTGTTGCATATGTTTAATGTATTCACAAATGTTTATCCTCTTGTTCCTGTATTCCTATTGTTCTAAAAGCATTCCATTATATGCCTTTGTTATATTTCTAACATGTGTCCTCTGCCATTTAGTCTTTGCTAAGACACAGCGTCTTATTATTGCATTATAAAGTGTTTTCTTTACGCTTCTTGTTGAAGTGGTTTCAGTGTAATAAAGCACAACATTCCCTGATTCAATTCCTGTCACTCACACGTGTGTTTTCTCATATTATGTAGAGGCACCCCCTCAAATTAAGCCGCCCTGGTCCAGTGCCCCGAGACCATAAAATGTCACCCTCCAACACGACCGAGGTGGACGAAGGGGCCGAGTCATTTGTCAAGCATGTCACCGGAGTGTCCTGCCCCCAAGCTCTGTCGCTGGAAGAAATTCGGACAGCCACCAACGAGGATGAATGTCTATTGGCGGTAAAGGAAACGCTACGAAGCCATGCCTGGAAGAATTTTTGGGACGGAGTGAGCAGAAGGACGGAAGAAGACAGACACGAGTATGGAGATGCCGAGACGAGCGCAGCGAAAGCAGTGAGGGGACCGTTCTCAGGGGAACCAAAATTGTAATGCCGGCCAGGCTGTGGAAGCGAACAATTGACCTGGCTCACCAAGGGCACCAGAGGATTGAAAAAAAACAAAAGCACGCCTGCGGACAAAAGTATGGTTCCCAGAATGGATCGCATGGTCGAGGAGAAAGTAAGACGGTGTCACGAGTGCCAGATCACAGGAGGTGAGGCGCCAGTTCCACCAATAATCACGGAGCAGCCATCGACGAAACCTTGGGCATACGTCAGTATGGACTTTGGAAGTTTCCCGGACGGGAGATAGACCCTGGTCCTGCTGGAACAGTTATTCGAAGTTTGCCGTTGTGGAGATAGTTCGGTCGACGGCCTTTGAAAACGTCAAGCCTGCGTTAGAAAAGACATTTGCATTACTGGGAACTCTGGAGGTGGTGCGAACAAACAACGGGCCACCCTTCCATGGACAAGAATTCCGAGAGTACATGGAGCCAGTGGTCGAAGTGGGGGAAAAAAAGTAGGGGAACTGGGGGCGGAGAATCAGAGGGCGGGAATAACCCGTGGATTGGGTCAGTGGGCGGAGTCAGAGGTGTGGCAGAAAGAGCAAAATATCCCAATTTTTAGTATTTGTTTCCCATTTCACTAACCGGTTACAGCTTATGTTATTTAATTTAACCAATGGATACACATGTTTAAGGTTTAATATGAGTTATTGACATTAAAATACATTCACAAAGTGGGATACGTTTCCAATCACAGAATGTCCCAAATATCCTTAAAAGTGGAATCGCAAGCCATTTGTCTCCCAGCCATGGAGTTTGTTATCAGCACTTCTCCTCCCTTTTTCCACAAGAGCAGTTCAAACATGAATGGCAAAATATTCTAGTTTGCAAATGTTTTCCACATAATTATGGCTCTGCCATATTTGCCACATAATACATCATCTGCTGCATAATCTGACGATTTTAACTAGTAAATTGTTTATAGCTCAAACGGATCAAAAGTTCCTAAAAAATGTGACTTGTGCTGCTGTGAAGTGGAGGGCCCTTTGCAAACGTTGACTGGTCACCTTTCTCACTGCTGCAGTTGTATGTTCCACTGGTACTAATAAGGACAAATCTTTGCAGAGACTGTTAGCATGTGTAAAAATTACAAAATAATAAAGTATCAGAAAATTTACAGCACCACTAATACCAGTGTAGGGTGTCAGAGCATTTTACATCACACACATTACACAGAGACAATCAATCATACGTGTGTAAATCACTGTATAGGAAATGTTACATAAGACAAAGGACTACAAGGTGTAGGAGTCACAAGACAACCATACTTGTAGGCAGCATAGTTTAATAGTGATTGGTCTGGAGAAACACAAACTCTGAATTTAAAACGTAATACCATGGTTGGTGGTTCTCTTTAATAATCAGAATTGATTTCTACCCAAATGAACCCTTTTTCAGCAACATTAGGATAATCAAAGACTGGGGAAAAAACAATAACGCTCTAATTTATATCTTGCAGTTTGCATGCAGCTCTTACATGACAGTTAAGAGCTCACTGTTCTGTTAGGATTTTAACTTATTAACTGCAAGTAACAATAGGGTCTCTCTGACACAAGCAGTAACCCACTGACCTATTTACATTATGTGCACTTTGTGATCTGCATGGTACATGTTCTTAGCAGCAGGCACATTAACCATCTGCGCTTCCTTTCCATGAGTCAAAACATCCACTAGTCAAAACACCATCTCTCTACTAAGAACATTAATCACTGGAGTGATCATGACATTTTTATTGTTGCCAAAAATTGTTGGAGGCCAGGAAGGAGGCAGCAAGTGCTTTTAATACCATTTTATACTTGCAAACACAACGCCCCCACCTGAAGTCAGCGCCAGCCGCGGTCCATGCAGGTAACGGCAGTGGGGCGGGCTAAGGGGGGATTTCAAGGGACGATGCAGAGGAAAAAATGAATTATTTATATTTCCCTCTGCATCGTCCCTCGAAATCTCCCCTTACCCGGCCCCTCTGCCCCACCGCTGTTAACTGCACGGACCGCGGCTGGTCAGCGCCTGGTGCAGTCGCACTGCCCTAGAGCCACCCTGCTCAAGGGTCCTGTGACCTCAGTGACAGAGTCACTGTCACTCTATGGTGTGCTGCTTCATAGGCCTGCCTGCAAGACTGGAGGTGAACTTCAGAATGAATTGTGGCGGACAGGCCTTCAAGGTTAACCCACACTTGCCACTGCTAGGGTCCACCTGTTGGTGCTAAGACACCAGGGCTTTTAAGATCTTGCGGGGCCTTCTAAGGTCTAGCATGGGAATGTGCTCCCTCAGGGGGAGTGGTCTGGTGGACAGGTCATGAAGGCTGAACCTGGTTCCCCTGTTGCAAATTCAGCAGCTCTGACCATAGTGCCACATCCTCTCCCCCACTGAACACCATACTGCCCCATTGAGAGAAACTTGCACTGCACATAACCCACTATAAACACCTGGATGTGACTCAATTCAAATTACGCACTAGACAAGAGCAATATGCTGCCTAAAAAAAAATTAACAACATCCTAGAAAAAGCAAACAGTCATAGGGAATGCAAGATTAAGTAAAGCATGTGAAATGTAAGCAGAAACAACATGGTTACCTTTTTCTTTTTACACTCATTATTCAGAAATTAGTGAGTACTTTTGCCTGAAAAGTTAAGGCAATGACTACAGGGCCCAGAAGAGACCCGCTTCAATGCCCATTGCTTATATCCTTACAAAACGTAAGCAGTATGGTTTAAAAAGACCACGTTTGTGAATACAGAGCCGCAGTATGCATTTTGTTTTCTAATTCACCCATCAAGCAGGTATCAGTACCTCCAGGAATAGTGCACTTTCCCACCCAGGGAAAACAATGTTGTTCAAAGAGACGAGAAAACAAAAGTGGCGCTAATGTGTTTAGGTGTGAATAAATCAATCTGGCCACCTTGCAACAACTCTGTCTTGCTTTAGTTAGTTATTTTTCATATTTTGAATGTTTTATTTCTCTCCACCCCCAGGCTGCACTTAGAAATTGAAAAATGTCAGAAAAAGATGACGTTTCCAGCAAGTGTTTTTCTTTTTTGGATCCATTTCACAGGGGAGCAAATAAACGAAAGGAGGAAAGAGAAGGTAATACCCGTTTCTTGAAGTCTCGGTTTTCACTACATGAGGAGGAGCGAGACAGAAAGAGAGAGAAGAGGGGGAACAGCTGCCAGCGGCAGGAGAACTGGACACTGTCCTTGTCTTCTTTGGGCACGAAGGAAAAGACAGAGTCCTTTTCCTTCTCTGCCCGTTCCGCCCGTCCCCAAAAGCCGAGCCTTAACCATCGGCCTTGGCGATTTCTGCCGTCCGGGAGGCATGTTTAAAATAAGAAAGTAGGGGAACGGACTCTATGAAATTAAAGAAGTAGGGGCACGCCGTGCCCTGCCGATCCGGCCACTTCGACCACTGCATGGAGCACCATAACATCCGTCACCGGAAAATAACTCCTCAATGGCCCCAAGCCAACGGTGACGTGGAGAGACTCATGCGGACAATTAACAAGCCCCTACAAATTGGAGTAGCTCGGCGAGAGGATCTTGAAGAGTGTCTGCATCGGTTTCTAAGAGCGTACAGGCAAACACCCCACAGTACCACCGGGTGTGCCCCCAGTGATCTAATAATGAGACGGGCCGTCAGACGTAGTACCGGTGAGCGCAGAGTGGGAGCCTGGCACCATGGACGAGGTAACGGTGCACGCCAAACGAACAGCCGCCAATGATCTGGCCAGTAGAAGAAGAAGAGCGAGGATTGTCAAACTCCAGAGGGTAGACCAGGTGATTGTGAAGGACAAACACCCCGGCTCCAAGTTCAGAACCCTGTTCGAGTCGGAGCCCTGGGAGGTGGTGAAAGTACAAGGAACATTGGTGACGGCGCAAAGAGGAGAAAGGCGAATAGCGAGGAACGCATCGTGGTTTAAAAAGTTGGTGCTACCCACCCAGGTCTGAAGCGATACCAAAGGGGATGATGGACGGAGCGCTTGAGCAAATCAAACACTCACCCCCAGTCAACTGATCTGGGTTTAATCCATCATCATTCTTTAGCTCACTCCACCACCCCAGTTCAGACATGGCCATATGCAAATCAGTCTGACCCTGTGCCTCATGGGAACAGTCCAGCCCGAACTGCCAAGCCATGTCTTCCTGGCTGATGAGGGCTGAAAGCCCAAAACCGGTCCTAGGATGCTTGTTTCCAGTCCAGGGAGGACCTGGCTTGGCAGTTCCGGCTGGACTGTTCCCATGGGGCACAGGGTCAAGACTGATTTGCATATGGCTGGGTTCAAACTGGAATGGCATGGTGAGCAAAAAAACGATGGATTTAGGCCCAGATCTCTGTACTGGGGTGAATGTATGACATTGTTCTGCATTCTGTCCATCAACTGTTGTTTTTGCATTTGTCACCCGAGTGGGACGGGTATGCTCAGACGTGAGTCCCGTGCTCTCCATGCCACTGGAATCAAGCTATCCTGGCTGATGAGGGCTGAAAGCCCGAAGCCGGTCCTAGGATGCTTGTTTCCAGTCCAGGGAGGACCTGGCTTGGCAGTTCGGGCTGGACTGTTCCCATGGGGCACAGGGTCAAGACTGATTTGCATATGGCTGGGTTCAAACTGGAATGGCATGGTGAGCAAAAAAACGATGGATTTAGGCCCAGATCTCTGTACTGGGGTGAATGTATGACATTGTTCTGCACTCTGTCCATCAACTGTTGTTTTTGCATTACCCACCCAGGTCTGTCAGGAGGATCGGGAGTCAGTACTACCAGAAGGAGGACAGAGTGAGGGAACCGAAGGGGAAAGCATGATCAGGGGAGCCCCCGAGAGTGAACGCGAAATGGAAGGAGAGGCAACTCAACAGGGAGAAGAAAATACCTCGAGGCCAGAGGCAAGTGCCTCCCAACGAAAAGGACAGTACCAGTTGCGAGACAATCCCCGACCAAGCCCTAAAAGCTGAGAGACTGTTGGTGTTGAAGAGCCGGGGACTTCTCCGAAGATGATTAATGTCATAGACTGTCGTTGTTCTTGCTGTTGTGGTTATTTTGTTAGTTTATTGTTTTAGTTTGTTGTTTACACCAAGATGGTTAAGGAGGGATGTAGTGAGCCACCCGGCCCCTCCTATAATTTGTAGCGCATTCACCCTACTGGGCCGGGTTCGGACCAGGGGGTATAAATAAAGGGTGACGACAGCGCTCGTGGCTGACGGCACGAACTAAGCTCCATAGTGGACGTCCCCTTATTGTCTGTGCCCCAAAGTATAGGCCTTCCCGCCCCCATACATTGTGTACCCCTCCCCATAACACTTGACACTACATGAGAATAAAGGATATTAAACAATTATTTTGCTCTTGAGTTATCAGATATCCTGTTGAAAGGATTCCACCAACTATTTAGTAAATTCTTAAATCTCAAGTATCAAAGCTATGCTGCTTCTACATTCTTGCTGTAATTTACCACAACAAATATGATAAAATGTGGGGAAAATAATATCCTGTAGGTTCGTGGCAGAAAATATATAGTTGCTGTGGTGCAGTTATACCTGAAGATGGCGCTCGCAATCCATAAATCTGGAAAATAGTGTTGATGAATGAAGGCTGTAATTTCCTGATGACGTCGAAGGGAACAGCCCTAAAACTACAAATGGTGAAGGAAGGCTCGCGGCAGGAAGAGAACAGAGTAATAACAGGGAGCGGTCTGTGGGGGCACAGGAAACAGAGCACCGAGAGGATCGAAATCGAAACGAGAACAAGAGACTCGGAAGCCAGAAAAGAAATATAAAGGGCGCAGGAGGAGACGAGCCGGGGGCAAGCTAAAAAGCAAAAACAACAGGAGATCTTTAACTGTCCTCCACCAAAATCATGGCAGCCCCGATGTCCACCCCAGAGCTGGTCCAGCAGGTAAAGAGGAAGGCATCTTCCTAATCCTTCCAAAAGGAGACAGAGTGCCGTTTGTCTCTGTTTATTAGAACTTGACTGGCAATCTGTTACGCTGTATTTGACTACTTGTCTGTGGTGTGTTATTGTTTTGTCAACCATCCTATACGCCATGATTCTAGCCTTATGTACCCTGCTATATGCCTGCTAGCTTGTTCTCTCAGCAGTTAGTGTATGCCTGATTATTGATGTCGTCAACATCAGTCTTCATTTTTTTGGAGGGCGAAGCCAGTCAGAACTCTCGATAAAACACTAAACACGCACAGGTTTATTTTCGGAGGTGTACCGGGGCCGTATTAACAAATGTTGCACCCGCATTTTTGTGCCACAAGAGCATTTTGGCATTGCAGAAGGGGCCATAAATGTGTTGCCTCTTCCTTAACGCATACAACGCTGGTGGCAGAATCTGCACCAACGCGATCTCAAGGGGGCATTCCCTCATTCGTACGAGGTCATGGCAGATGAGGGAGACTGATATCAGTGGACCCGTGCCATGTTACAGCTGCAGAGGCAAAGAGGAAATAAAGAGGGGCGCTAACTGTGCGCCACATAGAGGGGGCGCATAGTCCGTGCATTCTCCGACGGTATCCCTTGCAAGGTGAGTGGGTCCATGGACCTTCAAGTCATCCTTCTGCAGTTGGGTGCACTCACTTACTGCACAGGCCGGCAGGGGAATCTCTACCCCTATTTGAAATGCAAGCTAGGCTGCCGTTTGAACAATACAAGTATGGCAGCTTCAAACAGCCGTTGCACCTTACACTAATGCAGTGTTTACAGTGCAGATCCGAGTGTGCGACTGCACTTTGAACAGCACCTTCACTCTAATAGGGGGACGGTCCTTGTCTGCATTAGGTAATTTGTTGCATGCCATATGCCCATTTCCCCTGGTTCAATGTGTTTTTTTTAAATACACCTTTATTGATTTTAAAACTTGTAAAGTAAAATAACAGTGTGCATTGGAGCTCACACACCTGTACAATGCAATTGAGCCATCTTTACAAAGCATCAACTGCCATCATAACTTTGGTCCAGTAACATTAGATATCCTCTCAAATGTCGGTACCATAATACGTTCTAAAAGGGTCCCAAATTTAAGCATGTTTGTTGGGGCAGCCTCTTGTCATGTATAACGATTTCTCAAGTATGAAGCATCTATCCATGCCTTGCCTCTATTTCTGAGCTGCAGGTACCATATATGACAGCCAGTGCCTGGCTATAGCCTTTTTTTTAACTGTACAGCCAAGGCCAAATATTTTCATACAACTGGGATATCCCTCATCTTCCTGTAGTGGTATTATCTTTGGTGACGTGGACAGGGGATTGTGTGATCTCCGAGTTTGTGTTAAGGATGACCACTGGGTATGTATGGCCATGATATATGGAAAAAAATATTGTTCTGTTTGGTACCTCGGGTATTGTGGGGAGGGATGATTACCCATCTTCCAGAGTCTTTTGGGCACGAAGTATATTCTATGCATGTATTTAAGGTGGATGATTCTAAGTTTAGCTGATATTGCCATAATCTGGGCTGCTATTTTGGTCCGCCACCAGTCACCCTCATCAAATTTTTGAATGTCCATCCTCATGGCAATTTAAATGTGGACATTTTGTCTGCGCTGTTAATCACCAGGGTACGATGTATTTGTGAGGTGTATTTCCCTCCTTCAACGGGGACTAACATGAATTTAGCTTCCATTAGGTTATACTTAGGAATTTCCCCTGTCATATTGGTGTGGCACGATATGGCATGTCTTAGCTGGAGGAATTTGTAAAATTACAACATATGTAAATCAAATTCAACCACCAATTCTGAGAAGGACTTTGTTAGGTCTGAATGCCATATGTCCACTGCTCTAGCTTCCAGTGGGTCATACTTAGGGATTTCCCCAGTGATTTTGGTTTGGCACAATATGGTGTGTCTTAGGTGGAGGAATTGCAACATATGTAATTAAAACTTCTCCACTAATTCCGAGAAGTACTTTGTTCGGTCGGAATGCGTTCCCACCCTAGATATGCCAATGGTAACTTATTTTATAAATCCTGGTAGGCTATTGATCTGCTTTACCCAAGTTCCCTGCAATAACAGTGTTTCACTGGTAATTCTTAATTTCCACCTGATCTTTTTCAGTGCCCTGTTCCAGCAATCAAACACTACTTTAGTGCCTGTTGATGGACAGTTGTGCACACCTCTTCTGTGGAATGTATTAAGTAGGACCATGTCCATCAGCTACTCTACTTCCACTCTATTTGCTGGATCATTCCTCCTCCATACATGCCAACCCTCCCGATTCATACGGGAGACTACCGATTTCAAGGCTAGCCTACTGATTGCTGCATGCAGAAACCCAGCTCGGAGTTTTGTAAAACAGCCGAAAGTACAGTGATGCTTGTCACGCAGGACCCAATCTCCCCCTTCAACAATTACCTCGGACATCAAAGGTTAACACTTTGTTCTTAATTCGTGGAGAGGGAAATTAGAGCATATAACAGGCCTTGACATTTTTGCATGACGCATACAAAAACAGAGTTTAGAAGAACAAGTTACTTACCTTCGGTAACAATATATGTGTAAGAGACATATATTAGTTATGGATTCCTTACCTTAGAATTACCCCCAGGCGTCAGACTGGATCCGGAGAATTTTTCTTCAGCAGTACCCCTGCGCGTCGGTCGTCTCCGCGTTAGTCGTTGGCGTTGTGATCGTCGGAATGACATCGCAGTATCTACTTAGACGCCGCCCCTGCGCGCTGACGTCAGTTCTTTACACGACATTCCACGCCAGAAGCGCAGAGCCATGCAAGACACTGACCACTGGTGCATAAAACTGGGGCTCTGAAAGGGAGTCCCTTACTCTAGAAGTCAGTTCGCAGAACGGGGAGGATAGGTGGGGCGGTAAGGAATCCATAACTAATATATGTCTCTTACAGATTATATCGTTACCGAAGGTAAGTCACTTGTTCATCTGAAAGAGACTATTAGTTATGGATTCCTTACCTTAGAATAGATACCCCAGCAATACCAACCCCAGAGGTGGGTCTGCGAACCAAGTTCACACCAGGAAGTCCTGAAGAACAGAGCGGCCAAAGAAGCCGTCTCTCCGGACTTTGCTGTCCAGGCAGTAGTGTTTAGTGAACATGGGCAATGAAGCCCACGTGGCAGATGTCATGAAGGAGGACTCCACGCCCCAAAGCAGTAGTGGCTGCCGTCGCCCTGGTGGAATGGGCGCGCAACCCTACTGGAGGTTTCTTTTTCGCCAAGGAATAACAAGTTTTAATGCAAAGAATGACTCAACGAGAGATGGTTCGTTTTTGCACGGCCCGACCTTTGTTGGCGCCCACATAGCCAACAAAGAGCTGATCATCCACCCGGAATTGTTTTGTGCGATCCAGATAAAATGAGAGCACATGTTTTGGATCCAGACGGTGGAGCCTCTCTTCCTCTTTAGAAAGATGCGGGGGCGGGAAGGTGGGCAAAGTGATGGTTTGACCTATGTGGAAAGAGGTAACCACTTTGGGAAGAAAAGAAGGTTGAGTTCGAAGGACAACCCTGTCCGGATGAACAGCAAGGAAAGGAGGTTTTGAAGAAAGAGCCTGGAGCTCACTCACCCTGCGCGCAGAGGTGATGGCCACCAAAAAAGCAGTTTTTAAATTCAAGAGTCTGAGAGGACAATTATGTAGCGGTCGAAAGGAGCGCACATAAGGTAAGTCAGAACAAGGTTCAAGTCCCACTGGGGCATTACGAAAGGAATAGGAGGAAACAGGTGAGTAATGCCCTTAAGGAAGTGATTTACAATAGGGGACTTGAAAAGAGAAGGTTGATCAGAGAGGCGAAGAAAGGCCGAAATGGCCGAAAGATAGCCCTTGAGAGTGCCCAGAGCAGAGCCCTGCTGGGCCAAAGAAAGCAGGAAGAGGAGAACCTCAGAAAGGAGATCCACAGCCTTTGCTGCGCACCATGCCACAAATTTGTTGCATCTACAGGCGTATACTGTTTTAGTAGAGGGACGCCTGGCTGCCAAGATAACATTACAGACTTCAGGAGGAAGGTCGAAGGCTGTCAACTGCCGCCGCTCAATCTCCAGGTAAGGAGGTGGAGGCTGGACAGGTTCGGGTGGAGGACCGTCCCCTGCTGCTGCGACAGAAGATCCTCCCGAAGGGGCAGTCTGATCGGGGGATCAATGGCCATGTTCAAAAGCTCAGGATAACAGAATCTTTGTGCCCAGTCCGGAACCACAAGAATACTTGGGCCCAGTCGCGCTTGATCTTCTTCAGCACTCTGGGCAGAAGTGGTATAGGCGGAAAGGCGTATAAAAGACCACAACTCCACTCGCGACCAAAAGTGTTGCCTAGCGAGCGCCGCCTTTGAAATTCCAACGCACAGAACTGCTGACATTGTGCATTCCCTTCGGTGGCGAATAGATCTAACCAAGGCTCTCCCCACTGCTGAAAGAGACCTTGCACCACCTCCGAGTGAAGACTCCATTCGTGATCCATCAAACACCGGCGGCTGAGTTCGTCCACCCTGGTGTTCAGGAAACCTGCCAGGTGTTCAACCACCAGGGACATGCCCTGATGTTCCAGCCACTTCCAGAGACGGAGGGCCTCCTGACAGAGGGTCCACGACCCCACTTCGTCCTGTTTGTTGCAATACCACATGGCGGAAGTGTTGTCTGTGAACACCTGCACTACTCTCAATTTGACAGAAGGAAGGAATGCCTTCAGTGCTAGACGAATCGCCCGGAGCTCCAGAAGGTGGATGTGGAGCCCTGACTCCGCCGGCTACCAGAGGCCTCTGATCTCCGCCTCTCCCATGTGGCTGCCCCATCCCATGAGGGACGCATCTGTCACCACTGTGAACTCTGGTTGGGGAAGGGAGAGGGATCTGCCGTTGACCCAATCCTGGTTCGTGAGCCACCACTGCAACTGGTGTGCAGTCCCCACTGAGATCTGGACGACATCGGACAGATTCCCCTGATGCTGCGCCGACTGGAACTTCAGGTCCCACTGCAGAGCCCGCATATGCCACCTGGCATGCTCCATCCAGCAGGATGCTGGAGGCCATGAGGCCCAGCAGCCTCAGAGTCACTCTGACCGAAACCCGGGACAAGGGTTGAAAGATGGGAATCAGAGCCCGAATATCCCGGACCCGTTGTTCGGGAGGATAGACCCGAAACTGCGCCGTGTCCAGAACCGCTCCGATAAAGAGGAGCTTCTGAGAGGGAATCGGGTGCGACTTCAGCACGTTGACTATGAACCCCAGCAAATGCAGGAGGTACGCCGTAGTCTGGAGGTGGGCGACGAAAGCGTGGGGCGAGCTTGCCTTCAACAACCAGTCGTCGAGATAGGGAAAGACTGGAACCCCTGATCTGCACAGATGAGCTGTGACCACCGCCATCACTTTCGTGAACACCCGAGGGGCACTGGTAAGGCCAAAGGGGAGCACGGTAAACTGAAAATGCTTGTGGCCTACCGTGAACCGTAGGTAACGCCTGTGGGTCGGCAGGACAGGGATGTGGAAGTAAGCGTCCTACAAGTCCAAAGCTACCATCCAGTCTCCAGGGTCGAGGGCAGACAGGACCTGAGCCAATGTCAACATTTTGAACTTTTCCTTCCGGAGGAGGCGGTTGACGTTCCTGAGGTCTAAGATAGGATGCAGGCCTTTGTCCTTCTTGGGCATCAGAAAGTAGTGGGAGTAGCAGCCACAACCTACTTCTGGCACACGGACTCGCTCGATGGCTCCCTTGGCCAAGAGAGCAGCAAATTCCTAATGGAGAAGGGCCAGGTGATCCTCTGACATGCGATGGAGTGTAGGTGGCATGGAGGGAGGGGTAGTCTGGAAGGGGAGGGAGTAGCCCCTTCGGACTATCTGCAAAACCCACCTGTCCGACGTGATGTTGTACCAGTGGGGGAGGTGATGGCGAATCCTGCCACCCACTGGCAACCCTGAAAGGTCGGACTATGACGGTTTGGAGGCTGCTGCAGAGGGGGCACTGGTGGACTGGCCCGCCCGCTGGCTCCCAGACCCACAGCGGTGGGTCCCACGTCCCCGGCCCCGCAGAGGCTGGACAGCTTGCGCGGGCCTGAGGCTCTGGGCAGAACGTGGTGGGTCACCCCTTCCGTAGCCACGAAAGGGCGAAAAGCAGACTGCGTGGGGCGAGAGGTGGTAGCGAGGGCCAAGGATCTGGCCGTAGCCCTAGAATCCTTGAAACGCTCGAGCGCATTGTCCGCCTTGTCGCCAAACAAGCGACGGCCATCAAAGGGCATGTCCAAAAGAGTCGATTGGACATCGCCCGAGAAGCCAGTGGACCTCAGCCAGGCGTAGTGTCTCAGGGCTACAGACGTTAAAATGTTCTGCCTAGCGAGTCGGCGGTGTCCAGCCCACAGCGAATGGCGAACTTTGCTGCATCCCGCCCTTCTGTGACCGCACGGGAGAGTACGGCCCGGGCCTCCTCCGGGCACTGAGGCAGCTCCTGCGCAACCGTGTCCCACACAGAGTGGGTGTAACAGCCCAAGAGACATGCGGTGCTCACCGACCGCAGTCCTAAGCTGGCAGAAGAAAATATCTTCTTCCCATGATCCAGCTTCTTCGATTCCCTATCTGGGGGAGCAGTAGGGAACGCGCCTTTGGATGTTAAGGCTTGGACCACCAAGCTCTCAGGGGTAGGGTGTTGGGAGAAGAAAATGGGGTCGTCCTGGCTGGGCAGTGGCGTCAGGCAATCATCCTAACCACAGGAGCCCCTGTACTGGGCTTGGACCAGGTACCCGGAAGGATGTTTGTGAGGGCCTCATTGAACGGCAGCAGGGGCTCCGAAGAGGCTGCTGGTGGTTAAAGCACCTCAGTCAGGAGGTTAGTCCTGACGGCCACCGTAGGTAGCTCAAGGCCCAAGGCCTCAGCCGCCCTACGCAACACCACAGCATAGGAGGCTCCCTCCTCCGTAGCCACGGTAGGGGGAGAAAGGATATGAAGGTCTGGGGATGTATCCAGATCACTGGCCCCACCCAGTTCCTCTCTCCAGTCCGGCTCTTCCAGCTGGTCTGCTAGAGGGTCAATAGACCCCTCCCAGTCCTCCTCACCCTCCTCTGGCTGCCTCTCAGGGCGATAAGGAACGCCAGGATAGAACATAGGTACAAAAGTACTGGTCCGTGTCCATGTCGAGGGGAAGGACGGGGTCGACGCCGGCTGGGGACACTACCGGCGTCGGAAGGGGCGGACGTGTCGCCAATGAATTCGGCTCCGGAGGTGTTGTAAGGTCGACCAGTGCCGATCCGGATCCAGGCCTGGATTCCTGGGGGCCCTGCTGCGCCAAAGCCGCCGGCATCGAAGGCCTAGAACTCCCAGCCAAGTCCGCGGAGCCCGAAGGCGCGCCTGCGAAGTTGGGCTGCCCAAAGATGGAGTGGAGGGCTTCGTAAAAGCTACGAAGTTGGGCAGGGGTTGCCCCTGCTCCCGGGAAGGAGGCTTGGAGTCGACCCAACAGGCTCTGCGGGCGGAGCTGGACGACTACCTTCCGCATCCCACATCGCGTCGGCGGTTGACGGACGGGGAGAAGGCGAAGAGCGACAGTGCTTCTTTGCCTTCTTGTGCTTCGACTTACCCGAAGACGAAGACTTTGAAGAGGAGTGATGGTGCTGACTCCACGACCGGTCCCGCAACCTCCCTCTCGAACGGGACCTCGAGCGGCGCGGAGCTCACTGCCGGGCCTCGAGAAGCTTCCGGGACCGCTCCCGCAAAGACTTCGGGGTCATGGCGCCCGTCAGTCGGAGGACGACTTCGAGTCGTGGTCGCGCTCCAGGTAACAGAGGCACACGAGCTGTGGGTCCGTGATCGACATCAACTTGTGACAGGAGTCACAAGGTTTGAAGCCGGTCCGACGATGTGACATCCCTTGCACCAGGAGTCGAACGACTCGAAAAAAGAAGTCGACAAAGTCGAAAAAACTCTAGTCAAATAAGACTAAGGGTACCGCTCTCCCCAGATCTGCGCTGGCTGGGGCGGAAAAAGAAAGAACTGACGTCAGCGCGCAGGGGTGGCGTCTAAGTAGATACCGCGACGTCATTCTGGCGATCACGACGCCAACGACGAACGCGGAGTCCACCGACGCCACCTACCGACGTGCAGGGGTACTGCTGAAGAAAAATTCTCCGGATCCAGTCTGACGCCTGGGGGTAATTCTAAGGGAAGGAATCCATAACTAATAGTCTCTTTCAGATCTGTTTTTGCTTGCGCTATGTTATTCAAATGCCAAAAAGGAAATGCGGATTGTTTGTCACCATACACACCAATAAACCTGATTCACTTAGATTGCTTCTGCTTCAGTATAAGTCAGTGGGAAAAATACATTCTCCCTACTATTTAAAAAATAAAAAAAAATCTCCCACTTGCCTTTTCTAAAAATTTGGCATGTATGCAACAGACCTGATTCAGGCGGGGGATTCCCGTTTGCCCCCCCCCCCAAAATGCTTTATTTTAGGTGTCTTCCCCCTAAAATTACCTTAGCTTTTATGTATGTCAATAGGGAAAATGTAGATTTTCCACAGCCTGCTGAACAGAAAATCTGGATTTTATTAAGGACACGGAGGGTAAGATTATGCAATCTCCTTTTATTGCCAGCTCACACAGCAGCAACAATTAACAAGAATTTAGAACTTTGAAAACATTCTAATCATGTATATAGTCCAGCTACAGGCAGCCATCTTCCTTCTTTTTTTGCGCTGCGAACAAGATAAACTGTAAATCCAAACAAATTCCTGATTAATGTATCCAGGAGAAGAAAGGTTCCAGATCCAAACTTCGTTACTCTGAAAGAAAGTATAAAATAGGTTACTCTACCCGGGCGGGTATCAGTGGTGGGATAATCTTAGCCTCCGTGTCCTTAATAAAATCCAGATTTTCTGTTCAGCAGGCTGTGGAAAATCTACATTTTATGGCACGACACGGAGGCCAATATTATGCAAGTTCAAAGTGCATTCAACACATCATCAATTACATTAGACATTGGTTTAAAGTAACAACTTTTGAAAATGCTCTCATTAGACCAGTCGGCTGCTCTTAGAATGTCCTGTAAACCTCCTCCCAAGATGAAAGCTTTGGAGACGGAGGCATCTCTAAGCGAATGTGCTCCAAAAATAGAGGTGTCCACACCCTCTTCATTCATGACATCTTTCACCCATCTAGCTAAGGTAGGGGGGAAACGGCTTTGTGAGGTCTTTTATGAGATATTAGTAGTTGTGCGATGCCGTTTCTCAGATTAAGGGTTCTCCTTTCATATTCTTTCAAGCATTGCACCACACACAGTCTTGGGTTTCCAGAGAAGGGTAGAAGATAGTTGAGGAAAGAGTCTTAGTTCTTCTTTTAATTTAGAAGCATACTCCCTCAGGTTGGTATGCTTTACTGGTGACATCTAAAGCTCTAACATCAGATGTACGTCTAAATGAAACCAGACATAGGAGGGTTGTGAGCTTGTAAAAGAGTTTTTTAAGCGACAAATATTGATTATCACCCCAGTTCTCTAAAATTTGAAGGATCAGTTTAACATCCCAAAGAGAGGTGTACTTGGGTATGGGTGGTTTGAGGACCCTAATGCTTCTCATAATCTTCATTGTCAAAGCATTCTGACCGACAGGTAGTCCATCTATCAGGCAATGATCGGCAGAAATGGCTGATCTATATACGTTTACCGTCCTATAAGACAAACCTGACTCAAATAATTCTGTTAGGTAATTTATTACATGGACTACATCAGTTGAAATGGGATTGATACCCCATTGAACACACCAACAAATCCATTTATTCCATGCCAGTCTATATGATTTTCTCGTGCCGGATGCCCATGACTCAGATATGAGTCTGAAAGCATCTGGCGAAAGGCCAGGGATTTCCCATGGTCTCCGGAAATCTTCCATGCCATCAGTGTGAGGGAGCCTTCTTCTATCAGAGGGTGGATTTCCCCTCGAGGGCCTAGAACTAGGGTCTCGAAATGGGGTATTAGTAAGGGGAAGTCTACTGACATTTCCATAATTACAGGGAACCACGCCTGGGATCTCCAAAGTGGAGTTACCACTACTACTGTTTCCTTGAATCTGCGTGTTTGTAAGAGGAACCTGGGTAGCATAACAAATGGTGGGAAGGCATATGGCCTTAGACCTCTCCAGTCCTGTAGGAAGGCGTCCACCCCAGCTGCTTGAGGGTCTGGTTTCCAGCTGAAAAACTGTGTCAGTTGAGTATTCAATCTGTCTGCAAAGAGATCTATGTTGAAAGGACCCCATATGTGCTGGATGTGTAGGAATATCTCCCTGTTCAGTCTCCAGTTGCTGGAGTCTCTGAAGTTCCTGGAGAACCAGTCTGCTACTCCATTGCTCAAACCAGGAATGTGTTGTGCTACAACTGAAATTCCTTTGCTCAAACAATAACCCCAAAAGTCCTTTGCTAGGTCCGCTAAGTCTTTGGAATGTGGTCCTCCCATCTTGCTCACATATTGGGCTGCTGAAATGTTGTCCATGCGAAGCATTATACAACATTTCATCTTTTCTTGAGTGAAACTGCGGACTGCAAAGGAGCCCGCTAAGAGTTCCAAGCTGTTGATGTGCATGTTCCTCTCTTGGTCTGACCAGCGTCCCCCTGTGGAAGAATTTCCGCATCTTGCTCCCCAACCCTCTAGGCTTGCATCTGAATCTATCACCATTTCGGGTTCCTCCCCGAAGATTGCCCTCCCGTTCCATGCTTGTGCGTTCTTGAGCCACCATTCTAATTCCTCCCTTGAGTCCTGATCTTGGGACAAGGTTTGAGAGTATGATTGGTTTATGCGAAGGTATCTCTTTTTTAGTCTTTGGAGGGCTTGATAGTAGAGTGGGCCCGGGAATATGGCTTGGATGGTTGAGGATAGGAGACCCAGGTTCTTGCTAAACTCTTTACTGTAATAATCTTTTCTGATAAGACCTTTTTTATTTCCTTGCTCAACTTTTTTTTAGCTTTTCTTTGGGTAAGCGTAGTTCTGTGTGCAGGGTGTCTATGATGAACCCCAGGAACTGAGTGTCTTGTGCTGGAGTTAGGCATGACTTTTTTAGATTTACTACAAAACCTAGTTTCTCTAAGATCTCTATTGCCCACTGAGTGTGCAGGGATACAATGGCCTTGGACTGACCCATTATTAGGATGTCGTCTAGGTATATAATTAACCTTACGCCTTTTGCCCTGAGCCAGGCCGCTACCGGACGGAGTACCTTTGTGAAGCACCAAGGTGCTGAGGATAGTCCGAACGGGAGGCTGGAGAACTCCCAGACTTTGTTTAGCCATGTGAAGCGGAGGTATTTTTGATGTGGAGGCCAGATGGGGATAGTAAGATAGGCGTCCTTGAGATCTAGTCTTGTTAACCAGTCCCCTTTCCTTAGGATGTTTCTTAATAGATCTATTCCCTCCATTTTGAAGTGTCGGTAGACCACCCATTTGTTTAAGTCTTTGAGGTTTATGACTGGCCTCATCTCTTTGTTCTTTTTCTCCACCAGAAAGATGTTGCTGATAAAGCCAACCCCTGGATCTGTTGCCTCTCTGATGGCACCTTTGGCCAATAGGTCTTGTACCTCCTTTGTTACCAATTTTGAGTGTTCTTGAGAAAAACTGATTTCTCTTGGGGTTTTGTCTTGAAAGGGTATGTCTGAATTCTATTCGGTATCCCCTGACCGTTTGTAGCACCCAGGAGTCTTGGGTCACTAAGTTCCAATTTCCACACAATTGGGCTAGTCTCCCTCCCACCTTTGTAGGGGAATCTGAAAGGTCTTTTATATGACCTACCTGATGAAAAGTTTTTCTGTCTCCTGTCGCCTCTGGTGTTGCGGAAGTGGCCTCTCTGCCTTTGGGGATAGAAGTTGGAATAGGAGCCATAGGTTGGTTGGAAAGATCTATTGCCTCGTGGCATGTAGGGTCTTGAGGAAGATGTACGCCGGCCGGGGAACCGACCCCTTGTTCGCCCAGCCCTTGCAAAAACTCTATCGTGGAACAGCTTTCTTATTTCCTTTTGGGACTTCTGTATGGAGCTGAAGATCCCTACATATTTCGCCATCTCTTTTATGAATTCATCGCCAAAAAGTTGGCCCTGGGAAGAAGGTCCCCCTTCTTTACTGGCGAGTTCAATCAGTTTGGGGTCCAATTTCAAGAGGATGATCTTCCTTCTTTCGTTCGAAAGAGCTGTATTGGCATTGCCAAGGAGGCAAACAGCTCTCTGTGCCCACTCTCGTAGTTCTTTTGGGTCAACCTGAGAATCTCTCAGGTAAGCCGTCTCGAAAATTTTTGTAAGGGGGCCAGTAATGTCCAGGAGTCTATCTTGGCAGGACTTCAAGCCTCTGTCTAGGCCTCTTCTGGGGTCTTTTCCTCCCTTGTTGATGAATGACACGACCTTTGGGTCGAGTTCGGGCGTCACGGTTATCTTATCAGGGAAGGATGGTCGGGGGCATTCTGATCGTAAACGGGATCTCACTTCCTTAGGGATCTCCCTTCTCAACCAGAAGGTAATATAATCAGCCACATGCTGAGAGGGACTCCATTCAGGTGACAGGGGATGTTTTATTAAGAGGGGATCAAACATGTTGTCCCCAAGTGGGTCAAGAATCCACATCTTAGACCCAGAGGCCTTTGATGCCTCGTCAGATGTCCCTTTCTTGGTCGTGGGCGAGTTCTCGTAGTCAGAGTCGAACTCTGAAGAGCAGGACAAATCTAGTTCTGGCTCATATGTCTGGTCGTCAGATTCGCTGGATATAGGGACAACCGGGCCTCTTTCATGCCCATCCACAGTGTCGAACACACTGAGTCCATCACCAGCGTCATCCGGTAGACCCTCAATGACCCCTTTAGATTTTTTTGATTTTTCATGAGGGTAGTCACCTGATGGCTTTTTTTTTTAATGAGATTTATCAGGCCAGGAAGAGCATCCGGGTTGGTCAGTTGTTTGATTATTGGAGAGCGCTTCTAATTTTTTATTGATGGTGTCATCCAGCGACCCCATCAATTTGCCTAAAGCCCTATTTACCAGTTCTTCTAATCTATTCTCAACTAATGAGTCTAACTGTTGCTCGGACATTCCCTTTTTTTTAAAATTGTTTTTTTTAAGTAATTAAGTTAATTAAAATGATTAAATGCAGGCTAGTTATATAAGGATATTAGGGTAAATATGGGTAGCTAAATACAGGTTAACTATATAGAGAGAGTATGAAGGGTTAAAATTCCTATTTGAAGGTATTAGGCTAAATATTGGCCAGTAGGGGGCAGCTACAGTAAGGAGATCTTCTCTTCGGAGTTGTAACCGTCGTTTGCACTTGAAATCAAGGGTATGATGATGTGCCTGATGTTTTTGAAGGGGTCTTTCCTCTAATATATGTAGTTGAGGCTTACTTCCTTGTTCGGTGTAGAGGAAAAAACATTGGAAAAGGGTCCCGGTGCGGTCGCGTTGGAGGTAGCGGCCGCACCGGGAGAGAGCGGGTTATTGTGCCCCGGGGAGTGGCGAGGTGAGGAGACTATTTATTTATTGTATTTATAGATGCATCGGCTTGCGTACGCGCCAGCAGCCTCAGTGCCGGTCGCGTGAGCCGCGTTGTATAATAAGCAGTGCGCGCGGGGCCGCGTTAGTGAGAGCGAGGCCCCGGCGCGTCTTTTAAAGATAAGCCGCTTAGCGGTGAGGGGAAAGGAAATTGGTGTCTCCGAGAGACAGGGGGAGGCTTGGCATACAAGGGAAATGCGCGAATATGGTGAAAGGGGGGGCAGTCCAAGGTTTGGGGGAAGGGAAAAGGTGCAAATACCTTAAAGTGAGTAAATCAGCATCTCGCAGGCATACAAACAGCACAATATAGCGCAAATAGTCAAATAAGGTCTAAAAAGACTTAATAAATCTTAGTTGGCATTAAAGGCAGTTATAAGGATAGTTGAGAGGAGAGAAAATAAGGATTACTTATCTGGTGAGCAGCAGCAATAAAAGAAGGAAGATGGCTGCCTGTAGCTGGACTATATACATGATTAGAATGTTTTCAAAGTTCTAAATTCTTGTTAATTGTTGCTGCAGTGTGAGCTGGCAATAAAAGGAGATTGCATAATATTGGCCTCCGTGTCGTGCCATAAAATCAATTCCCCATATTTTATTTTTCAAAATCTCCCTCTTACCACGTTCAAAATGTTGGAGCTGCGGATCTGCCATTGCCAAGCCCCTTGATTGCATACATTTAACAAATGCAACTCTGGTGTTTTGCGGGCCCATATCCAAGTCTGAGTTTCAGCCAAAATTAACTGGACCAAATTTTAGAGATTTGGATAGGATAATTTTGCATCATATAAGTAATTTAGGCATAATCAACAGTTTAACAAGTGCAGTTTGCCCCGTAATCGATAGAGGAAAGGAGTTCCATTGTCTCATGTCTGCCTGTGAAGTTTTAAGCAGCAGTGCTTAGTTCATTTTCCATGCACAGTGTGGATCCCGGTGATATGTAAGCCTAGATACTTAAACCTAGTTGTTGTGACAGCTAAGCGACACTGCTAGTTCACTGCTGATTCACTCCCTTGTAGGGGTTTATGATTTATTTGTCCCAGTAAATCAATAACTCAGACATTCCCCTAGATTTTTCTAGTATCTCGAGAAGTCTCTAGGCTACCTAACATATAATATGTCATCTGCATAAAGTGATACAAGGATATCATGTCTGTTCCTCCAGTCCAGACACTGTACAGGCTGTCCAGGTGGATCCAGGAAGCCAAGGGCTCAAAAGCAATGGCAAATAATAAACGTGAGAGGTGCCAGCCCTGTCTCGCCCCCCCTCTCTTTTGGAAATGGGGCTGGTATTGTTTCATTTATTTGTACCTGCACTCCTGGTTTGTTATATAGTAGCGTTATATAGTAGCTGGAAGTGTTAAATGCTTAAGTCAGTTGACATAATTGTCGCTGAGCAGGTTATAGTGTGCATTTTTGCCAAAGCCTAGAGTACTCTTCTCAATTTGGATCTGGTTCCCCTTGCAGGCATAAAACCTTTCTGTTCTGAATGTAGTGGATTTACGTTGACCAGGCAAATTGCCAGGACTTAACCACAGTCTTAGTTTCCGAATCAATGAAGGAGAATGGGCGGTATGCCCCATAATTTCCCCCTGACGTCCTGGCTTGAGGATCGCATCTGTAGTCGCCATAGGTAGGTCTTCAGACATAATCCCAGTCTGTATGGCCTCCTCCAGGGCACTGTGGAGGTGTTTTATTGTTATGGAGGATATTTTCTTAAATATCTCGTTTGGTGGACCATTTGGGCCTGGTGTCTTCTTTGTGTTCATTTTAGTAAAGATTCTAGGTAATTCCTCTACAGGAAGAGTAATTCCTTTAAAGTAAGCTTCCTCTAGAACAGATGTCTTAAACTATGGGGGGAGCCCCCCCCCCCACACCCCGGGGGTCTATGGCTGCGTTCCCCAGGGGGGGGGGGGGCGCAAATGCCTCAACAAATGCTTGTAAATGAAGATGGCCTGAAAGTGTGACTTTGTTTACTTAGCGCATTTCCAGGCTGCCTTCATTTACACATAGCCATTTAAGTGCTTAAAAAAATGAGAAATTTCATAACGTAAAATAAAGTATTTTTAACAGAATAGCTTAACTTGCATTTACTTTTCATTAACGGTTTCTGCATTATTTTATATACAGTTAACTGAAAGTGAAATACAAGACACTTACAAAATATTTTGTTATTTTTAGCCATGCTTTTGACCCTGCCACTGTGGTCAGAAATGTGGCTAAAAGGAACAAAATATTCTGTAAGTGTCCTGTTTTTCCCTTTCATTTACTGCATATAAAATAATACAGAAAACTTAAATGAAAAATACATGCAAGTTAAGCTAATTGGATGGGAATACATTTTTTTACATTATGACATTTCTTTTGGTTAATGTGATGACTGCAAATGTGGGGAATAGTAACTTGCTCTGAGGTGCCAGCCTAAAACAGAAAGCACTGTGAATATGCAAGTCATTATTTTAAAATTGTATTATACACAAGGTATGCTAGTGTAAAATGATTTAGTGTTTTAACCCCTTGGATGCGTCGGACGCGCGAGCCGTCTGACGCATCAGTGCTCATGTGCGTCGGACGGCTCCTGCGCGTCCGACGCCATGGCACAGGGAATCCCTCTGGTGCAGGCACCAGAAGGATTCCCTTACCCCCCCCCCAAGAGCCTCGGGAGCTGGGGGAAGAGCTTCCCCAGCTCCCGAGGCCCCCCCTGGTTTCCCTGAAATGACGATCAGCGCGCACGTCGCGCTGACGTCATTTCAGTGAAACCGAAACTGAAATGAGCCAAGAGACTCATTTCAGTTACCCTTTCTACGTGCTCAGGGGGCTATCTCAGCCCCCTGAGCACGTAGAAAGTCAGGAGAGGTATCGTTGGAAAGGGGAGAATCTCCCCTTTCCAATGGTACCCCTCCCTAGTGGATCTCTGCTTGGGGATCGCCCCAGGAGGGCGATCCCCAAGTAGGGATCCACCCATTAGGCACCAGGGAGGGGGGGAGCGGCCCCTTGGGCAAGGGCCTTTGCTCCCCCCATATTTATTTGGGCATATTTAGTCTTTCTGCCCCCCCCCCCCCCTGGGGGCAGTAGCCCCCAATCTGCCCCCCTGGGGGGGGCAGAAAGCCCACTAGATTCCAGGGATTTTTTTTACATTATAATTAGGGGTGGGGGCTGCCCAATATGGGCATGCCAATGCCCCCACCCCCGGCCGCAAAATGACAGTCTTTCTGCCCCCCCGGGAGGCAGAAAGCCCACTAGATACCAGGGATTTTTTTTTACATTATAATTAGGGGTGAGGGCTGCCCAATATGGGCATGCCAATGTCCCCCCCCCCCCCGCCGCAAAGGTACAGTCTTTCTGCCCCCCCGGGCACCCTAGATGCCAGGGATTATTTTTTTTATAGGCCAGGGGTGGGGGCTGCCCAGAATGGGCATGCAAATGCCCACACCCTACCCCCCCCCAAAGAAAACAAAAGACTTTCTGCCCCCCCAGGAGGCAGATGGGGGCAGTAGCCCCTGATCTGCCCCCTGGGGGGGGGGCAGAAAGCCCAGTATGAACCAGCGAATATGCTGGCTTTTTTATACGCAAGGGTGGGGGGCTGACCAGAATGGGCATCCCAATGCCCCCGACCCCCCAAAAGAATAGCCATAGTCTTTTTGCCCCCCTCGGGGGCATGTCAGGGGAATAGCCCCTGATTTCCCCCCTCCCCAGGGCGGCAGAAAGCCCACTAGGCACTGACTTTTTTTCGGAATGTGCCTAACTGTGGATTTTGGGTCCTAGCGCAGCCGGCACCTAGGGGAACATAGCAAACCTATATATTTTTGAAAACTAGACACTGAGGGGAATCCAGGATGGGGTGACTTGTCTGGCTCTAACTAGGTTCCGTTACCCAGAATCCCTTGCAAACCTCGAACTTGGTTAAAAAAAAAAAAAAACATTTTCCTCACATTTCTGTGATGGAAAGTTCTGGGATCTGCATGGATCCACAAACTTCCACCCACCACGCATTCCCCAAAGTCTTCAGAGAAAAATTATACCTCACTTGTGGGGGTAGGCCTAGTGCCCGCGACAGGAAACGGCACAAAACGCAACGTGGACACACCACATTTTTACAGTGAAAACTGACCCTTGTTTTGCAAAGTGCCTAGCTGTAGATTTTGAACCCTAGCTCTGCCGGCACCTAGGGAAACCTAGCAAACCTATACATTTTTGAAAACTAGACACCCAGGGGAATCCAGGATGGGGTGACTTCTCTAGCTCTCGCCAGGTTCTGTTACCCAGAATTCCTTGCAAACCTCAAAATTTGTCCAAAAACCCCACATTTTCCTCACATTTATGTGGTGGAAAGTTCTGGAATCTGCGTGGATCCACAAAATTCCACCCACCCAGCATTCCCCAAAGTCTTCCGAGAAAAATGGTACCTCACGTGTGTGGGTGGGTCAAGTACCCACGACAGGCAAGGGCCCAAAACCTATTGAGGCGACATCAAAATGACCTATCACAAAACAACCTGGTTTTGCAAGGGGGTCCCATGAGTTTTGGCCCCGGGCTCGGCGGCCATCTAGGAAACCTACCAAACCCACACATTTCTGAAAACTAGACACCCGCGGGAGTCCAGCAAGGTATGGCTTGCGTGGGTCCCCCAACATTTCCCTACCCAGAATCCCCTACAAACCTCAAATTTAGCTGAAAAAATCCCTTTTTTCTCAAATTTATGTCTAGTTTTCAGAAATGTGTGGGTTTGGTAGGTTTCCCAAGATGGCCGCTGACCCCGGGGCCAAAACCTCATGGGACCCCCCTTGCAAAACCAGGTTGTTTTGTGATAGGTAATTTTGATGTCACCCCAATAGGTTTTGGGCCCTTGCCTGTCGCGGGTACTTGACCCACCCACACAAGTGAGGTACCATTTTTCTCGGAAGACTTTGGGGAATGCGGGGTTTGCTAGGTTTCCCTAGGTGCTGGCAGAGTTAGGGTTCAAAATCTACAGCTAGGCACTTTGAAAAAAAAGGGTCCGTTTTCACTGTGAAAATGTGGTGTGTCCACGTTGCGTTTTGGGCCGTTTCCTGTCGCGGGCACTAGGCATACCCACAGAAGTGAGGTACCATTTTTCTCGAAAGACTTTGGGGAACGCAGGGTAGGTGGAATTTTGTGGATCCACGCATATTCCAGAACTTTCCACCACAGAAATGTGAGGAAAATGTTTTTTTTTTTTTACAAATGTTTAGTTTTGCAAGGGATTCTGGGTAACAGAACCTGGTGAGAGCCAGTCAAGTCACCCCATCCTGGATTCCCCTGGGTGTCTAGTTTTCAAAAATGTATAGGTTTGCTAGGTTTCCCTAGGTGCCAGCAGAGCTAGGGTTCAAAATCTACAGCTAGGCACTTTGCAAAAAAAGGGTCAGTTTTCACTGTAAAAATAAAGTGCGTCCACGTTGCGTTTTGAGCCATTTCCTGTCACGGGCACTAGGCCTACCCACGCAAGTGAGGTACCATTTTTATCGGGAGACTTAGGGTAACACAGAATTGTAGAGCAACTGTTATTACCTATTGACTTTCGATGCATTTCTGCCTTTCAAATGAAAGAAAATGTGTAAAAACAGAAGTCATTTTGAAAAATGACCTATAATTCTCATGCTAGTATGGGTACTCACAATTTTGGAAATGTGCAAATATCTACTGTTTCTAAACTCTATATTTTGTTCCAATTTCAGAAATACATAGGTGTCTTTCATACCAATTTTTCCATGTATATATTTTCCCAAATTAATTGCTATATACCCGGTACATAATAAAAAACCACTGCAAGACACTGCTCAGTTATTGGCTCTGGGTTCGTCGGGTTCTTGGTGAACCTACAAGTCCTATATAGCCCCACAACCAGAAAGGTCCAGCGGATGTAACGGTATATTGCTTTCAAACAGCTGTCATAATTAGAAGAAGTTACAGGTGAAAACGTTGACACACATGGTTGTTTTTTTCAACTAATTTTCAATTTTTCTTATATTCAACTGTTAGTTTCTATAAAGAAACCCTGAAGGATCTACACAAATGACCCCTTGCTGAATTCAGAATTTTGTCTACTTTTCTAAAATGTATAGCTTTCCAGGATCCATTATTGCTTTCATACCCATTTCTACCATTAACTGGAAGGTGGTTGAAAGCACACAAAATAGCAAAAATAGGCTATGTCCCAGAAAAATGCCAAAACTGTGTAAAATTTTTGGTTTTCTGACAAACGTCTGCTTGTCCCTGAAAGCTGGGAAAATGGTGATTTCAGCACCACAATCCCTTTGTTGATACCATTTGCAGGGAAAAAAAACAGACGCTTTCATCTGTAGCCCTTTTTTCCCATTTTTCCACACAAAAAAAAACTTTAGCTATATTTTGGCTAATTTCTGGGTCCCCTCCAGGGGAATCCACAAACCCTGGGTACCTTTAGAATCCCCATGATGTTGGAAGAAAAGGACGCAAAGTTGGCGTGGATACCTTATGTGGTCAAAAAGTTACAGGGGCCTAAGCGCGAACTACCCCAAATCGCCAAAAAAAGGCTTAGCACAGGGGGGGGGGGAAAGGCCAAGCAGTGAAGGGGTTAATATAAAACCAGTGTCTCCAAAGTATATATTTTAGTAATAGGTCAACTGAACCTAGTGCAAACATTTGTTTGTGTGTCTATTAAAAGTACACTTTCTAGAATTCAGCTTATAAGACCATGATATTACCAATCAAAAAGAATAACTCATTGTACCATGAATGTTAAGTCTCTCCATCAATTAAATCCTATACCGGCTTCTATGCAGCCTTTACATTTGGTGATTAAACAATTGCACACATTTACATTTCCTTCAGGTAGCAGGCACCCTGGTGAGAAGGCCTGCTTCTTCCTTGCTCTCTGTCCCTCCCTGGGCTTTACAGCACAGGAAAACCCCTCCCCATTACAACCCCGCCCTCCAGGCACCTTGAGGGCCACATTAACAGTTGAGGGATGCTTTTTTTTTTTTTTTTTTAACAGAAAAGTATATGAACTGCTTTTGTAAGATTAAACAAGCATTGGCATAGCCAATAGGTCTCGCCTTTGTGACCTTATAAGTGTTTAGCCATGCAACGGTTGATGTTGTTGCACCAAGGACATTGTGCTGCATAACTAAATACTTGCAAGGTCCCAAAAGCGAGACCTATTGGCTATGCCAATGCTTGTTATTCCTTTATGCTTGTATTTGTATCTGTGTGATATAAGGCACAAGTAGAGGTAAGATGCTAGATCCAGCACACCTAGTGGTAAAAGCCTAGTGGCTGAACCAGCACAGGTTGGGGTATGAAGCTTGAACTTCTACGAGTAGACGCGAGAAGGGTCACGAGGATAAAATGCTGGGATTAACGTCATCAAGGTACAACCCAGGACTCTGGATGGAAGAGGCTAGACCTGTTGCCATGGTACAGTGGCGAGATGCTCTAAAACATTGTGACAACTCTTAGAAACAGCTCCTTGTGAACACCCCGAGCGCCTCATGGCGCTGTATTGATCAGGTAGGTACTCAGTTTAGTTTCCCTTCCTGCATCCGCCTCGACTCTCATAAAGGCAGGGCCTCCCGCTGCAGGCCAGGTAAATCCATGGACCCAAATCTTAATACCACATCACAGCTGTACTAAGGCCCTACACTGACCTCGCTGGAGGCTAAAACTTAAACAAGGTAAACTGCTTGTTGAATGCAGCCATTACCCTCACGCACTATCATTATTTTACCTGGTGGAGGCTGGGCAATTATGCTTTCACTGTTTAAAAAAATAAAAATAAAATTACATCTGGGTTGACTGCACAGCTGTGTGCATGGCCTGTCCTTAGAAATTCTTTTAAAAAAATAAGGACTTTGGCTCCACTCGGGAGTATTTCTCTCGCCCCTTCCTGTTATTGGTTCTTTAATGTATCATTCCGCTTTCTATGAAGTGCTTGCATTGCAAAATCTGATGAACAATTTTCTATCGCAGAATTTGTCAGAATCATAACACATTAAATGATTTAACTCGGATGCATTATGTACACAAAGCGGTCATTTTTTTCTTTCACTGCAGCAGTTTTTAAAAAAAATTGTTTTAGACAGGACTCAATACAAGCCAGAACTACAGGCTTTGCAATGCTGGCTAATGTTTGCATTCAATATATGTTTTTGTGTGTTGATGGGGTACAGGTGCTTTGCTGCCATGTTTATGCATTGAAAACCAAAATAACTCAGAATAGAACAGTTAGTTTATTGGGCTGAGAGCTCACCGCAGAGATTACTAGTTGCTCCTTTTAGCAGTCTTGGGAGGATGAATGGCTGAGTTGACCACCCCAGTTTCAAACACATGACCTACAGAAAATATGGAGATCTTGCCAACGCTTCCGTTAACCCACTGAGCTAGCTTACACTATCTACATATGAGTAACGGAAGCGACAGGAGCACGAAAGGAAATGCATCGAATCAGAAAAGTAAACAAATGACAAAGATAATAAAAATACGACGCGCTCAAAGGGCAAAGAAAGACAGGGGCGGGGCAAGGGGTGTTAGTGGCACAATGGCGCCCCCACCTCGCACTTGCGGGTATGTGAGGAGGGAGGAAAATTAAATTAAAGGCGTTCACTGGAACTCTTACCCCTGCCCCCGTACGACCGTCATTGTCACCGGTTTAATCTGTCCCAAGCAGATACTGCCGTGAATGCACGAAAAACCAACCCTCACAAACATCGGACACATCCTTGTGCGCACTGCCTCCTCCCCCCCCCCCAAATACACACAACACCGAGAGCATCTTTACCAGGGTCAGAGTTCTCAAGTTTGGGAAATTCTAAGGAGTGAGAACGAATTCACATATTTGATGACATCACAGGAAGTGGTGTCGCACAAAAGTAGCCATCAATGACAATATTGGATCGGACATTAATTAAATGACTATTCAAAATGAAGGTATAGCTAATAAAATAACACCCAAACGTCACTAGGGTGGGGGAATGGCAAACCAAGGCTGTGGGCCGCACTCGTGTCCAAAGCGGCGCCGCCCATCGGATGAAGGCGTCTGGACCAGGGCCTCCCCAGACTTGATGTTGCTCCCTGAAGCTTCAGTAGCTCCCGGAAGCCTCTCGGCACGAAGCAGGGCGCTAAACAGAGGTGCACTAAGAGACCAGGCTCTAGCCCTCCCAGCAGGGCGGGCATTAGCCTGCCGTGAGGGCTCAACCACACCTCCAACTGTGCGAGCCTCACGTGCAATGAGTGAGACTTGCCGTCTCTGCAGGTGATAACGACAAGTGACAACCACTAGACCCGCATATTTAAATGGTATACATGCAGCACAGGCGCAAGCTCCTGGCTCTGTTATCGGCTGGGAAGAGAAGCGGCCTGCTTCAATGCACTACAACACGCTGTGAGCCTACGAGACTATACACAAGACCCCAAACAACCCACATCACAAGCAGACCGGCAGGCACCAGAGCTCTACAGTGCAAGATGAAACAAGCCCGGGAGTGGTGCGTGCCGAGTGAGGAGCCATGGAGGTGGGGGAGAGGGGGGCTGGTGAATGAGAGGGGGGGAGGGCTCAGGGTCTGCGGATGCCTGCTGCGAGGGTGCACGAGACGGCCGGGGCAGGCAGGAAGCGCGTGCTGGTTTTAGTGTAATGAATGGGCGGGTACTGTCAGGCTTCCCCAGACAAAGTAGTAACCTGATCCACAACAGATGGTGCCAATGCTCGCTCCCGACAGTTGTAGGCCGTGGGAGTGAACATTTACAGAGAAGGTGGGACACGCACCCGCCTTTGACCAATTGCATGCTGAAAGCCCCACGCAAAGGCCAATAGAAAGTGTGGGAAATAAAAAGCCACACGCACGAGTATAGTGAAAGTCTGGAGAAGTCTGTAGTGATTACAAGAGGCCCTCTGCTTAGCGCAGCTAGGCGAGACCTAAAAAGCATGGGCATGTGGGTCCCCTAGTTCCCGTCCCCTTCGACCTCTGTTTACATTCACTTTAAGGTAAGTTGAGGTGGTGACGGGGAGGAGGCCAGCAGGATCATGTTTAGACGCAGAGCTCTGATTGTCCAGGGCCCTTGAGCCTCAGAGTAATGGCCCTGAGAATGAGGAAAGTAGTGAGATCCTTGGATAGCATCAAAGAGATGGCCTGGAGGAAAGGGCGCTATGTGGGAGGTCAATTTTTAGTTTAAAAATGACAGAGCCAGCTTCCTCAGAGAGATGCCTTGAAGAAGGTGGGGAGGTATTGGGGCTCTTTTTTATTTTAAAGGGCCATTAGTGTAGCAGGTCCAGAATCACTGGGGCCATGGTTGTGAGGGGCCATCGCATAACAATTTTAGCTGTCTTACTAACAAAAACGGGGTGGGAGACATTTTCCTTGATAGATTTAGAAACAACATTGGGCGAGAGATGGGAATTTTCCCCTTCTATTTTTATAGTAAGGGTCAGACAGCCTGCTTTGGGCCTCCGGCCTATAAGTGATAGCCCAATTGAGTGGGCAGAGGACACAGCCTGATTTGCAGGGCTGAAGGTATCATTAGTACTGCAGGTGCAGTGACACCAGGGCCCAGGGCTGGGAAGGGACCAAATAAACTACATTCAAAACATTCATGATATCCTACATTCAAAACTGTCTAAATTCCCAATAAAATCACATTTTACGCCCACCCCACCACCGGGTAATACAATAGACTTATTCTTCACAGCCGTGAAGAGGGACCTCGACAAAGAACACCAGAAATAGCTATCTAAAAGGAAATGCCTTACATCAAATATAACACAAAAACGACAAGCGTTAGAGGAACTTCGTGAAAATTGAAATGGAAAATGCTACTTACCAGTATGCATCTGTTCTTGGCATGTAGAGCTGCAGATCCACACACTGTGCATAGATCGCCATCTGGTGTTGGGCCCGGATGTTTGCACTTTGTTGTTGTATTGGAAAGTCTTTGGAAGTCACGAGATAGGTGACTCCTCCTTTGGACAATAGTGCGCATGGGCATTGACTCCATCTTCAGATTGTTTTTTCGCCAAGAAGGGAAATGATGGAGTTTGTGAGAAACAGAAAGAGATGTCCATGTATGTTATATCTAATTAAGATAATACTGGAACAGATAAAGGTAGCCGGGGAGGTGGGTGGGCGTGTGTGGATCTGCAGCTCTACATGCCAAGAACAGATGCATACTGGTAAGTAGCATTTTCCGTTCGAGGCATATGAGCTGCAGATCGACACACTGTGCATAGATTGCATAGCAGTATCCTCCTTTAGCGGCGACCACCAGTATCTGTTGCAGTGGTTTGAAATAGTGTTTTGAGTACAGCCTGGCCCACAGAAGCTTGTTGTTTTGCTTGCACATCTACACAATAGTGTTTTGTGAATGTGTGCGGTGTAGACCATGTAGCTGCTTTGCAGATGTCATCTAAGGGAATGTTCCCTAAAAATGCCATGGAAGCCCCTATTTTGCGGGTAGAGTGGGCTTTAGGGGGAGTAGATAGTGTACGTTTTGCTTTATGATAGCAAATTTGTATGCATTTGACAATCCACCTTGCAATGCCAGATTTTGATATGGGATTGCCTTTATGTGGTGGTGAGAAGGATACAAAAAGCTGTTTTGCGAAAAGGTTTTGTTCTGTCAATGTAGTAAAGGAGTGCTCTTTTGACATCTAGAGTATGAAGAGCTCTCTCCGCTACTGTTTGTGGTTGTGAGAAGAATACTGGCAACTCAACAGATTGGTTGAGGTGGAAGGGAGAAATCACTTTAGGAAGGAATTTGTCTTGAGAACCACTTTATTATGATGGAGTTGTAAAAATGGTTCCTGAATAGTTAGTGCCTGTAACTCACTGACTCTCCTGAGAGATGTGATGGCTACAAGGAAAGCAACCTTCCATGTAAGAAATTGGAGCTCACATTTATGTAGAGGTTCGAATGGAGGGCCCATTAATCTAGTGAGGACGATGTTTAGATTCCACACTGGAGAGGGTGGTACCCTGGGAGGAATTATTCTTTTGAGGCCTTCCATAAATGCTTTGATGGCTGGTATCCTAAACAATGACAAATGTTGTCTATTTTGTAGGTAAGCTGCTACGGCAGCGAGATGCAATCTAATGGATGTGTATGCTAGATTACATCTTTGAAGATGCAGAAGGTAACATATGTGTTGAATAGAGGCATCTAGAGGATTGATTGTGTTATTGGTACAGTATATCACAAATCTTTTCCACTTGGCTGCATAGCAGGCTCTAGTGGTGGGACGCCTCTTTGATAACGTTCATACAATCTGGTGGGAGATTGAGGTAACCGAATTCTAGGACTTCAGGAGCCAGATCGCTAGATTGAGGTGTGTCGGATCTGGATGCCTGATCTCTCCATGGTTCTGTGTTAACAGGTGTGGGGAGAGGTGTAGTTTTTGGCGCGGGACTACGGATAGTTCCAGCAATGTTGTGTACCATGGTTGTCTGGCCCATGTTGGAGCAACTAGAATCAGTTTTAGTGACTGCTGTTGTAGTTTGCGCACCACTAATGGAATGAGTGGGAGAGGCGGAAAAGCGTACGCAAATCTGCCTGACCAATTCATCCACATCGCATTGCCTTTGGACAATGGGTGGGGATATCTGGCGGCGAAGCTTGGGCATTTTGTGTTGTGATGTGTGGCGAACAGATCTATGTCTGGATGCCCCCACATTTGGAAGAATGGTTGAAGAACCTGTGGGTGAAGTTCCCACTCGTGAATCTGTTGTGTTTGACGACTTAACAGATCTGCCATCTGATTCTGAATTCCTGGAAGATGTTGAGCTAACAGGAAAATGTTTTGAGGAATAGTCCATCTCCATATGGTCTGAGCTAGTTGAGAGAGCTGCAGAGAGTGCGTCCCCCCCTGTTTTTGTAAAGAATACATTGCTGTGACATTGTCCGTCCGGAATAACACAGCTTTGCCTGATATGCGTTTCTGGAATGATTTTAGTGCCAGAAAAATTGCTAGTAACTCCAAATGATTGATGAGTAGTTTTTGTTGAGATGTAAAGGATGAGCTCCCCATCCGGAGAGCGATGCGTCTGCGGTTAATACAACCTGTGGAACTGGCTCTAGGAACGGTCGCCCTTTGGAAAGGTTTTGGGTGTTCCACCACTGCAGAGAGCGATGTGTGCGGCCGTCCACCAACACCAGATCTGTTAGCTGACCTAGAGCCTGGTTCCACTGACGTGACAAGCATTCCTGTAAGGGGCGCATCTGGAGTCTGGCATGCGGGACTATGAATATGCAAGATGCCATCATCCCTATTAGTTGCATAAACACCCGAGCTGGAAGGGAGTCCTGCGGCTGGAATTTTGTTATAAGGGCTTGCTATCCTGACTGGATTGGGGTACGCAAGGCCCTTTGAGGTGTCTATTGTGGCACCTAGATATTGCTGGATGTGGGAGGATTGGAGGTGAGACTTTGTGATGTTTATTGTGAACCCTAAGTCGTGAAGTAGTTGTATTGTGGTGTGTGTGTGATTTACACACTGGGTATGAGACTTGGCTTTTATGAGCCAGTCGTCCAAGTAGGGGAAGACGTGGATTTGTTGTCTTCTTAAGTGGGCTGCCACGACCGCTAGACATTTGGTGAAGACCCTGGGTGCTGTGGTGACTCCGAACGGGAGCACCTTGAACTGATAATGTTGACCGTCCACTACAAATCGAAGATATTTTTTGTGGGCGGGGTGAATGGGAATGTGGAAGTAGGCGTCCTTGAGGTCTAAGGTGGCAAGGAAATCGCCTTGTTTGAGTAAAGGAAGGACTTGTTGAAGAGTCACCATATGGAAATGGTCCGACTGTATGTAGAGGTTTAATGGTCTGAGGTCGAGAATGGGCCTCAGGGTTCCGTCCTTCTTGGGAATGAGAAAATACAGTGAGTACACTCCTGTGTGTTGCTGATGCAGGGGAACTGGTTCTATTGCATGTTTTTGTAGGAGGGAAAGTACCTCCTGTTTGAGAAGCGTTAAATGGTCTGCTGACATTGGACGCTGTCTGGGTGGTATGCTTGGAGG
The DNA here is from genome assembly GCA_963921515.1 of Calotriton arnoldi. Classification (NCBI taxonomy): domain Eukaryota; kingdom Metazoa; phylum Chordata; class Amphibia; order Caudata; family Salamandridae; genus Calotriton; species Calotriton arnoldi. Next base: position 1,014,309 of record CAWUFW010003811.1, on the reverse strand, counting down.
AGTTGAAGTGAGTTCCAGGCAATAACCGTATTGGATGATTTGTCTCACCCACCTGTCTGTGGTAATGGTGTTCCAGACAGGCAGGAACTGTAGTAATCTTCCCCCGACTGGAGTGGAATGGTCTGGGGGGAGCGGAGGGAAGTCATCGTTTGGAGGTAGAGGCAGTACGGGTATTGACGGTTTTGCCTCTACCTTTGTTATTATTACCTCTGTAGCCTCCTCTGTAATAGCCTCTGGTAGTGGAGGTCTGGGTGGGACTTTTATAGGACGTAGAGGAGTTGTCTGTACTAAAGCCTCTAGAGGCGCCCCTATAAGAGGAGCGACGAAAGGAACTTCTGGGAGTTTGAGATTGTAATGCTCCCATTGATTTGGCGGTGTCGGTATCTTTTTTCATCTTCTCTAAAGATGAATCCACAGTAGGGCCAAATAAATGTTGTTGGTCAAACGGCTGATTTAATATGGCAGTTTGGACCTCGGGTTTGAACCCTGAAATACGGAGCCATGCATGTCTGCGTAAGAGGACACTGGTATTGATGGCCCGTGAAGCTGTGTCTGCGGCGTCTAGAGCGCAGCGAATGGAGGTATTTGTGATAGTTTTGCCTTCCTGTATGAGATCAGTGGCTCTTTGTTTGTATTGATCTGGAAGGTGTTGTAGTAGGGTCTCTAGTTCATCATAATGTGCCCTATCGTACCGAGCCAGTAACGCTTGTGTGTTGGCAATTCACCAAATATTGGCTGCCTGGGACGCCGTTCTTTTACCTGATGCGTCCAGGAGCTTTGACTCCTTATCAGGAGGTGGAGCATTGCCTGAGGTTTGGGAGTTAGCCCTTTTCCTGGCGTTGGAAACTACTAGTGAATCTAAGGGAAGTTGCCCTTTAATGTAAACAGGGTCAGCTGGGGCAGGCTTATATTTCTTTTCCACCCTGGGGTTAATGACTCTAGCCCTGACAGGATCTTTGAAAACTTCAGGAGCGTGCTTGACTACCCCCTTTAGCATTGGTAGAATAGAAGTGGACCTTTGAGATGGTGCAAAAGTGTCCAGAAGGAAGTCTTCCTCTATAGGGTCTGTATGTAAATCCACACCGTGGTATTCTGCAGCTCTATGTATGAGCTGAGTGAACCCTATAGTATCCTCTGGAGGGGATGGTCTAGATGGGTAGATCTCATCTTGTGGTGTATCGGGGACATCTGGTGTACCATAGTTGTCCCATGGGTCAGTAGGAATATGAGGATGACTGGGCTCTCCTAAAGGGTGGTCATCACCTTCGTACTCAGAAGGGTCCTGATCATCCTGAGGTGGAGGAGATTCTGAGGGTACTGGAGATGGAATAGGAGAGATGTGGTGTGGAGGAGGGGGTGGAGAAGGGATCCTAAAAGGGGAAGTGGCAATGTCTCTTTTCTTGAGAGGAAGTGGAGCTGGTGTAGGTGTGTCCAATTTCCTCTTTCTGGAAGGACTAACCACAAGGCGACCTGTTTCTTGGTCGATTTCCAGTATTTGTTGGGTTGGATCAGGCTGAGAAAGTTTGTCCTCTGAAATGTGGTGCTTCTGCATCGATTTTTTCGGTACCGAAGGTTTGTGTGGCACCAATTTTGGAGTTGTTTTAGGTTTTGGAACGGGAGTTTTTAATCGGTTCCGTTGGGGTCTTTGGAGTCGGTACCGGTAACTTTTTTGGTTCCGAAGATGGAGCGCCAGCTGTTCTGGGAACTGGCTGTTTACTCGATGCCGACGGTTTTTTCGGAGCGGAAGGCTCGGCGCTGTGTTTCGGTGCCGAATGCGCCGACGCCGAACCTGGCTTCGGTGCGGGTGTAGACAGTGGCTTGTCTTTTGGCTTCGGTGCCGGGATGGGGTGTCGGCACCAAGGGTAGGCTGGCTCGAGCCCGAGCGGCCTGAAGGCTTAGTTATTGACTTCTTAGCCGAGCCCGAAGGCGGGGCTTTGGACGTTTTGTCCCGGTGTGCACCTAGGCCTGAAGGTGAAGGTGGTACCGAAGCCTTTGCCGGAATGGATGATGGGGAGGGGTCGACGTCAGTACTTACGACCCGTTGCCCAGGAGTGATTTCTTCGATGTCGGAATCATCAGCTTCGGAGGCGCTGACGAGGCCTTCTTCGAGTTGTTCTTGTTCCGGTACGTCGACGCCTTCCTGGTAGATATCGTTCGGAATGGATGTCGACGATCGAGCCATGTTTCTTCGAGCTAGACGATCTCGTATGGTTTTCTTCGAGCGGAAAGAGGCGCAAGCTGGACAGTCCTTGGCCTCGTGCTCCGGCGAAAGACAGAGGTTACACACCTCGTGAAGATCGGCGTGGGGAAACTTCCATCCACATTGAGGACACTTTTTAAAGGGAGTCCTTTCCATGAGCCAAAAGGCCCGGTGGCGCAGTTAGGCCCGAAGGCCTGCGTCGACGACTGGAATCGAAGAATCCGAGTTTGTAAAGATGTGCGTGGAAAAGGGGAACGCGATCGAAAACAATACCGACGAAAGGGTGAAGGATTGCACGTTGAAAGTTAGAACGGTGTCGACACCGAACTGGAGCGCGACAAAACACATCCGAGCCCGATGGCGGAAAAAAACAATCTGAAGATGGAGTCGATGCCCATGCGCACTATTGTCCAAAGGAGGAGTCACCTATCTCGTGACTTCCAAAGACTTTCCAATACAACAACAAAGTGCAAACATCCTGGCCCAACACCAGATGGCGATCTATGCACAGTGTGTCGATCTGCAGCTCATATGCCTCGAACATAATAATTAAAGAAGCCGACAATGGAAGGAATGTGGTCATTCTAAATAAGGAAGACTATCTTTATGAAGCTTATCAACATCATGGTGATAAGTGCTACATGAAACTTCTCTACAACCCAACCAAAGAGATACAAAGCAAACTAAGTGACCTTCTTGACAACTGGTATAGCAAGGACTTACCTTGGAAGAAAAACAATATCTTTATCAAATATCTGGTGACCCCCTAACTCCATACTTGCTGCCCAAAATTCATATGGCAGGCACACCACCTAAGGGCAGAACGATTATTGCGGGCATCGGCTCGATCTGTTCAAATCTGGGAAAATATATTGATGCAGAACTTCAGCCATTCATTAAAGACCTACCCTCTTTATTCAAGGATACAAAGGATATTCTTCAAACACTCCAGAAGATTGATTACCAACTGGATTACTTACTAGCAACCATAGACGTAGTAAGTCTATATACCTTAATCAAACATCAGGACGGAGTTGAAACAGTAATGAAATGCCGGACTACAAGGTCTGTACATCTTTTTGGAAGTAACACTAGAGCTTGCAAAATGCCTGTGAAATATCGGCAGTGTAGTTTTTCTTATTGCCTTATTCTTACCTTTGGTTTGTTTCATTTTGGTAAAAAGTATTTCATTTCGGTTTCATAGACTTTGTATTTTCCTGCCTTTATTATCTGCTGCGTCATTCTTGCTACCATACCCTTAAAGGGGTCATCTTGTGTCGAGAATACCACAGTTCTCATACCCCTCCCTTACAGAGCAAACAATCACCCGGAATAAGCATTTCAGAATGTTCTGCTCGGGTTTTGAGACCTACTGTGACATCATTCACTAAATAGCCGCCTTATAACCAACATGGCAGTAGGGCCCGCTTTTGGCTGATGCCACATTGATTGATAGCCATTGCTCTACTAGAAAGACCTTGGAAACTCGAGATACCAGCTTCGTCTAGGATTTAGGGTGCATGAAATGGCAGGATTCAGTGAGTTGGTCTTTAAGATCAGGAGGGTCGTGTGGACAACTGAAGGATTCCCCAGAAGATCCGAACTGCCACTGAGATTAGGTGAATTATATCAGTGAGTTCAGGGAGCTTCTTATGAATTGAGGCAGAGATCAAGCTGGGAACTGATATTGTGGACCTGCCCTTCCCATGAGAGATGAGGGCAGTCTGGGAGGTGAAGCGTATATCTTTCCCGTGAGCAATAAAGCAAGCGTGTCCCCATGTAAAGTTAGGACGTAAAATGTTTGCCTTTGAAGGAAGTGGACAAAACTGTGAGGTCAGAGGAAACTCAGTGGTGTGTGAGTTAGGCTCCACCTTGGAGGCGAGTCAAGTTGTAAGGTGAGACCTGAAAGTGGAGGGGAACCTCTAGAGGGGAGAGAGGGTCCCCATGGAAAGGAAGGTGTGCTCTTTTGGGGGATAAAACTTGTTTTCAAAAATTTGTCAGATCGTGGATGTGAAATGCCATGTAGTCTTGATTTTTTTTTTTTGACAGGTCAGGGAAATAAGTCAAGCACAGTTGTTCTGTGGGAAACCCTAACAATACATTAACTGGTGCCTTCGTCTTCCTTCTACAGGTGGCATTTCTGAACTGGCTGCACGATGACAGTGTGCAAAGTAAAGAGATCCTTCAAGCTGTAACTGGTCTGCAGGTGGCCCGTGAAATCCTGAACCGCCTAACTGGTCAAGATGAAATAGACAAATACAAGGTGAAACCTTTTTTTTAAATTATTTTTTATAAGGGAAAGCAAGCATTCTTATTCTTCTCACCAGTCTGCTTTGTGCCTTATTTGACAAAGATGGGCGTTGATAGTCCTGGCTTCTCCTCTGTGATGCTTACTTCACCAAACCCAGGGAGTTGTGGTGGGCGCCTGATTCCTTCACCACTGGATAGCTCAATCACCCTGGAATTTGAAGACTCGTACTTGGGGTATTTTAGGAAAATCCCTGACCATTTTTAACTGGAGAAAAGGGTGACCCTTGGCTGATTTTGTAGAATGTGTTGTTGACCCCAAGACACCGATTTCTGGCAGAGAAGATGGAAAACCCTAAGAGACTTTGACCCAGTGCAAGAGAGGCAGACAGAAAAAAAAGAAAGGGCAATAAAGAGAAAGATGGGAAACCGTGACAAAGGGACATTTGAGAAAAGAACCTGCAAAAGTGAGATAAAGAGGCAGGACTCGTTGGATGGTGGAAGTAAAAGGCAGTGAGGTGGAATCAAGATTAGGCAACCTTGGCATTGGGCAGCACCGCTTGTGGGCTTCTAAGAAACAACTTTGGGTCCATGCACTTATTTATTTTACACATTAAATACTGCACAGGTGAGCTACTCAGAATAAGAGGAATAACATCTGCACTAAACAAATTACATAGCTCCAAATGACCGCAGGAGGGTGGAATTTCCCCAAAGAAACCTTATGCAGAGGGACACTAACATGTACAGTCTGGAAGAGAGGAAGTAGAAATAGCCATTTTAGAGACTTTAAATTGCATTTTGTGTATTTGAGGTTAAGTAGCCTTTCTAACAGAAGTGCTGTTTGAAGCTTTAAAGTGCTACGCAGAAGAATAATTGCCGTTGAGATGGATGCTTTAAGAGTTGATGAAATATAGTGGTTGAATAGTGACCTGCAGATCCAGTGCAACTGGCATACTGGTAATTACATATTTAAAGGGAATTAAATGTGGTCAAGGCCAGGTTTTTTTCCTCATGGTTCGGAACTCTCTAGACCGAGAACAAATTACTGTGAAGTGTGTGGTATGTCTGTCCAGACTACTGAAGCACTTAAAAGCTGTTACCAGTGGAGAAAGAGGAAAGGTCACATTTTTCACTGCCCTGCAGTTTAGGTGCATCAATACATTTTCAAAAAGTCAATTTACAGCAAGACAGGCCTTTTGTAATTTAAGTTGTATTAAAAAAAATATATAAATATATATATTTTTACTGCGAGTCTACAATCATGGATTCATGTTCCTCACTTGAGGGGCTGAAAGAGAAGTATAACTCCTCCTTACTTGTCTTGGGGGCAGGTTCATCAAGAGGGGTGGACAGTCGGGTCGCTTTGACGCAGATCCAGCGCATTTTGAAGCACTGCTCTTCTGTTTGAACACGTTTTTATTATTACAAATGACTTCTCTTCAGTAATGCTCTTTCTAGTGGCCATAGATTCCTCACCGGGCGCCACACTGGAGCTGGGAATCTTTTCATCGGTGTGCTGCCGCATGCCAATAAAATGGCAATAAGATTTCGTGATTCTTTGTGGCGCCTGGGAGGTATTCTAAGGTGAGTAATCGGTAGTTACTCCATCCGAATCCACCTGACTGATTTAGTTTTAATGTATGTGGCGGTGGTCTCTCTCCTCCCCCCCCCCCCCCCCAGTACGTCTTTCTTAATGCAAGCTGCTTCTTCGCTCAGAAAAACTAAGCGAGGCCATGCAAAAGTTCAGGCTCCTGGCCCCCACCAGATCCCTACCGACGCTCCGGATACATCTGCCTGGTGACTAGTAGAAAGTTAAGGCCGGGCCCTGCATCGACACTCAAAGTAAGGCATGTGCAGTAAGACGGGACTGGCAGTGACTGGGTCCCGCAGTCAGCCGTTTCCTGCCTGTTTGCTCCGTGTGGTGGAGGCAAGCACCACGTCCCTTTGCGGCAGGAGCCGCCGCCAGCCAATTGGAGCACTCGGAGGCGCTTTAAAACTCAACGCGGGCTCCCGCAGCGCGGGCGAAGCCCGGGCCAAGGGCGGGCCCGTCCTTGCCCGTCATCGCCCGGAAGAGGCTGGGCTGGGCCCACTCCCTAACATCTGCCTTCTGGATATAAGGTATTCACCCATTATTTTTAAATCTACTTTAACAGTGCACTTGGACATTATGGGGAGAAGGAAGGCAACGGCGGAGAAGGAAGGGGGCGGGAAAGTAGTCACAACTCTCGATGCGTTTCTGTCAAGAGCTGCAAACGTTCTCTCCCATGAGATCGAAATAACAGAGAGACGCCTATCGATGGAACCATTACTACACCTTAACAGGTCACCTTTATTGAGTACTCCCGAAAACATCTTGCAGTCCTCACTAATTTTATCGGTTCCATCTGATGACCTCCCACCTGGCCAACGGTCGCTCTCACCTTTTATCGAACCGTCCCCTGTTCTCAATGGGAGGACTGATGTGTCATCATCCCCCGTCAACCTTGCTGCTAATCTGCCAACAAGTCGATCCAGGGCTCGAGGGGGTGAGAAACTCAAAGCATCTAAAGTCACCCGAGCTATAAAACCCAGGGCAGCTCGCGCTAAGATGATTATGGTAAACAATCCGACAACCGCCCCGCACCCTCCAGCTAACATCTTGCCCTGTGACATAGCTTTGGACAAATCCTTTTGGCAGGAAGTAACTAAACTCATGTCCACCCTACTCGATCCTATTATGCTGAAGCTGACTCAAATCAAGGAGAGACTAGTCAGTTTAGAGTCTCAAAATTTGCGAGCCCCTCCAAAAATGGCGACCCTCAACGTTGACCATCTCTCTGTAGTCACAGACAAGCCTAAACCCACTCCGCCCCCTAGTCGGGGCGCAAACTCTTCATCGTCCTTGGGCACTCCAATATGGCCACCTGTGCAGGGGGGGTTCTGTTCCCCCAGCCAGTGTACCACCTATTGGCCAACTGGAGGTTTGTACCCCAACTCTTTTGGGCACGGGCAGAAACGACCAACGGGTTCCAACAGGACCGGGCGAAATAATCCAGAGACCTACTCCATCGGTAACTGAAGTCCCTCCTCGGGAAGAGGGGGTCTTTCATCAACATCAACCCTTTCATCTCCCACCAGCAGCCTCACCTCTTGTGCTGGCCCTGGCAAATGTTCCTCCTCTACTGGACCAGCAACGTGAATCAACCACGCAGTTAATGGACAAATGTTTGCACTGGCTATCTAATTATCTTATGAACTGGGGCACGGGGCGCTACCAGGTAGCAAATAGGATTATCATGGCAAGAAGGGTGGGGTGGGTTGGTAATTCTAACAAATCCTTTGCAGGGGACTGCGTGGTAATAAACTTTAATCAAGCGCACTTTGGCAGTGCACTTCTTAAAAATTTACACAAGACATCTCTTAGGAGCACGCAGATAATTCCCCTGGAACTGGAGTTCTTTTACAGGCAAGGTTGTAAGCAGGGTCCTTTGCCAGAATTTGTGCAGCAGGGTGAAATGAGGCCAACGATAAACATTCCACGAGATCTTGACTATGAACACGCACGCTTTGACTCAGGGGTTGGCCTATCAAATAGATATACCCCCCTCTCAGACCTGAAAGCATGCAATTGACCATTACCATCGAGTGATTCCCCGGCCCTTATCTCAGAGCAAGTAACCCCTGCCCTGCAGGTAACTCCCATGCCCCTTTTAACACAGAGGCTGGTGGATGGAAATAAGATAAATTTGGCATCGTGGAACGTGGCAGGGATCGCTTCCAAGTTGGGTAACGCCGAGTGGCAAAACTACTGGTCAAAGTAGGATATCATTTGCTTCCAAGAGACATGTGCCAAGGACCCAGTGTATTTTGATGGGTATCGTTCCTTTTATACACCAGCTGTGCCCTCTGCATCAGGCAGAGCGAAAGGGGGTCTATTAACCATCATTTCTAACACCCTACCGATTCAAATAAAGCAGATAGGCTCTCCGAACAATCACTTCCAAATGTTACGATTGGAGCTCACAAAGTAAGATTACTGGATTTTAATTAATTTTTATAATAATGAATTTGGGGGCAACATGAAGAGACCAGTAGTCGACCTGGGTAACGAGCTGGATCGCCTTAACCCACGCACTTTTAAGTCCTCCTGCAGCTTAATCTGGATGGGGGATTTTAACATACACCTGTGCAAGTATAATGAGGCCAGGGTGTGTGGGCTGGATGACCATCAGGGTAACCCTCTCTGTCACTTTTCACACACTGAATATGGTGACACTTTAAATCAATCACTCTACTCGAGGCATCTGAGCGTAATTAACAGCTCAAGGATCGGTCAAGTGGAGAGTACTTTTAGACGAAACAATACCGAGTCAACAATTGACTTCGTCTTAGTTTCTCTGGCTACACGAGACAGAGTAGACCACATAGCCACCCTGTTTACTCCCTATAGTGATCACGCTATTTTATACTCCCATTTGACCCTTCCATATAAAATTAAAAGAGACCAGCAGGTAGTGGATGACATCGTAGTAGCCAGGAAAAATGGTTACAAATTAAAATGGACCCAGGTTGTTAAATTAAATTTGATCGACTCCATAATAGCCCAAGTAAGTGATAACATCTTATACTGCCTGGCGGAGGATTTTCCTCCCTCCCAAATAGTCACACAGTTTAGAGACTTATTAATAAAATTAAAAGGCGCACTTACCCGTCCCAAACCAGCCAACGACTTCCATCTGAGCCGCTGGTTTGATACAGTTTGCTCTAAAGCAAAGAGATCTCTAGTAGGCGCCTTAAAATCCAACCCTAGAGACCCGGTACCGGTAAGAACACTGAGAAGTGAGTATAAGCAGGCGAGATCCAAACGAATAAAGGATATAAGGGAGAAGGCATGTGAGGACCTTGAACAAGCTGCCAGGTCTGGGAACAGCCGGGAGTTCTGGAAAATCATAAACACCCCCTACTTCAAAGACGTAAAAGATCCATCACTAGATACGCATGTAGGGGAAGAGGCGTGGATAAAGCATTTTGAGGGCATTTTTTGTTTAAAAGCTACCAACGAATCTACGCAACCGGTCCCAGTACCCCCCCCCCCCTCCCCCCCAGTAGCTTCTTGACTTTTTCGACCCATGAAGTAAGAATAGGGTTGGCAGCCTGCGTCCCGGGAAAAGCCCCAGACCCAGACGGGGTCCCCATTGACCTCTTTCAGGTAAATGGAGACATGTGGGTCCCACTTTTAACAAACGTATTTAATAGCATAGCTATAGAGGGACCTCCCCCCTCCTGGAAACACAGTGTTCTAGTCCCCATCTTCAAGAAGGGAGATAGGGGCTGTCCGAAGAACTATAGACCCATCTCCCTTCTTGATACAACGGCAAAATTAATGGGCCGGCTACTACTAGCCAGATTGGAGACATGGGCACTGGAACGAAACATCTTAATGCAGGCTCAATATGGCTTCCAGAAGGGAAAGGGGACGGTGGAAAAATGTCTTAATCTTTCGCTATGCATAGACAAGTACACAAAGGCCAAGGGCGGAAAGCTATACATGGCCTTCATGGACTTGTCAGCTGCGTTCGATTGTGTGTCCCATCAGAAGTTGTGGCCCATGATGGTGGAAATGGGGATCGATCTTCCAATCATTCATTTCATTTATCAGCTATACGCTAACGCCACGGCCTGTGTGAGATATGGCCGAAATGGAGAATGCACACGGGTGTTTAAAATAGAGAAGGGGGTCAGGCAGGGTTGCGTCCTCGCCCCGTTTCTCTTTTCCATCTATACTAACGGGGTGGAGGCGGCCCTGTCTGGCACAACTCTCGACGTCCCCAGATTTGATGACTCCCACTTACCATTATTGGCCTACGCTGATGATGCAGTGTTACTAGCGAGGACAGGCGTAGCTCTTCAGAGTCTTAACTGCGTATGCTGCCTTTATGGCCTCGCTGGACCTCCGCGTTAATGAAGGTAAATCTTTTATCATTATAGCTGGAGCTATCCGAGGTGCAAAAGTGCCTCATTTTCATTTAGCCTCCCAAAAAAATCGAAGTAGTGGACTCCTTCGCATACCTGGGCGTTCTGTTTGAGAGCAAACAAACTTGGTCGAAATTGGTGGCTGCCAGAGCCCTGGGCATGGAAAGAAGCCTACTGGCGTTGAGGCTTTACTAAGAAGCTGGGGGCCAGCCCCGTGGACCCGATTAAAACCATTTATCTAGCCAAAACAAAGGCGGCAGTAACTTATGGGGCTGGAGTCTGGGGGATGGCTCATATCGAGCAATTGCAGAGCATGGAAGACACCTTTTTTAAGTCTAGGGTCTCATTACCACCTTCAGCATCTAATTTCATCTTACACCTTGAATTAGAACTCCCTTACTTGTCTGATTGCATTAGGCTGGCACCGATCCTACTGTGGCTCTCCATCTGGCGGAGGACGACGGTTAATTTAACCCAACGCATTATTGGTGATTCCCTCAGGTTGGAGGGTCGCAGTGGGATCGGTTGGCTCAGTTATGTGGAAGCTGAGCTAAGAGCCATCGGGCAGGAGGAGCTGTTTAAAGACCCAGCTTCCTGTAGGAATGTTTCTAAACAGAAACTGATTGATCTATACATGCAGAGGGCTGCTCTTATTCGCAGGGGGAGGATCTGTCACCAACAGGCTCTTATCGCTTATGCCTTTGTTCCCCCTAGACCTGCGGGAGAGCATCACTATTTCTATCTCTCACGTATTACTATGGCTCAACACAGATTTATTCTGGTGCGTTTCCGTCTTAATTTTATCCCTCTGATGCTTGGTTCCCAGAGAGGAAGTTCAAGCATGCTGACCTCATCCCGTGTCCGGGTGACAATGTCTCACCCCAAACTGATTTACATTTGGTATTGTTTTGCAAATTTTACTACAGAGAAAGAGAAGCTTTCATTTCACCCATTTTAAGACATCAAAACTTTAAATAATGCAGAGTGGCACTGTATTTTTTGAAGTCTTTACCTAATCCGTATATTTGTTTTTCAGTAGCATCTTTTTTGTGGGCTTGCATGAGAAAGAGAAAGTCGATGGGCACGCTAACTTGAATCACTGTAAAGGTTACCCAAAATCATGATTGTAAATTGTTTTATGCTTTTTTTTTTTTTTAATGGCTTGATATGATGAATTTGTGCTTTTATGATTTTTTTTTTTTTTATAGATCGAATAAAGATTTTAAACTTAAACGACTGGGTTCTCAAGCGCTCCGTTACATGACACGAAGGGAGGCGGAGGGTTTCAGGTGGTTATTCAGCGCCTTCCATAGAATAGGTCAAAGTAGGTAAAGGATTGGCCGGGGGGGGGTAAGGGTAGTGAGATGAAGTGAATACTTCAGAAGTACACATACACTCAGCGGCGTAGCAAGCACTTTGGCCGCCCGTGGCGGTCCCCGTGTTTGCCGCCCCGCGGCGGCCGCATTTGGGGTGTGGGCGCTTGCCGAGACGGCAGGTAAGAGAGGGGGGAGGCTGCAGGCCCTCAAAACGCGCACCGCCCTATTGGGGCCCTTGCCACGCCACTGCATCTAGAGAAAGCCAGCATACTCCATACTTCTAAACTAAGGGAATGACTCTTCAGACAAAAAGTGGTAAATCTATGTATGAGAGTACCATCTTCCAACAGCATTAGTGCCCGAATTCAGTAAAGTCTCGGACAGACGAGTATTCCTAATAGGAGAGCAAACAGACTGGAGGGCGGGGATGTGTTAAAGAGAGGCTGTGGCGCTTGCTCGGTTATGGATATCCGTATAAATGAGGGCCTTTGATTTCACACCAGCTGTGTCTAATTTAGTTTATCGAGCCGCTATTGTGCAGAGCTTCTGATTGTATTCGGACGCTCTTTTCCTCGAACAATGATATTTTTGGGAATTCTTTGTTGTAATGTGGTGCCCTCTTGCTGCAGTTTGTGGTTGTAGGGGCTTAATGTAGCGCCGGTGATCCTACTATTGAAGCCACATACGTACTTACAGGCCCATACTTAAAAATGCTGAGGTCACGGCAAGGCTCTGAAAAATGCGCTTTTCACAGATATTTGGGGACTGGAGTTCGAATAGTAAATCGTCCTCACATCGAATATATGGGGATGTTTCTATACCTCGCTTCCAAGTTCCAGGAGAGGCATAGAAATACCAGGGAAACACGGTCCAGTAGCAGACTGATCCACCGCTCCTCGCCAGCAGGTCGCTCACAAAGATTCACTCTCCTGCTTGTTGCAGTACGAAATAACGCCCTAGTAATCCAGGGTCTCTCCACCAGCTGTGGCCCCCGTGGCCTTGAAAACCTTACAGACTTACAGGAATTTTTCCCGCTCGCAACTTTATTTTGCCAAGCTGCACTTCAGAACTCCCGATGTTCAGCTCACATTGAGGGAGGACCTGGCTTGGCAGTTCGGGCTGGACTGTTCCCATGAGGCACAGGGTCAAGACTGATTTGCATATGGCCAGGTCTAAACTGGGGTGGCATGGTGAGCAAAAGAATGATGGATTTAACCCAGATCTCTTGACTGGGGGTGAATGTTTTGATTTGTTCTGCATTCCGTCCATCAATTGTGTGTCTTTTCCTTTTCCCAGCTCACATTGAACAGCATAAATTCTACCTGCTCACACTTGTTCCGTCCTGATGATCTTACATTCATAAGATCGAAACGCCGTCGACCTTTACAACTTAAAACTCCATTACTGCAACTAATTAAATTTGGAGTTTTATACACTGTTGTCAATGCGATGTAAATTTTTAATGTCACAAACACCCCTCACTTCACGCACTTTCACTTTTTTGTGAGCACCAGAACTATTATCAAGCAATTATATTATGATACTCCATTTATGCCGCTAATAAATGTGATGTCATACCAAACTTTGTGTCCCAGCATCTATTGCTTAACTAGTCCCGCCTGGACTACACTACTTTGTGCCACCTGATTAACGCTGCCTAAAAATAATTCAGTAGCCTAGGCTACACGAGGACCCAAGCGGCCTCCCCTTGACCTTTGTTTTTTCCACATAGAAATACCAGAAGGCACAGGAATGGTTAGCGTACCGGCCGTACGCGGAAACACTTTGCTTCGAATTTCCTTGGTCACTGTACATGAATTGCCCAGTGAAATGTCTTGTTTTTTTTGTCTTTTAGAAGGAATGCATTGCATCAATTGCTGATTACGTCTCGAAGCATCCCCGAGCTACTCCGCAAGAACTGAACCAAGTGGTGGAACAGAACGTCGTCCTGTTTGCTGCCAAGATACAGGCTTCCACTTAACAAGCCCCGGCATGGACCGAGCAGCAAGGAGCGCTATAAGACCACTTCATTTATCTAAGCGGACTCGCAGTGGGAATGTCACCGTCCAGAACCAAAGCTTTCGCGTTTGTTTCATGCACTGCCCGCTATCAGGAGTATGTCTTGCCCGGAAAAAATGTGGGCATTTGGTCTTGTCAAAGGTTGGGAAAAACCAGTCACGTCTTTTATTGCATTAACTATTTTCAGTTGTAATGTGAGCAGAAAAGAACAAATAAATAATGTAAAATGTATCCATTTCGTTATAACCTGCGCCTGATCAAGTGTGCAGCCGCTCATTGGGCAGAAAAGTTTACTTGCAACGGCTGTGTTTTCAATGTTTGCATTCCCCAGACCCTCTTTAATACAAGTGTGAGAAGAGTAACTCCTCTGTTGTCAATTTGTTGAGCGAAATGGGCAGATTCGTGCTATGATCAGCAAACAGATATTGAGGGGTTCGGTTAGTCAAAGTAAGATCACAAGAAAGGCTTAGGTTTGAGGAAGAGGAGGTGATTCCGAACAGTTGTTAGACTGGGCGTGCAAATCAATGTCCCCAGTCCATTTTTCCCTCTCCATGGGGGAGGTGCCAGACGCCTGGATGTGTGCTTCCGGTTGTTGTACTCTGCAAGGACAGGACCCCACTTTTCTGCGTTTGTTTCGGTTTCAAGGGAAAGTCCTTAAGTCCAAAAAATGTGTGTTTTTAGCAATTGTTTTAGGCGAAGATTATCGGACAGCACAAGCTGTCTGGTTGCCAAAAAAACAAACGATTGGGGGCCTACGAAGAATTTGCAGGGGCTTACAGCCCACGCATTACTTACCACTAGTTGGCTTTGTCATTTTTCATTTGCTCGTTTCATACTCGATGGCTTTCCTTGCCCATCCTGTTTTTGTCCCTCACCCTGGACATACAATTTCTCTGAACGGCTGCCTTCTATCCTTCTGCTGCTCACTTTTAGGGAAGTACTTTTTTTTTGTATTTGCTTAAGCAGTCAATGAGTACATTTGTTTTCAGGCTCTCTCCCTTCAGTTGTTCTTAACTCCCTGTCAAATACCTGCTTTGCTGTCTCCCTCATGTTGCAAGCTCTCTCATGTGCTTCTCTCAAACCAAACGCTCTCCCTCTGCCCGCACTCATGTGCTTCTTCCACCCTTTTTTTTGTTTAAAAAAAAGAATAAACAAATCTTCAGCTTGTATAGGGGAGTGGGTGGGACCAGACAGCAAATTGCCACCAACACCTTCGCCACCCCCCCCCCCCCCCCAAACTGCTTAAGCCCTACTTTTTCATTTGGGGAAAAAATATGAATAATCCATCTCAGATCGATAAATAATAATTAAAAAAATCGCATCACTTTATAGGCACGCATGCGTAATGACATGTGGGCGCCTACAAAATATGTCCACTTTTGTCCAGCTTCCTTTTGGCCATGCTGCTCAGCATCGCCTAAAAGGCATTGAAAACGCCAATAGGTCCCAAAGGCAAGACCTGTTGGCTTGGCCAATGTTATTATTTATTTTTACATTAGTGAGGGCCAGGCAGCTCGTTCGAGAATAAGGTTGGACATAAACCACCATTACAATTAAAGCATTGACAATACCAAAAGGCTGGCAGTCAGCGCCAGACCTATAACTTTTCCAAAATGGCAGAGGGCTAAATGCATATCCTGAGACAGCTGACCAAACACCTGGCTCACCAAAGGAAAAAAGTGCCTCATCTGCAGTGGTGGTTTGGAGGGCAGCTGAAGCTCTAAACTTGCAATTACCCACTATTGAGACGAGGACGAATGTACTGACTGAGATTCATCAACCAGGGCCAGCGTCTGATACATCACTGCCTTTCAATGAAGCACTTACCCATGCCCTTATGGCGATATGATCCAAGACATGCCCGCAAGTCAGTCGACCTCTTCTAGGCGACACAGACTGGCTGCAGGTGATCTGTACTTCCTAACCAAAATCTCACACCAGAAAGCCTGATAATTCAACCATCAACAAGTAAGGTGAATTTAAATTCCTTTACAACAAATCCTGCAGATATAAAATCAACAAAAACTTATGCCTTCAGACACAATGTTCTCTTAGGGATACTGTAGCCTTTAGATCTATCGAAGCAGTTTGTCTCACAGGAAGGTACACCCATGCATTGTAGGATATGGCCAGGGAGACTTGCTGGCAATCCCCAAGGATCTCATTGCCTCTGTATCCCAAAAGATACAAGATGCATCCACGTATGTACTTTGAGCAGGCCTAGAAACTACTGATTGCATAAGCAGAGCTATTGTCATTAGTGTGGTGCTCATGCAGCACACTTGGATGAAATGAACTGGGTTTTTAGGGGACATGCAAGCATCCTTAACGGACATGCCCTTTGAAATTGCCAGGCTATTTGGTGAAAAAGTTAATTCAGCAGTGGGACAATGTTACTTACACAGCAAGATAGGAAGGTTAGGGGCTGCTCCAAGTAGTTTGGCCTCCAGACAACTTCAGCCTACCCAACATGTACTACAGCAATCAATCCAGCACTTTTGAGGCCAAGGGCGTGGCGACAGCTGAAACTGTCTGCACCACCAGAAACAGCAATCCACCATTTCTTCCTCCTTTGCTTTAGTTTGCACTCCCAGTCAGTGCCTGCCCGACAGGTGACCGAATATTACATTTCCTACCTGGGTGAAGATTCATCACAGGTGGGCCTTACAACCTGTTCAAAGGAGATGTGTCCTGCCTTTCATTTCTTCCCCATCCCATTGTCTTCCAATGCCAGAATAGCTTTCAGAGAAGGACTCCACCAGGGTGCCATTAAGCAGGTGCAGGACTCAGAGGGTAGAAGTTTTCGGTTTGTGCTATTTCCTCATTCCGAAGAAGGGCAGAGGCCTCAGACCCATCTTGGAACACCACCCACTGAATGCCTTTTTGAGGCAGACAAGTTCAAAATTATCACTTCGGCTCAGGTCTTTTCAGAGCCGGACCGAAGACACTGGATGGTTCACTGGACTTGCAGGACATTTATTTCTATATTCCCATCCTGCAGTCTTACCAGTGTCCTCTGTGAGCCTAGAACACTTTCTTTGCCAGGTTCCCTTTTGATCTTCCCTCAGGTGGGCACAAAAGTGATGGTGTGGTCGCTGCCCACCTTCAGATGCTGCTGATCCATGTATTTCCGTACATCAGCAACTGGTTGTTTAAGACAGGCTTGATGCAGTCAGTAACAGACCACCTCCAGACGAAGGCTCAATTCCAGACATCTTTGGGATTTTCAATCAATGATCCAAAGTCACACCTGTGCTCCATGCCTTTATTGAGGGTTGTCCTAGGTACAGTGGCGTTCAATGCCTTTCCACCCCTGCAGTGAGTCTGGGACATTCAGGATATGAGCCCGATGTTTTAGGCTAATTCCTGAGTGAGGATGGCACTGGCGCTTCTTGGCCTCTTATTCTCATTGTCCCAAACTCCATATGAGGGCCCTGCAGCAGAACCTCAGGTTTCAGTGGAACCAGCATCAGGGCTGCCTCTCTGAATCCAGCCAGATCTTGCAATAGACAACACAGCGTTTTCTGTGGTAGCAGACAAACACTGACCTGCAGCAGGTCACTGTCCCTTCCCCCACACATACTTCATGGTTGTGACAGGCATGTCACTGCACAGAGGGGGCTCCCCTGGGAGAGGTGCAGATTCGAGGTCTCTGGCAAACAGCCTTTGATGCTATCATCAGCCTTATGCAACATCAGGTGACCTGTCTGGCCCTGAAAGCCTTCCTATCATCCATCAAAAGGAGGCTGGTGCAGGTCCCCACAGACAACATGCTTACTATGTGATACTGCAACAAGCAGGGCAGAGTAGGGTCCGGTGTCGGAAGTCTCCAATCCTATGGAAGTGGCTGGACCAGCAGCAAACCATCTGGCAGAGACTCTAAATGCCAGAGCAGACTCAGCTGGCAGATCATGAGTGGCACCTCCACCCCCCAAGGTGGTGAGGTTCATCTTCAACCTGTGGTGGTACACCCCATTTAGATTGCCACTAGTGAGAACATGCAGTGTCAACTCTACTGTGCAGTATAGTTTCATCTGGGAATGTCACTCTGAGACACGCACTGACTGAAATGGGACATTTGGACTCCTGTACGCATTCCTGCCACTGTCTCAGTACTGACCATATGGCATCTATCAGGTGAAAGTGTGCCAGAATCTAACTTGGGACCTCATGATGTCCAGGAATCCTCTTACCAGGATGGGGATATGGGAGGGTAGTTAGAGTATCCACCAGAAACAGCGATACCAGCGGTAAATATATTCTTGTTCTGATGGATACTTCAAACATCAGATTCCTCACCTTTAGAATAAATCAATAGCAGTACCTATAGAAGGTGGCGGGACTATGTAGTTTAATCATACCAATAAAGTATTGCAGGGCCAAGCAAGCAAATTGTCCCTCCTGTCCAGGCAGTAGTATTTTGTGAACATGTGCATTGATGCCTTCGTCGAAGTCTGGCAGATACCCAGAACCAGAATTCCCCTTGCCAAACCCATCTTAGTGGTCTTGGTCCTGGTAGAATGAGCTCTCAGGCCGCCAGGTGGTTGCTAAGTAACTTGTTCCTCTGGCCTGGTGCCATAGAGACTAACATCAAAATCTTTAGAAGCTGACTTTGCTATGGCTTTTTAAGGGGGCGTGATGGTTGGTGTTGAGTCAAGTGCCATGGCAGAGTTTCAGCTACTGAGTCGAGATAGAAGTTAAAATTGAGGCTAAGCTGCATATCCCACCATGGACTCGAATGACAACGCAGGAGCTGGGATGTCTGCAGCAGACATGACAAAAGGAGCCTCTTATGCTCCTTATGTTTCTTGAGCTTTTGGAAAGAGAACAGGTTCTTTGTTGTGAGTGTGTCGGTTTCCTTCCACTGGAAGGTGATCTTCACCTGCACTTTGTTGCCAAAAGCACAAGTTTAGCTTCGTTTGGGTGCATGAGGGCAAATGAAGGCGCAGGTTATCTCCCCAAACAACCAACTGACACATGAATATAAACAACAGACATTGGTCTGTGAATCGTGGCTTCCAGCCCAAAGGTTTAGCAGGCAACATGACCCAAAAATTTGAAGAATAAAAACCTGGTCATTTTGGAGAAGAAAAATAAACGATGAAACCAAATAGGCTCAGGATATTGCTTCGATGGAGGCATGAAATAAAAGAAACTGGTATCACGGATGACCATTATATAAGCTAGATGTAATTTCCAGCAGGTATGCAAGACTATGCCTGGGATCAGTAAAGGCATAATGCTACGAAAAGGTTTCTGGTTCACAGTCTGAAGAGGCCCACTTAAGGAATCTGCAGGAGCAGGTATCCATTAGATGATGCAATTTATAACCCCAAAGAACAGCTCTGAAAGCTAGATATTAGATCTATAAAATCATTTCTGGTGTACGTGGGCACACTAGGAGCACACTTTGTAACAAAGTACTGTATTAGTGCAAGTCAAAGAAGAAGAGTTCAACAATGAGGGGCAAATGACCTTTATAAGAAAGAAAAAGAGTGAACTGTATTCTCTTGTTTGGCTGTCGAGGATGTTAAGTAGAATGAGGATTTCGTGGGGTCTGCAGATTTCTTCTGAAGATGAAGCACTGGGTTGGAGGGGGGCAGCCTAGTATGGAATACTTGTGGCCACATGACTAGTAAAAATCCTTGGTTCGTAAAATAGAAGGCAGGCTTTGGTATTTTTCTACTCCAGAAAACAGAGCTTCTGAAGCACCCCCCACTTCTCAGATTATTACTGAAGATAAAACATACCTTATAAGAGAGGATATCTTTCTGATAGAAAAATCTAGCTGCAAATTCCTCACCTTTTGAATATTTCTCAGTTGTCAGACTGGATCTGTAAATTTTTCAGCATTACCTCTGTGCACCAGTAGGTGGTGCCAAGCGGCTCCACACTGACACCGTTCCACTCTGGAAAGGATGTGCGAAGCGTGTGTAGGAGCCACTCCCGCATGCTGACAGGAGTTCCTTTTTTTCTGCGCCACCAGATGCGGATCCAGAACTCCCTCATTTCTCGAAAACATTAACCTCCTAATTTCTCTGCAGAAAATTCAGTGTGCAAAGGAATCTCACCCCCAAAAATTACAGGTTTTAAGCCTTGTAGAACAAGTTACTTACCTTCGGTAACAATATATCTGTAAGAAACATTAGTAGTGATAGATTTCTTACCTTAGAATTACCCCCAGGCGTCAGACTGCATCCGGAAAGTTTTCGTCAGCAGTACCCCTGCGCGACGGAAGGTGGCGTCGTGCGGCTCCGCGTCCGTCGTGGTCGCCGAGATGACGTCGCGGCAGCTACTTAGACGCCGCCCTCACGCGCTGACATCAGTTCTGTACACGACTTTCCGCGCCAGGAACCAGAGCCATGCAAGATACTGACCACTGGTGCATTGAAACAAGGGCCCTGAAAGGGATGACCTTAACCCTAGAAATCAGTTCACAGAACGGGGAGGATGGGTGGGGCGGTAAGGAATCTAACACTACTAATGTTTCTTACAGATATATCGTTACCGAAGGTAAGTAACTTGTTCATCTGAAAGAAACACATAGTGATAGATTCCTCACCTTAGAATAGATACCCCAGCAATACCAACCCCAGTGGTGGGTCTGCGAACCAAGATCACACCATAAAGTCTCGGAGAACAGAACGGCCAAAGAAGCCGTCTCTCCGGACTTGGCTGTCCAGGCAGTAATGCTTAGTAAAAGTGTGCAGCGAAGCCCACGTAGCTGCCTGACTGATGTCTTGTAAGGGGACACCACGTCCCAACGCCGTAGTGGCCGCCGTCGCCCTGGTGGAATGGGCGCGCAGCCCCAACGGAGGCTCCTTTTTAGCCAGAGGATAGCATGCTTTTATACACAAGACAACCCATCGGGAGATAGTTCGCTTGTGTACGGTCGGACCTTTCTTGGCGCCAACGTAGCCAACAAAGAGTTGGTCATCCACCCGGAACTGTTGTGTGCGGTTCAGGTAAAATGAGAGCGCACGTTTTGGGCCCAGACGGTGGAGCCTCTCTTCCTCTCTGGAAGGATGCGGAGGCGGAAAGAAGGTGGGCAAAGTGATGGTTTGCCCGATGTGAAAAGCAGTAACAACTTTTGGCAGAAAGGATGGACGGGTTCTGAGCACAACCTTGTCCGGATGGACAGACAGAAAAGGAGGTTTACAAGAAAGAGCCTGGAGCCCACTCACTCTCCTAGCGGAGGTGATGCAACCAGGAAAGCAGTGTTTAGAGTTAATAGACGTAGAGGACAGTTGTGAAGAGGCTCAAAGGGAGCGCACATTAAGTATGTGAGAACCAGATTCAAGTCCCACTGTGGCATCACAAAAGGAATAGGAGGGAAAAGGTGAGTAATGCCTTTGAGGAATCTATTTACAACAGGGGACTTGAAAAGAGAGGGCTGATCAGGGAGCCTGAGAAAGGCTGAGATGGCAGAAAGATAGCCCTTGATAGTGCACAGAGCAGAGCCCTGCTGGGCCAAAGAAAGAAGGAACAAAAGAACTTCTGAAAGAGGGGCAGAAAGGGGATCCACAGCCTTTGCTGTGCACCATGCCACAAATGTGTTCCACCTGCAGGCGTATACCAACTTAGTGGAGGGACGCCTGGCTGCCAGAATGACATTGCAAACCTCAGGAGGCAAGTCAAAAGGAATCAACTGCCGCCGCTCAATCTCCACGCAAGGAGGTGGAGACTGGACAGGTTCGGGTGGAGGACCGTCCCCTGCTGCGACAGAAGATCCTCCCGAAGAGGCAGTCTGATCGGGGGATCGATGCTCATACTGAGTAGCTCGGGATACCAAACTCTTCGAGCCCAGTTCGGAGCCACAAGTATGACTTGGGCCCAGTCGCGCCTGATCTTCTTCAGCACTCTGGGCAGAAGTGGTATAGGCGGAAAGGCGTACAATAGACCGCAACTCCACTCGCGACGAAAAGCGTCGCCGAGTGAGTGCCGCTTTGGAAACTCCAACGCGCAGAATTGCTGACATTGCGCGTTCTCTTCGGTGGCGAATAGATCTAACCAAGGCTCTCCCCACTGTTGAAAGAGACCTTGCGCCACGTCCGAGTGAAGACGCCATTCGTGATCCATCATGCACCTGCGGCTGAGTTCGTCCGCCCTGGCGTTCAGTGAACCTGCCAGGTGTTGAACCACCAGGGAAATGCCCTGAAGTTCCAGCCATGTCTAGAGGCGCAGAGCCTCCTGACATAGGGTCCACGACCCCAACCCGCCCTGTTTGTAGCAGTACCACATGGCGGTGGTGTTGTCCGTGAACACCTGCACTACTCTCCCCTTGACAGAGGGAAGGAATGCTTTCAGTGCAAGTCGGATCGCCCGAAGCTCCAGAAGATTGATATGGAGCATGGACTCCGCCGGAGACCAGAGGCCTCTGATCTCCGCCTCTCCCATATGGCTGCCCCATCCCAGGAGGGACGCGTCCGTCACCACTGTGTGCTCCGGTTGGGGAAGGGAGAGGGATCTGCCATTGACCCAATGCCGGTTTGTGAGCCACCACTGCAACTGTCTTGCAGTGCCCTCCGAGATCTGGACGGCCTCGGACAGGTCCCCCTGATGCTGCGCCCACTGGAACTTCAGGTCCCACTGCAGACCCTGCATATGCCACCTGGCATGATCGACCAGCAGGATGCAGGAGGCCATGAGGCCCAGCAGCCTCAAGGTCATCCTGACCGAAACCCAGGAGAGAGGCTGAAAGATCGGAATCATAGCCTGAATATCCTGGACTCACCGTTCGGGAGTATAGACCCGAAAGTGCGTCGTATCCAGAACCGCTCCGATGGAGAGGAGCTTCTGAGAGGGAATCAGGTGCGACTTCGGCACATTGATGGAGAACCCCAGCGAATGCAGGAGGTCGGCCGTAGTCTGGAGGTGGGAGACGACAGCGTGGGGCGAGCCCGCCTTCAACAGCCAGTCGTCGAGATAGGGGAAGACTGGAACCCCTGATCTGCGCAGATGAGCTGCGACCACCGCCATCACTTTCGTGAACACCCAAGGGGCGCTGGTAAGGCCAAAGAGGAGCACGGTAAACAAAGTGCTCGTGGCCTACCGTAAACCGCAGGTAACGCCGGTGGGCCGGCAATGTGGAAATATGCGTCCTGCAAGTCCAATGCTACCATCCAGTCTCCAGGGTCGAGGGCAGACAAGACCCGAGCCAGAGTCAACATCTTGAACTTCTCCTTCCGGAGGAAGCGGTTGACGTCCCTGACGTCCAAGATAAGACGCTTGCCCTTGTCCTTCTTGGGCACCAGAAAGTAGTGGGAACAACAACCACGTCCTACTTCTGGCGCAGGAACGCGCTCGATGGCCCCCTTGGCCAAGAGGGCCGCGACTTCCTGTTGGAGAAGTGCCAAGTGATCCCCCGACATGCGGTGGTACTGGGGTGGCATGGCTGGAGGGGTAGTCTCTAAGGGGAGGAAGTAGCCCCTTCGGACTATTTGTAAAACCCACCTGTCCGAAGTGATGGTGCGCCAGTGGGGGAGGTGATGGCGAATCCTGCCACCCACGGGCGTTTGATGGGCCTGAAAGACCGGATTAGGAAGGTTATGAGGCAGTGGTGGCCGGGGTGGAGGTGGACTGACCCGCCCGCTGGCCCCCTGACCCGCCTCGGTGGGTCCCACATCCGCGACGGCGCTGAGAATGTTGCCGCGCAGGCCTGTGGCTCTGAAGCGAACGTGTTGGGGCGCCCCTTCCGTGGCCACGAAAGGAGCAAAAGGCAGAAGGCGGAGGAGGGCGAGAGGCCGAAAGACCCAAGAACTTGGCCATAGCCCGTGAGTCCTTAAAACGCTCCGACACACTATCCGCCTTGTTGCCAAAAAGGCGAATGCCATCAAAGGGCATGTCCATGAGAGTGTTCTGGACATCCCCAGAGAAGCCAGTAGTCCTCAGCCAGGCGTGGCGACGGAGCGCCACTGTCGTGGAAATCGCTCAGCCCAGCGAGTCGGCGGTGTCAAGGCCACATCGAATTGTGAACTTGGCTGCATCTCTCCCTTCAGCAACAGCCTGAGAGAGCACTGTCCGGGCCTCCTCCGGACACTGAGGCAGCACTTGCGCCACCGTATCCCACACAGAGTGGGAATAACGGCCCAAGAAGCATGCAGTGTTCACAGCCCGCAGCCCTGAACTGGCGGAAGAAAAAATCTTCTTCCCAAACTGTTCCAGTCTCTTGGATTCCCTATCCGGAGGTGCGGTAGGGAATGCGCTTTGGGACGTGGAGGCTTGGACAACCAAGCTCTCAGGGGTGGGGTGTTGGGAGAGGAAAAGGGGGTCGCCCGGGGCCGGGCGATGGCGTCGGGCCACGTTCCTATCCACAGGAGCCCCTGTGTTGGGCCTGGACCAGGTGCCCAAAAGAACGTCAAAGTGCATCATTAAAGGGCAGCAGTGGCTCCGCAGAGGTAGCCGCCGGCTGAAGCACTTCTGTCAGGAGGTTAGTCCTGACGGCCACTGTAGGGAGTTGGAGGTGTAGAGCCTCAGCCGCCCTACGCAACACCACTGCGTAACTAGCACCCTCCTCCGTAGCCACGGTCGGAGAAGTTAGCATGCCAAGGTCAGGAGAGGTGTCAAGACCACTGGCATCCCCCAGCTCCTCTGCCCAGTCCGGGTCATACTCGCACTGAGCTGTGAGAGGGTCCTCAGACCCCCTCCCAGTCCTTCCCTTCCTCCGAAGGCTGTGGTACAGGCCGAAAATACAGAGGCTGGACATAGGGAAAGAAGGGTCCCATGGGCGTCGGGCGACGCCATTCCAGCTCCGTGTCCACATCAGGGCAACCGGGAACGACGTTGTCCGGTGCCACGGGCGACGTCGGAAGTGGTGCCAGTGGGGTCGACGTCGGTGGAGGTGTCACAAGGTCAACCGGCGTCAACCGGGATCCAGACCTGGATCCATGGGGGCCCTGCGGCGCCGGCGTCGGAGCCGACGGCGATGTCGGGGCCGGAGCCGCCAACAGGGAAGTGCGAGGACCCCCAGTCGGGCCTGCGGGGCCCGAAGGCGTGCCGGCGGGGCCAGACGGCCCAAAGAGGCGGCCCATGGCTTACAGAAATTCCTGCAGCTGGGCTGGAGTCGCCGCCGGACCCGGGAAGGGCGGGTAGGCCGACGGCGACTGCGTAGGCTCCGACAGAGCCACGGGGGGGCACCACCCGCACCCTCAGTCGCGTCGCGCGAGGGGAAGTCGGAGAGCAATGGCGCTTCTTCGACTTCTTGTGCTTCGCCTTACCTGACCCCGAGTGCGAAGACTTCGATCCCGACGAACGATGGTGATGGCTCCGCGACCAGTCCCTCGACCTCCCACGGGACCGATACCTTGAGTGGCACGGAGCCGACTGCCGGACTTCAAGCTACTTTCGGGACCGCTCCCGCAAAGTCTTCGGCGCCATGGCCCGGCAGTCGGGGCACGACTTGGGGTCGTGGTCGCGCCCCAGGCAGTAGAGACACACACGGTGCGGGTCCGTCACCGACATCATGCGATGACAGTCCCCGCAAGACTTGAAACCGGGCATCCCTACGGCACAAGGAGTCGAACGACTAAAAAAAACAGAGACAAAAGCCTCGAAAAACTCAGTCAAAAAATGACTAGGGGTACCGCTCTCTCCGGATCTGCGCTTGCTGGAGCGGGAAAAAAAAAAGAACTGACGTCAGTGCGCGAGGGCAGCGTCTAAGTAGCTGCCGCGACGTCATCTCGGCGACCACGACGGCAACGACGGACGCGGAGACGCACGACGCCACCTTCCGACGCGTAGGGGTACTGCTGACGAAAACTTTCCGGATCCAGTCTGACGCCTGGGGGTAATTCTAAGGTAAGGAATCTATCACTACGTGTTTCTTTCAGATTGGACTGTTGCAAACAAATGTCTGTGACAGATCTGCATGATTTGTCCCTGGGGTCGAGTCACGACTCTAGGACCTGCCTCGCTCTCCATTCAGTGAATGCCAGCTGTCTCCTGGAATGCTACTCTCACACCCTTTGGGACTCCCTGTTGTCCCAGAAGATTTTCCGACCTGTCCTTGCCTATGCCATTCAGGACGGTTGGGATGTGGCAAGTTCACTATTTGTTGTGGCTTGGACACCACTGATTCCATCAGGCGGGCCATTGTTACCAGTGCGGACATACACTGCCACTCTTGGCTGTGGTTCACCTGTTTTTCAGGTGATGTCCAGTCGTCCCTCATACATGCCGTTCGATGTGGCTTGGCTGTTTGGGGATAAGGCACACTCCGCTCGAGCGGTTCAAAGGGAACAGGAACATGGCTTGCTCTGTAGGCCTCTCAACTCTACTTTGCTAACTGCTTCTTTTGTACTTTGGGAGAAGTGCCCCTTAGCGCCAGCCAATACAGTTACAGCATGGTGCCCAGCAGTTTCGTGTTTCCCTCCGGCCCCGCGGCCAAGGTCAGTGGACTGCTCCGTCTCCAGCCACCTCTTAGCCACCCCTGCAACTCCACCTGCCAAGCCCTTGCCCTTTGCAGAGCACAACCACCCGATGGGAGGCGGGATCCAAAGATTCTTGCCAGTTGGCAGACCATGACATCTGACTGGTGGGTCCTGCAAATTGTTTGGTAGAGCTTTGCCCTGCCCTTCCTTTCCGCCCTGACGCACCTTCCACCATCTCCCCAACTGATGCCAGAGGACCATCTTTCCATCTTGCAGCAGCAAGTGCAAGCCCTTGTGGCCAAGGGGCTATCAAGAGGGGTGCCTGAATCAGAAGATGGTTGTGGTTGCTATGTCCATTACTTTCTGGTGACCAAGGGAGATGGTGGCCTTTGTCCAATTTGACATGCGCACTCTGAGCCTTCCTCTGGAAGGTAAAATTGAAGATGCTCACAGTGGCTCAGGTCTTGTATGGCCCTGACCCTGCATGGTGGCAATGGACCGCCAGGGCACCTACTTCCATATCCTAGTCCTCACGGCCCATTGGTGCTACGTGGGGTTCGCAGTGTAACAGGAGAATTTTCAATTCGCTCTGCTGCCCTTGGGTCTCCAGTGCCCTTTGGGTGTTCATGAAGGCGATGGTGGCAGCACATCTTCGGAGATCAGGGGTGCCAGTCTTCCCTTACCTCAACAACTGGCTGTTGAAGGTGGGCTCGCCTGAGGTAGTAGTCAACCGCTTCCAGGCTACAGCAAACCACCTGTCATCTTTGGGCTCAGTATTGTTGTGTTGAAGTCACACCTGATTCCTGCCGACGCTCCCCTTCATTTGAACCATTCTGGATATGGTTTGGTTTCATGCCTTTCTCTCAGGAAAGAGAGTCCAGGACATTTAGGCCATGATTCAGATCTCTCGTCCTCACTCCTAGATTACAGTGAGGTCGACTCTGAGGCTGCTGGGACTGATGGTCTCCTGCATCCTGGTGCTCGACCTCGCCAGGTAGCAAAAGCTGGCTCTGCAGTGGGATCTGAAGTCTCAAAGGGCCCAACATCATGGGGACCTCTCAGACCACATTCAAAGGTCAAAGGAGACGGCAAAAGTCCTGCAGTGATGGTTACTGGACCGCGACTGGGTCAGAGGCAGAACACTCTCCCTTCCCCACCCAGAGTTGACATTGGTGATCAATGTATCACTGCTGGGTTGGGGTGGCCATCTGGGAGAGGTCAGAGTCCATCAATATGAACCTTCTGGAGCGGAGGGCCATCCACTTGGTGCTGAAAGCCTTCCTTCTGTCCATCAGAGGGAGGCTGGTACGGTGCTCACAAACACCACCGCGGGGGCAGGGGTCTGCTGTTGCTGCAGCAGTGCTGGGTTCTGCATCCGGGCCTTTTCAATCTCTACCTTCATGCATGAAAATAGAGCGGCTACAGCTGTGACCTTCCTTCGGAGGTGGTTGATGTCATCTTGGCAGCCAGGCGTCCCTCGACAAAAAGTGTATACACTCGTCATTGGTACACCCAAATTGACTCCCTACAGGCCAAATCATCTGACATTTTGTTGTTGGTCTATCTCTAGCCCAGCAAGACTTTGCTCTGGGTATTGTTAAAAGGGTAATTTTCAGCTATTTTGCAGTTGCTGGGTGAGGCTTTTTTGTTTACGTCTCCAGTTATGCGATTTCTGAAAGGGCTGCAACAATGGATTCCTCCTTCTCCCTTTGTCATAACACAGTGGAATCACAACCTGGTCCTAACGTGCACCCCATTTGAGCCGCTTTACAGCCGTACAGGCTGCTCATCTTTAAGACTGTGTTCCTTGTCGCCATAATATCGGCGCGGAGTGAGCTCTGCGCTCTCTACAGTAACCTGCCGTACACCACTTTCTTTCCTGACAAACTGATTTTGTGGACATGGTCATCTGTCTTGCCTAAGGTTGTGACGCCATTCCACGTCCATCAAAACATCACCTTGCCGGTTCTATGCTCGGCCTCACCCCTTCTAAGTAGGAGGAGAGACTCCATCACTTGGTTCCCAAGAGAGCACCGAGCTTCTACATGGATAATACCAAGGAACACTCGGTACCGATCAGCTCTTTGTGGGGTGAATAGAGCGAAAAAGGGCAAAGCTGTGCATAAAAGAACCACCTCCAGTTGGAATGTGCTCTGCATTAAGATCTGCTACGCACTGGCTAAAACGCAGCCTCCAGAAGTACTGCATGCTCATTCTACCAGGGCCAAAGCTGTTATCACTGCATTAGCACGTGGAGTCCACATCCTAGACATCTGCCGGGCAGTTACATGGCGTCTGCCATACGTTCACAAAGCACTACTGTCTGAACGGTTAGGTTCACTGAGAAGGCCATTTTGCCCGATCAGTCTTGCAGGACTTTCTGGTTTGTGTCCATTTACAGACCCATCTCCATTAGGTACTGCTTTGGTATCTATTTAAAAGGAGAGGAAGCTGCGGCAAGAAGTCTCAATCAGAAGAACAAGTTACTTACCTTCAGTAACACCCTTTCTGGTAGAGAAACTATCTAGCTGCAGATTCCTCACCAATCCTCCCCATTCTGAGTGACCTCCATGCATTAATAGGGCCTACTCTAAGAATCTGCACTCTGGTCACGCCAATTTGCTTTTGGGGCTCTGTGTCTGAGGGGCACGAACAGTTTCAAAAGCAACAGAGTGTGCAGGAGTGGCACCTATATAGGCTCTGCATGTCATTGCTGGAGTGAAATGGTGTCAGTGCAAAGTCACATGGTGCCGCTTGCAGAGGTACTGTTGAAAGGTTTCCAGACCCAATTTAATGCCTGGGGATTATTCAAAAGGTGAGGACTCTGTGGCTAGATTCAGTCTCTTATTCCATTATAAACCAACTTTTTTTTAAAACATCTATTTAGATCGATTCCAATTCAATCCACACGTAGGAATGTTATGCCATTTTCAAAAAAAAGTTGGTTTAAAATGTAACGATAAGGAAAAAGTGAAAAAACGGAGTAAATTGTTAACTATGAGCAGGCGCAGAATGGGCGCAAGCATGTTGGCAGTGCGACTGGACATGGGGTGAAAAATCGCCCCATATAAAGATTTGGATATCGAGGTGTCAAAGGGCAAGGCACTATTTCAGTGGGCACGCACTAACGGAGGATAAGGAAGATAATGGATTAAACTGAGAAGAATTTTGAAAGAAAAGAGTGCATCTCACATTTCCGATGATAGATTCAGTCTCTACAAGAAAGAGCATTACAGAAGGTCAGGTTGATTGGCTACCTGAACTTTTGCTAGTAATATTGCGGAAAAGTGGAAAATCAGGTAGCCTTAAAAATTCACAGCTGTCAGTTAACTTGAAAATGATTTGGAACAACCCTGTGCTCAATTTTCAACTGTGATTTCTTATTGCATATGTTAGCATTGAGGCATTTCCTGCAAATAGTAAAGAATACAACAGTCATATCTCACCCTATCGTATCAGCATAACCAATAGGCTTCTCATGCTTTATGAACACATGATCGACATTACCAGTTTTAAATGTAGCCATACCGGTACGTGGTGGCACAAGAATGTCCAGTGGAGTTCTTGCCCAGAGGCCCAGCAGAACAGTTGGAATGACCAAGGAAGGAACAGATTATATCACCAGCTCCAGAGCTGATCCGGAAGCATTCAGTTAAATTAACCTCCTCACAGCAAAGATACATCTCCCTCGTCCGGGCAGACCGACTGCAGCAGCAAATACGCTCTTCACAGGGAGTAATCTCATCAACTGATTTCTATTGCAGAGGTTGATTTTGATTCTAGAATTTTACCAGAAAAGTCAGATGAAATGCAGCCTGCTTTGCTGGATCATTTAAGCCATGTACAATGCAGTTATAACCGACAGTTTAGAACAGTTCTTACAAGAAAATCAGTTTCTAACACTTATTGGCAGATTTACATGTTAACAGCCTGCAGAATAGACTTGGTTGCAATGTGATATTATTGCATCAACTGATTGTTTTTCACCTGTACACCTCTTTTGAGTGGACATAGTGGAAGGCAGTGACCAATTCCCTTTAAATACTGTGGGTAGGCAACTGTGTTCTCCACAAAAGCTAAGGCCCCTCTTCCTTAAACTTTCTGGAAACCTTCTAAAAGGCAGACGTGAATTTGGTCTGTTGTAGGCCTTGTTCAGTGTTTTCCTAGGTTTGTGAAACTTACACACAAATTATTTACTTCCACCAGTAAATGGTCAACAATCTAAGTAGAAGTGGTAAGAGTGTGATTTTCCAGTGGGGTTTATTTGCAATGTGTACAGGCTAAGGCAAATTTTAGGAAAATGTCTCAAGGCACCCCTTTAGGGATACTGACCTCTTTGAAATTAAACAGTTAAGGCAACAGTATGATGATTTCACCAAAATTAAGAAAAACATCAAGATAAATAACTTGTTTTTCTGATTGATACTTCAATGACCGATTTCTCATAGCACTACCTCCCAAAGGTGGAAGGCCTTGGGAGTGGACTCTGACCAGAAAGTGTTGCAGAACCGAGCAGGAAAATGGACCTCCCGATGGACCGGATTGTCATGGAAGTCGCGTTTCGTGAACATTTGCACAGATGTCTTCATAGCAGCCAGACAGATGTCCAGAATAGGAACCACCTTGGCAAGGTCATCAAAGCGGCGTTGGCCCTGGTGTAATGTGCCCACAGGCCTTCTGAGGGTTGCTTCTTGGCAAGCCCGTAGCAGGTGTTGATGCAGGGAACTTTCCATCTTGACAGGCTCCTTTTCTGCACTACCTCCTCAGTCTTTGTTCCAGAGAATGTCATTGACACAATGGTACTTTGTGCGCTCAATACTGAAAGGGTCAAGCTGATGGAGCCTCTCCTCCTCTTAGAGGGGAGTTAGCAATGTAAAAACTAGTGGCAGAGTAAGTGATAGATTGGCTGAAGTGAAAGGGATTCACAGGATTGGGTAAGAAAGCTGCGCTCGTCTTTCCTGGGAAGAAGGTTGTGCAGGTGGTTGCACTGACAGCACCAGCTGCGTACTCATGCTGCACACATAGGTTATGGCAAATAAGAAAACAGTCATGTCAGAACCCCAGTGATTAGCTGTGTATCGCCTCAAAAGGCATGCACATAAGGAATGTCAGCACTAAGTCCCATTGAGGCATGACAAATGGCTTCACTATCGAGTCAGGCTTTTAATAAAACACACTACAACAGGTGATTTAAATAAAGAGGGTTGCTGAAGTAAACATAAGAGTTGAAAGGGTCGACAGATGACCCTTAACTGTGCCCACTGCAAGGCCAATGATAGCATAAACAATACATCTGAAAGTTTGACCTCCTGATGGTCAGTATGATGAGTGCCACACCAGGTAACTAATTTCTTTCAGCAATCAGCGAAGGTGGACTTTGTTGAATGGTGTTGGGCTGCAAGGATGACGGACTACTGCGACTGGCAAATCTAACACATTTAACTGCCACCGATCAGTCACCACGCATGCAGCGGTAGGTTGCGGAGACTTGGGTGCAGGACCCTTACTTGATGCTGAGACAGAAGGTCCTCCCTAAGTGGTAGCCGGATTGTAGAGTAAATGCTAATGAGCTCTGAGTACCGTACACTCCTGGCTCAGTCTAGAGGTATTAAGATAAGTAAGGCCCATTCTGCCTGGCTCTCTCAAAGCTCAGGGGAGACAGTGGAGCGAACACATACAGTAGACTAGTGCCCCATAATAACTGTAATGAGTCCTCCATTGACTTTCCTGGAGGATGGAGGAAACTGAAGTGCACAGTGGTTTTGACGCTGCATATTTTTGATGGTTGCGAAGGGATGTAACATAGGCATGCCTCACTGGTCAAAGATATCCCTTACCCACCTTTGGGCACCGATACCACTGTGATCTGCCAGCTGACATCTCAGCGAGTCTGCTGTGGCATTCAATAGATCCTACTGGATGGTTGTCTACTAGAAAGATGTTCTGGCCAAGCACACTCCAGACATCTAGGCTCTTCTAGCACAGAATCCAAGACCCCGCTCCGTCCTGCTTCTTGCAGTACCACATGGCAGTAAGGTTGTCCATGAGGACCAGCAGTCTCCCCCGATGGACGGCAGGAAGTTGTTCAGTGCTTAATGGGTCGCTTGAAGCTCAAAGATTAATATGGAGCGGACTCTTCACCATATACCACAGGCCCCTGATCACCACCTGCCCATGGTGCTCCTCCCAACACTGCAGTAATGCAGCTGTCACAAAAATGAAGTCTGGGCGGGGAAGGAAGAGGGGCCTGCCACCACAGAAATCCTGAGCCATCTCCTGCGAGACCTGGATGAAGGGCGAGAGGCAGCCCTGTTGCTGGGCCACGGAAACCAGAGCTTCCACTGCAGAGGCTCCAAAGCCATCTCACAATTAGGACTAGGAGGATGCACAAGGCAAGAAGTGCAAAAAGCCTCAGACCTGTCCTCACCTAGACCCATGACTGAGCCTGAAACATCAGGATCATATCCTGAATGTGCCAGACTTGCTACAGCGGTGAAAAGGCCTTGAACGCCACTGTGTCTGCCCCCAATTAAAATAATATACTGCGTGAGGCCCTGGTGGGACCCTCAGCTTGATGGAAAACCTCAAAGATGCCAGTAGTTCAGTTGTTGCCTGGAACAGGCCTACGACTGACTGCAGTAAGCCTGCCTTGAACGCCCAGGTGCTGAGGCACAAACACATGTAAACTGTCTTCTGAAGGTGGGTTGTAGCCACTGTCATCACTTTTATTAACACCTGAGGGGCTGAGGTATGGTGGAAGGGTAGCATGGCAAATCAGAAGTGTTCCAACCCCACAGTGAACCACAGACATAGCCTCCTGCAATCCCACAGGAGTTTATGAAAATACACGTCCTGCAAGCCCAAGGATACCATCAAGTCTCCTGCAGAAAGGATCTGGGGCAAGGTTAACATTCTGAATTAGTCTTTCCTCAGAAAGACATTCAGTGGGAGGAAGAATCGAATACGCATGAGGAAATAGCACCACCTCGCCTCTCTCTGAATCCAGCACCTGCTCGATGGCTACCTTGGCCAACAGAGGGTCGACTTCTTGCAGCACAACTGCAGAATAGTCTGCCAAGAGGCTAATATGTGGGGGAAACGGGGCAGGGAGGAATGAAAGGCAGGATTTGCAAGACCAAGTTGTCTGACGTGATGGATCTCCAGCCAGGGGAGTTTGGAGAGGGGGGGAATGTTGCACCTTGCCTCCTACTGGCTGAGTGTGGGTCTACAAGGGCAAGATACAGCAGCTTGGTAGACATTGCAGCATTAGAGGAGGCTGTACCTTCTGGTGTGATCGGCCTCAGTCACCATCACCAATTCTGCACTGAAAGGACCGGGTCTGCAGTTGCTGTACAGTAGGGGTCTCCAACCTTTGCTTTAGTGAGAGCCACTTCTGATCATTGAAAACGACTGTGAGCTACTGCCTAATAAGGTATTTGATAAATGTACACAGAAGCCAAATAAACACTGCCCATAGAGTACCCTAGTCCTGCTACAGGGAGCATACAGCATTATAGATGTAGGAGCTGTATCGCAAAAGGTTTACATCTGAGGTCTCTATGGATCAGTTTTGTCCCTTACTCTTGAGACAGTGAAAGAGACAGAATGTGAGAGAAATGAGGGTAGGACGAGAGAGGAGAAAGACAAAGGAAAAAAATGACAGAATGAGAGCAACATTGCAAGAGAGATAGAAATATAAGGAAGAAGCACAGAAAGGAAAAAGAAGGGAGCGGAAGAATGGGAACAAAACAAAAGAGAAAGAAATAACAGATAAGGGAAAAAAATAAGAAAATGAGAGGAAGGAAAAATGATGACAGGAATGAAAGTAAGCAAGAGCATGACAGAAGAGAAAGTAAGCAAGAGAAAAAAGAACTGGAAAAGTATGGAAAGAAAAGAAAGTCAGAGAAAAAGAGTAGAAGAAAAACGAAAAAGAAGCAGAAAGGAGAGACATGAGAAAAGGACAGTGCAGGAAGAAAGGAGGAAAAGGAAGGAACCACAATAAATACAAGAAAAAGAGAAAAAGAGAAAGAAAGAACAGAGGAGGAAAGAGAAGGAAGATAAGGCTGAAATACAGGAAGAAAAGAGAAAAGCAGAGAAATAAAGTAGGAAATGGAAGAAATAGGAGAGAAATCAAGAAAGAGAAGGAAAAATTGAGAAAGTAGAAAGACAGAAATGGGATGAATAAGAAAAAAGATTAAGAATTGAGAGAATTAAAAAGGTGAAGAATTAGAAAAAGAAAGAAGCAGTGAGAAAATGGAGAACTAATGAGAATGAAAGGAGTAGCAAGCAAAAAGTATAATACGGCAGAAATGAAAAGAAAATTAGAGGTAGAAATGAAAAAAATGAAAAAGGAAGGGAAAATAGCAAGAGTAAAATAAAAACAAAAGAAAGAGAAAGACTGAAAAAGAATGCACAACAAATGAGGGAAAGAAAATGTAGTGTAAAAAGATAGGAAGAAGGCGAGAAAAAGGAAAAGCAAGAAAGTGGAAAAAAGACATGAAAGCAAGGAAAAAAGAAGGAAGGAGAGACAAGAAAGAAGAAAAAGAAGTAAAGAGAATTTTTCAGAAGGGGATAATCTGCATCATCCTGCACTGTCAGCTTTCTAACCCTCACAGAAAGGGGCACAGTGTTGAAAATAGCTGCCTTATCAGGTGGGCAGTTGTATATTGCTGACAATATTAAAGATAATGGGGCGACCCGGTGTCCCTCAGAACCTGGGTATTGGTAATAAAGAAAACAATTGGTTCTGTTGGGCGATACAATTGCTGTGATAAATGTATTCAATACAAGAGAAAAGGTGTTTCACACTTCCTTTTACACAATAAATGAAAAAACGATTTCAATTGAGAACACCAGGAAAAAACAGGGAGAGTGGATTTACTCTTCTATATTTCAAGAAGTATTGAATATTAAATGGCTGTCACAAATACAAGTAAATTGCGAAAATACAAAGGTGACTATTGTGAGAAGTTGACGTGGTGACTGGTGAAGTGGACAGTACACTATATACAAAACATACATATGTGACATGAATTAAAAGAATTGTTAAATTTCTGTCCTGTCTCGTTATTTAACACATGTAATGCAAGACCCAATACTGATTGACTATTGGTCAAGAGAACTGTGTAGACGTGTGATGGGAAAGTGTCGACGTTTCGACCCTGGACACGGCGCGGAATGGTAAGCGTCACTGCGGGTCTTCCTTCTTTCGCAAAATACGATTAAAATATTATTTTGTGAAAAATGACCAATGGAATAAATGGTCTACAGCTACTGAATTTAGACCCGCCTTCATCTTTCCTCCAGCTTCCTACTAGATGAGTGAGAAGATCGTCGCGTATGAAAAAATCGTACTAGAAGAGGTAATGGACCTTCTAAATAACAGAAAATTCATCAAATACAACATCACAAAGGATGAGAAACAAGCTCTACATTCATTAAGCAGCAATCCATCTATTGTGGTAAAGGCAGCAGACAAAGGGGGTGCAGTGGTCATTCAGAACACCAAGGACTATATCACTGAGATCAACCAACAACTGAGCTGTAGAGAGAGTTATCAACAAATAAATAAAAATCCAACCAAGGACATATCTAAACTCATTCGGTCACTGACCGACCAAGGATTGACTGAAGGCTTTTTAACAGAACATGAGTACAACTTTCTGAACAAGACAGACCCCAGAATACCGACAATATATACACTCCCGAAGATTCACAAAAATATGGATCATCCACCAGGCCGACCGATTGTTTCCGGATGTGGGTCTATCCTGGAGCCATTAAATCAATTCATAGACAGTTTTCTGCAACCTTGCGTCTTGGACACTCGCTCATACCTTAGAGACACCATGCACACAATTCAGCTGGTAGAAAACCAACCTTTTGACAAACACACAATTTCTGGTTACTTTGGATGTCTCGTCCTTATATACCAGTATACCCCAAGACCAGGCAATTGATGTGATTCGTAAGGTGTTGGAGAAGCGACCATCCCCATGTTGGATCCCGACAGATTTTATACTGGAGCTTCTTTAAATAGCCATGACAAAGAACTATTTCATCTTCCAAGACACCTACTATTACCAATGTAAGGGTGTGGCGATGGGAGCCGGGTTCGCTCCCAGCCTAGCGAACCTCTTCATGGATCACTACGAGGACCCCCATATATATGATTTATCTAATCCCTTCCTTGACAACATCGCCATCTGGAAGCGATACATTGATGACGTGCTTATGGTGTGGACAGGCACAGAACGAAATCTAATAGACTTTAAAGCATGGCTAAACGGGCGCTCAGCGGACATCCAATTCACAATGTCATACAGCAATGAGACCATCTAATTTTTAGATCTCACATTACAAGTTAAAAAGGATAAAATCCTGACAACCCTGTACAGAAAACCAACGGAGCAAAATACCATCTTAAAATATGATTCCCACCATACGCGTAACCTCAGGGACAACCTGCCCTATGGCCAATTTTTAAGGCTATGACGAAATTGTTCAAGGACTGATTTCTTCAAAGAAACAGATATTCTCATTACGAGATTGAGAGAGCAAGACTACCCAAAAGGCTTACTCCACCGTGCTAGAAAGAGGGCTTGGTACCGCCCACGGGAGACTCTCCTGAAAGTACAACCAAGAACTGAGAAAATGGACAAACTGGTTTGTGTAATCACTTTTAATACAAGAAGTCATGAGATCAAAAAGGTGATAAAGAAATACTGGAACTTAGTAGGTACAGAAATCAACATCAAGGAAGAACCTCTCTTTGCCTTCAAACGAGCCAGAAATGTCAAAGACTATGTTGTTAGTTCCCATTTAGAAACCGCTAGGCCGCACGATAGACAACTGAACCTGCCACCATTGATTGGCCACTTTAAATGCAGCAAATGCAAAGCTTGCAAGTTTTCCATGATAGGTTCATCCTTCAACCACCACGGCCAAACATACTGCCTAACACAACACAGTAACTGCAACAGCTGTAACGTAATTTACGCCATAAGATGCCCTTGTGGGAAAATTTACGTAGGCCAAACCACACAAAAAGTGAAAACTAGGAACCTGCAACATTGCAGTAGGATCCGCTGCAAGGTACATGGGGCCCCCCTAGTGGATCACTACCCCATCAGTGGCCACACAGCAGATGACCTAGAATGGTGGGTACTAGAGAAGATTACCTTACATCCCCGGGGTGGCAACATACTTTCTGCCCTGAGCCTTAAAGAATGTAGGTGGATACACACTTAAGACTCAGTAAACCGGGGCCTGAACGAACAGGAGGAGACATATAGACAGATGGCTAGGCTCTAATCGTTTTTCTGTCTGATATGTATTTTCCTTCAAATATCTGTATACGTTTCAGATGCTGTACCTAATTGATCTGTGTACTTAGATGGTCAATAGTGCCAGTCTGGAAGGTCCCATATTAAGGTCATGTTGAGTTCACCATTGTCTCCGGTCGTTAAGTTTGTATACAATTGGGTCTCACACTATCAATAGTAATACAGGACCTTCACAAGTATAACCCTTATGGTGTATCAATAATGTGGTGTTCAATCTAATTTGTATAAACTGCATATGTTGATTTCATCTCTTGATTATCTCAATTTACTTGTATAAATGAAATATGTTGCTCAGATCCATTAATTACTAGTCAGCCGTGCGCAATAAGCACATTATATAAAGCCACCAATATGATTCCTCATCTTTGTTTTCCGACAGTTCACTGTGGAACCTTTAACAATATATTTTGTAAACAGATGACATTCATATTATATGTTAACTAATGCCTTAATGATGTACTGGTTTAAATAACATGCGCTTGCACATTTCTTTGAAATACTTATTAAGACACTTGCTTTAAAACGATCCCCTTTTTGTTACTAAAAAGATCCTGTC
Source organism: Calotriton arnoldi (assembly GCA_963921515.1). Taxonomy (NCBI): domain Eukaryota; kingdom Metazoa; phylum Chordata; class Amphibia; order Caudata; family Salamandridae; genus Calotriton; species Calotriton arnoldi. Next base: position 976,303 of record CAWUFW010003811.1, on the reverse strand, counting down.
AGGCCGAAGCAACTGATAAGGATCACATTCTCCTGACAGCTCTAATGAGCTGCTGCACCGTAGCGTGCACGTTTAGAAGTCCAGCTGACTATGACGTCAGCCAGCAGTGAAAAGCCTTCTGCTTTCACCCGGGCCTCACACGAATAAATCCTTGGAGGAAGAACAGAGGCACGTTGTTCTGAAGGTGAGAGCTATGAAAACTGACAAGCACGTAGATTTTTTTAATGTTCATAGCCTTTTCTAATGGGTTTCTTTACCCTGCAGCACTCGACTTTATTTCTTGGCTGCTTTTACAAAGTGAAGGCTGTAGCACAGGACTCCAACCGGCTGGTGGATGTCGTGGGTTGCTGTGACCCAAACACCTTCCTCATTGATTTATGTTTCAGACTCCAACCTGATGGTGGAGAAATTCAGCTTTTCCAATTAGGAAGAATTCGCACTAATGATGCATTGCGACTGAACCAAACTATTTGAATTCACATTTTGGAGACCAATATTGGATCCCCACTACGTCTTGACTTTTTGGTAAGGCGGCGCACCATATGTTCATTGCGAGCATTTTAGTTATTCAAGACGTGTTTTCCTTAATTTTTTTTAATTGCTTTTTCGCGCAAGTTCATTGATTGAAGTATCTGCCTTTGTAGAACACACCTGATCACTACCTTTCTATAATTAATTTTATAGGCTGTCCACCCCTCCTTTCATAGTCCCGAGGAAGACCCGCAGTGATGCTTACCATTTGGCGCCGTGTCCAGGGTCGAAACGTCGACACTTTCCCATCACACGTCTACACAGTTCTCTTGACCAATAGTCAATCAGTATTGGGTCTTGCATTACATGTGTTAAATAACGAGACAGGACAGAAATTTAACAATTCTTTTAATTTATGTCACATATGTATGTTTTGTATATAGTGTACTGTCCACTTCACCAGTCACCACGTCACCTTCTCACAATAGTCATCTTTGTATTTTCGCAATTTACTTGTATTTGTGACATATATTTCAAGAAGTATTGAATATTAAATGGCTAAGAGTAAATCAACTCTCCCTGTGTTTTCCTGGTGTTCTCAATTGAAATCGTTTTTTCATTTATTGTGTAAAAGGAAGTGTGAAACACCTTTTCTCTTGTATTGTATATTGCTGACAGGCATTTATTATGTATGAGCTACCCAGTTTCAGCGTGCGAGCTACTGTGCTACCTTGCGATCGACATTGTGGAGACCCCTGCTGTACAGGTTGGGAGGGCTGGCACTGAACGTACGCTAGCCCCCTGGATTAACCCCGTAGCTTCCTGTATTCTTGGTGGAACTACTTCGTAGGAGGCAGGAGTCCTAAGGATTTTCCACGTCATCATCATCATGTGTTGTGGGGATTATTTGGATCCGAATAAGGCCTCTAGCATCCAATAGTAATGGCACTGAAGCATAGGCTGAGGATTAGAGCCTGGTTGCGTATTGACTGGCTGTGCTTTTATAATCTCATAGCAAGACACAGACCTGGAGTGGACTGATGTGAGTGTGTCAAGGTTGGAGATCAGCGCTGGAGTTGGGTCCCGGGCTGATGCCAGTGGAGTCAGCACCAGCACAAAAGCAACCGGGTTGGAAGTGTGAACCAGTGTTGGTGCAAGCTCAGCAACAGCTCCCACCAAGGCAGTTGGTGCAAGGATGGGCCTGCAGGTGGAAGCCCCAATTGAGTCCACTTGCGCTCTGTGGGGGAGGAAGGCACTTCGGGGGAAGTTGGAAGCCTCAGAAAAAGCTGCAACATGGCCTTTTTGAAGGTTGCTTTTTTGCTGTGGGGTTAACAGGAGCCTAGGGAATTTTGGGCATGCTGGGACTAGTTGCAGGACCGGATACAAGCCAAAAGATTTGAGGGGTATGGTTGCTGCCCTTGTGCTTTCTTGTCTCATTTCAGAAGGTGGGATGGGGTTGATTCTTGCTTAGCTTTCTTACGCTTACGGCGTGTCTTTGACTTACCAAAGACTTTCAGCAGGAACATAACTTTGCATGGGATCAGTTGTTTGAATGAGATCCTGAGCGACCCTGTGACTTGGGGCAGGAACTATGTTTCGACCGTGAGCTCTTATGTTCAGCAAAGCAGAGGTTCATCTCCTGCCTCCAAATCACCTTCAGGTGCATGAGGGCACACTTATTGCAATACTGAGTAGTGTCGGAGTCCAAGCACCAAAGACACTTCATGCCAACCAATGCGAGCCACCTGTATCCTGCAGTCGTGGCAAGGCTTGGATACAGTCTTTTTCAGGGGTAGACACCAATTCCCATCTACCTACATACACCAGATACGTAAATAGGTAACCAAATCCAGGGAAATTTAACTAAATAAGTCTAACCACAGGCAAAGCAATTTCCTAGCATGACAAAGTGAGAACATACATACACACACATTTTAAACCAAACTAGAATGGCTACAATTAACATTTGACAGTTCACATAAATTAGGAAACCCTTTATTGCAACCAAGAGTATTACAAGTAACCTATAAATGCAATAAACACACACCAATAGATTTCTAGGGTTTACAATAAAGCAAGTACTGGCCTTGGGCAAGCCTCTCCAATCAAGAGAAATGAAATATAGTAACTAATATCCAAATGTTGGGCCACATAGGAGATCTCAATTCATTTAAAGGCAGTTTACAAAGGCTTTTCGGTCCACTGTTAGCTAAAGCCACCAGCTCTCTTTTCAGTCTGGTCATCCATGCTGCACTTCCCATTGAAAGATCGCCTTTTAGTGAATGCTTTGAAAGTGAATTAGAAAGCCAAATGAAGACAAGGAGCAAAAAAAATCCCCAACATCTTCAAACTGTTGGGATTACAAGAGATGTCAACAATTGCAAACATTAAAAAACACAACCTGAATGCTGTAATTACATACTTCATTCTAGTACCAGTGTCCTATGAAGCACACATGTATAAAACCCCAAACTAAAAGGAGGCTTCAGGAGCGGTCATCAAGTGGTATACAATGCGGGAGACAGGGGAGTCAGTTGGTTCCATGAGATTTCATACAACCAACTATTCTACCTCTTAATTTAAAATAGAGCTGTGTTTAGATGGATTAGCCTCATGGATTGGAGGCACTGTATGAATTATAGTCAAGGAAAATATACAATAATAAAAAGAAAGAAAATAGACCGGTATCTTGTAGTCATTTCTATGCAACATTGGTAAAGGCATTTAAAGTAATTGCTTACTTCACCCAACAATGCTTCCATATGTTCAAATTTTTGGGTTTGCTTATTAAAGACGTTGCTTGCCTGCCTATGACAAAATTAAGACTAATGGATTGACCTATTTCTGTTGCTCAGTGATGCTAAGATAACTGCTCAATAATCAGCATTGCTTCTAAAAAATTAAAAAAATTAGAAAGATTCTGATCCGCACTATTTAACTTAAATCCTTCGTATATACCTGTGGAACTATATCCTCAGAGGCTGTGAATAATCTGCCCATTAGCTATTTCTGAGAAAGTATGTAAGCCTGCAATTTAATTTTCGTGAGCTTTTTTCACTGCTGCAGTTATATATGGTTTCTTTTTAACACTACCAGAACTAGTGAATAAAATAAACAACTTAGCTCAGGGGTGAATGGTCATTATCAAAACTCCTGCTTTCTTGGACGATCCGTTCTTGGTCTGGACATAATTTACTTGTAGAGCTTTTAAAAACAAAAATTTAGCACAGCACCTTTTTTTTTATTTAAGTAGCACCTATTATGCCACTGACAACACGTCAAGTAGGCAACTATTGAACCTTTGAGGTAGGACATCATTGGCTATCTGTGCAAGAAAAATATACTAACCATGTTAAGTTATTTCAGCTAATGATAAGACTGATGCAGTATTTCCTAAAGAGCCAGTCATTATGTGTCAGCTACACTAATAACAGTTTGTAGCTCTAGCCAGCCATTTTCAGTCTTCTTCAGGTAGACTTAACAATTCCCACAAAATTATATCCCTTCCTTTTTATATTGGCACCACGAAACTCAGGTGTGGCCAAGAAGCCTGTATGGTAGGGCTATGTTGAGTAGAATGGCACTCTCTCCTTTACTCAATCTAATTTATTTATCCCCCAAAAATGTAATGTTTTCCTAGAGTTGGGGACAGCATCTCAAAAGCAAACCCAGTTATATTTCCAAAGCTGCTAGTGCTAAATCGAAGCCTAAGAGGGATCTTGAATCCAGACTATTAGGAAATAATAATGGTACACATTTCTAATAGTTAATGCAGGATGTACAGGTTCTGGATCAACATGTTAGACTATTCCTTCAATTTGTGCCAAGACTAAAACATGCCTCAGAAGTTTAAATAATTAATAGTTCAAATGAATCTTTTTAAATTAGAGGCCTAATCGAGCCATAAGCTGTCTTATTTGGAAATCCGAGAAGGATGGTCACTGATATGCATGGAATTTTTTACCAAGTTGTGGAGTTGCTATAGTATGTTGCTTGTCTTAGCCATTACAATTGATTGTTGCAGTCCCTCCTAGATAGCAACTGGATGAGGCAAAAGGCTAGCACCAGTCTAAGATCATACAAAATTAAATCTCAAAATACAGCATGTGCTAAACTGATTAAGTAAACGTTACAGAATGCATAAAAGGAGAATATGTGTCTACCCTAAAGATTGTACAAATAAAGAAAAGCATTTGGAAAGCCAATGAAGCTGCCTTTACTAAGCAAGTACCATATTAGTTGTCATAGTAAGGCCCAGGATTCTGCCTGAAACAATTGCTGCATACATATTTAAGTCTATGAGAACATGGAAATTCTAGAAGCTATCGGTGCAAAATCCGACGGCATACCCATTACCCAGATTATGAACACTTTAAATGAGACCTGATGCAGAAGCGAGGGAGATATCCTGTCTGAGGTCGAACTCTAACATGGCATTTAGAAATCTAGGATCGTTCGGTAACAAAATTGGACAGACTAAGTTTCTCAGATACAGAAAGACTGGTGGTATATGGCTTAAAGGGCTGTGGTAATGAAAATTAAGAAGGGCCACTTCCAAATGGAAAGGTCAATTCCCGTCCTGGGGATACAAATTTGATTCCATCACTCACTTTCTCAACCAGGAAGTAATAGGATTATTTGTAGTACCCAAATGGCTACCAATCGCTCTACTGTTCCATTTGATACCTGGATGAATTAAAGTTTTTTTTTTTCTTTTTTAAATCGCTCCAAAGCAAAATGATTATTCTTCTCTGAGGCATAAAAGTAGAACTTGAGTCACTTTTGTTTGATTTTCAAGTTCTGTTCTTCTGCGGTCTAGCCTTACTTGTGGACAATCCGTTCAGATCCACAAAGCTAATTTTTCTGGGATAGGGTCTTCGGTTTAGAAATGGAAGGGACGAATGTAGATACTCCTTTAATCCACCAAATTCAGTAGATCAGGCTCCTGAAGGAAGTCAAGACAAGTTAAATATGCACAAATGCATCCACAGGACTAACCGATAAGATTAAATGCATAAGGCCATCAGCTCCAGAGCTCTCAGAAACAACAATATTCCATGGAGGAGCAAAGGAGTTGCTGGCCAGGAGTGAACTGAAGAAAAACCTCGGGAGATGCAGATAAAATTAATAATCAAACAAGGCACATAGGGTCTTAATAACTGGAACCCAGTCAGCAGTTCTTGGTGATATACATATATCCGTTTGGCCTAGCACATGGGCTGCTGTCCAAGACCCTCAGAGTGACATTGAGGTCAAGTGAAATAATTTTGTACTGCCAATGGAAGTTGTGGCTCAAGGGGCTGGTGAAAAGTAGGAACCAATTACATGCGTTCAGAGATTCTTTCTGGTTCTATTAAGGAGATGATGGAGCGGCGCAGTGTAAGGGAGATTATCATTGACTGACAGTTTACATCAAGTGTCCTACTTTATCAAGGTGCAGCAGGTCTGGAATCTGAAAACTGTGACGTTTACAAGACAGACATGCCTTATGAAGGAAGGTGAAAAAGAAGATGCCAAAACCCTCAAGTCATACAGATAGCTTGAATTTCTGGGAGATGTTCAACATTTCGGGCCACAGAACCTTTCCAGAGACTGTTTTGGAGTGTCTAACCTCGACAACCTGAAAGGCGTGGGACACAGAATCACAAAGAGTTAGCTGGTACTCCAGAATGGTGATGGAGCACAACAGATAAAAATCATTAGGAGTCTGCATCCACATTACACCATTTAAGTGACATATCTTGTCCTCTGCATTTTAGCCAGGGTGTTAACAGCCTTGCTTGCTTCTTCACTGTCAACAAATAGCTCTAGCACCACTTTGTAGTAATAGCCATCAACAATTGTTCTTTAACAGAAAATCTCCCTTCTTAAATTAATACAAAGAATTCCTCTCCTAGAAATAAATCCCCGGGTAGAAATACTGACCTACAAGCAGACTTCATAAATAGAAGGCTCTGTTATGACGTTAGATTGGAAAAAGATTAGTTGCATTCACCATGAATATAACTAAACACAAAATCTAGTCTACTGGTAACATTTATTTTGGCTGTAACAAAAAAAACAAGAACATTGGCCAAACGTTGAGTTCTTGGGAACAGAGTTCAACTACTATGGAATTCAATGAGCTGTTCATTTAAGTGTACAGATATCCTCCTCCTGTCAAGTCTTTGGAGGAGTCTGAAGCGGAGTATCTGTATGTTTCCCATATAATGGAATGCTTGTCACGTGGACCAGGACCACATAGGGTGTAGCACTTCAGAGGCACCATTTCATTCGAGAAGAGTAGTGGACAAACTAGAATGCCATCACAATTAGTGTGTACATGGATACTTAAGTCTCATCTCTAGTGCAAGTCTCAAAAGGAAGTGATTTGGAGAGAGGTGCAGATGCCAGGGTCAGGCTGGCTGGAATTTGTTACAGAACCTGCATCAAAGAGATTTGCCTATCTGTCCTGTAATAGGAGCCCTGTGTTAGATGTGCCTGGGGCTAAGAGGTACAAGGGATAACAGGACAGAGCCAAAGAACAAAATCATGGGTGGCATTCAACTTAACAGGTCAGGAGTACATCGAGATAACTGAAGGACTAGAAAAGTGGGTATCAAAGTCATCATCAACCCCCCTCCAACCCCTCCCTCCTGCCTCCAAACCTCATACTGTCTGGAGGGGTGGTCCAAGCAATGTTAATGACTTCTGAGATAGCTGTAGCAAATAAAGAAGTTCTGCTACCTTTCTATTCCTCACTAAGATGAGGCTATATCCTTAGTCTGTGCTTGTACCAGCCAAGTCAATGGATGGGCTTTGATACGCTATGTCCTTAAACCATACACGGATTATATTCTACTTGTACCCTTTGCGGGAAGGAAAGGATGGCTTTTTGAGGTATTTCACTCAGACAAGAAAAGTCCCCTGAAGACCGGTTTTTGGACGTTTTGCCCACTTTTAGTAATCAAATGCACGATTTTTTTTGGGGGGGGGGGCTATGCAGGACACTCACAATGTCTAATTTATCAGTACCAATGTACCAGGTCCCTTCAGCATCGATGGGAAGGGTCTGATACTCCAGTGTGTCAGGCACCTTAGCTTTTATAACAACTCTAAATTGAATATCCTACAATGGCACAAAAATAATCTTGTGATCCACCTTCTGCAGGAGATCTTGAAACCTGTCTGACAGATACTCGTGGGTGAGTTGCTAGCATGACTGGTATCACTAACATTCATCAACCTTAGCAATGTGCACTTAACCAGTTCCTTCTAAGTTTCAGAGCTATTTTTTACTTGTGAAAAACCATTCTTCTATAACACATCTACAAAGAAGCCCCTCATCTGCAGGAGTTACTTTTTGAGTGGCTAATAATGTGACAAGAGCTGAAGCACCAGCTCTTTCATATGACAGAGGTAGGGATCGGGTACTTAAATGACTTTATAAGGTTGCAACCACTCCTCTTGTGGCTTAGAATATGGTCTACGAGCCAGACTTCATTCAACAGGGTCGTGCTTGCCCGGCTGTCTGAAACTTGACCGATGCCTGACAATTCCCTGGATAAGGTATATTCGCGACACTTGCCTAAGTCTGGGACACGAAGACCTGTTTACTTCTAGTAGTGGGACAATTGCCTCCCACACTTCTCTAAAGAACACTTTTTTTAGCTAGTCGAATGGAAGAGAGAATTTGGAGGGTGGTTGATATGCGTACTGTCCAGGCGTATATGCAGATTTGTGTAAACACTGGCATTGAACCCTCCCTAACATGGATGTGTAACCAGCACCATAGATTTTTGATAGACTGACTATGCACAGTGCACTTTCTGGCCGCCTTTACTCGCCAGGGCTCCTATTTCCATAGCCTACCCGTCTGTCCCTACGACAATCACTCAGTACAATTCATTTTAAGTTCTTCTGTACATTTTATTCACTGCTGAGAAAACACTACTTGTTACCTTAAAAAAAAAAAAAAAAAAAAAAAAACGAATATCCGATATTGCAAAGCAGCTTTTATTTGCAGACTTCCTTCTGTGAAAATGTGTTTTTTAACTGCCACTTTCATTCAATGTGCTATAAAGCAGAGGGCGACGCTGATCATGTAGTAACTGACGCACTTTAATTATTTGTATCTGTATGGGTCTTTTATATTTTTATGATCATCTGCATTTAATGGCTTTTTAACGTCTTAATAGCACACTGCACGTCCTTTCTGCGGTTTTAATTAATCTGGATGGATTTATTGCTTTTATACTTTTATGGTCTAGCTAGACCGAATAAAGTTGTTTCTGGTTCTGATAAGAGCTGACAAGAGTGGGCCAAGTGCCAAAGAACTAGCCAGGGAAAAGAAAGTCCTGTAGCACAAACTGGCTTCAATAGAGTTGAGAAATTATTTATGTGACTGAGGGAAAACAGATGCCGGAAAACAACAAGGCAAACTAGGCTCCACTGCCAATGCTGCCAAAACGAAGAATGCAGCAAAATAAGAACGCCAGGTTAAGGCCTGCTCTGTGGTATACTTTCAAGCGAACAACCAAACTTGCTACAGCAATTAGATTGCGGCCATAAGGTGGTGCAAAGCTTTAATGAGTTGAAAGCAGAGAGAAGTCATTGATAGAGAGAAACTGATTATAGGCGACTTTCTGATGTGTGTGCAGACAGCTGCACGTTTAGCTCCCACAGAATTCTTGCATATACAAGTCTTGGTGAGTCTAAAGTAAATTGGAGAAATACTGTAAATATACCGCCACAGTCAAGTAAAATTAAACGTGTACAGAAGCAGTGATGTCTTTCAGGCTCTTTGACTAGATAGAAAGAACACAATGGGTACCAAAGGGCAATAATGTCCTTCTTGCTTTCATAAGAAAATAAAAAATAGTAACTACTTTTAGAATAATAAATACAAACAATCTTGAGTAGTTGCAACTCACTTAATGAAGATATTCCACGGAAAGGTTCAGTTGGCTGGGGATCTCAAGCAGCAGCAGGTAGAGACTGCTACAATAAAGTAGATAGTCCACACCGTAACAATTAACAGTATTACCAAATTACACAAACAAAGCATAGCTGGAGTGTCTACCAAGAAGTTGCAAAACCACAGAAGGAAGAAATCTGCCCATACTACATCCAAATTCGAACCCAAGAGTCAAGTACTCAAAGACCCACAAAAAATAATAAAACATCTTACAGAAGGAACTGAAATATAACTACTAATTGAAAATAAACTTTTATTTACCTGGTGCTAACAAGCTCAAATTAAATTATGTATGTCTATGTAGGTAAATGGGTGTGTTTGAATGGGTTACAACACATTTTTAGGAACCACATTTATTTACTCTCTGGAATATCACTGTCTCTGTACAATTCTGAAGCCTCGCCTTAGGTCGGTTTATTTCCCAAGAATGCAGCCATACAGTCCGATTTGATCAGTTGTATAACATTTTTTAATTTTTTACAGCTAGCACCCTACCCTACACACACTGCAATATTAGAAATTCACAAACGGTTCTCTCTCCAGGTAATGGAGGACACAACCACCATGGCCTTACAATAGTTACTATATGTGCTTGGAGTGACAGGCCCTTTGGATGTAGCTACGTTTAGTTGTTTGCGAAGACTTGCACCACAACAAAAATAACAAGCACACAGATGGAGAACAGAGCGGAGTTATCGGCTAGTTGTGTGTGAGGTCGGCAAAACAAAACCGCTACCAGAGACAGAACACAGAAAGCAAGATGTATTTGTGAGGCATCTCTCACAAAGGAGCCAACGAGTTCATATTGGCTGTGTGCAAACATTGCTCCTGCCCTGGATAGAAAATAGCAAGACTGGTGGCTACCGGAAATACATAGTTTTGTGAGCGACAGCCGGCAGTACTACCAATAATACAGAGAATAAAATTACACATCGGAGGGAATGACAAAAACATTTATTATCAGCAAAAGTAAATAATCTTTCTCCATGGATTTTTAGTGTTGTGCTGCAAGCATGTACTGTGAATCTCTGTTTTCTTTGGAAATGGAAGACCGTTCACATGCCTTCCAATTCCGTTTGCATGCAGCAACGGCACGTGCTCTCAACTCCCTGATAATATTTATTGCACTTAAGAAAGAAAATAAAATTATATATATATATAAAAAGTAAAAGCTTTCTATTCGCCATGGCCTCCTATTTTAGGTGAAAACCTTTCTGGTCAGTTGAGTAAAATTAAAATATTAATAAGTAGACAGTACATGTTGTGGTCCCTGTCTTGAGGGTCTGGTAGTGTAAGAGCCAGGTAAAAATGTGGGCATGAAAGATTCCTTCCTGCTTACCTGGCTGCCAATCAGTGGCCAATTGCGCCCATAAATACACCTCCAGCCACTGGCAACTGTCCATTATCCACTCATTGTGCCGACTCCCTTCACTTCCCTTCCCCAGTTCTCTACTGCTGGACACCAAAATACTACAATTTTAATCAGGCAGCATGGAATAGTTTTTTAGTTGGCAATATCTTCAGGCTCTATAATTTCTACACTGCTGATATTCCTTCCGCAAAGGCCATCTTTGCCATAGTGAGTTCTCTACATTACACTGGAACTGGTGCTAAATTCTGACAGTTTATCAGACAGGCGAATTACCTATGCTTCTGACAAACGGCCTCACGTTTTACAAATGTAATCCATAGTGTTATCTATAAAAACCCTTGCACTCTAGATACAGCTCGTCCCTTTTAGAAGCACCAGCACTATTTTTGTGTGGTACTCAAATGTCCCAGCGAGTGGACCCGACCACTCACCTGCCAGTGGTAAAAAAAGCACGAGCGTGGGAAAACATTTGGACAGACTCTGCAAGTAGTAGATGGCAACCACTGTTCTTATAATCTGTACCTACTTGATGTGGCTATGAAGTAGCTGAGGCCTGCAGTCTCACAAACAATAAAGAATGTGCAAGATTGCCTCTTGGTAAAATGAAGGGAAACAAGGGGGAAGTGCAAACTTACAACATTTGGTTTAAGAGGCCATGTGCACCAGCAGTTTTGTGACCATAACAATACATATTTCGGAAGCAAGGGTTGTATCCTATGTAAAAATGCATAAGTGGATTGTTGGGGTATTGCCACATGCATAGACAAAAGGAGGCAGAAACTATCCATTTCTCAGAAACTACAAGGAATTTGGGGGCCAGAGGTAACAGCAGAAACCCATCTGCTCCCTGTTTTACCCCCTCACTCATTAATGCATCATCACGGATGCTCTCAGAAGACAGCAGCAACTATTTTTCAGACCAGCACAAACGGTCCTTTGATGACCAACCCCATTTTCATCAACAGTGGGTGTCAGCTTTTGAAAAGTATAATGGTCTCTTTTGTTGCATTATAGCATTAGGCAACAAAGATCATGAGACATCAGGCACTGCAGACAGACTCCTCTACATGCTGCGCTACCCCTTATTGCTTCTCGGATCCAAGTCCTCTAGTGTGAAGGGATTTTCCTTTGTAGTGTCCTCATGCTTAACATAGGGGAAAGAGGAGAATCTGAAGGCTTAATACAGTCTAATTTAAATTTGATTTATTCCCAAGAAAACATCAAATAAAGCCACTCCTAAAAACGGGAGCACTTTATGAAACTGCAACAAGAATTTAGAAGTCCAATATAAAACAGATGAGATGATATGTGCCTGCCATATCATATTGTCTTCTTTGAACTCAGATAACAGAAGGCTAGATGTATTAGAGGCGCTGCTACTGATACAATGCTCCCACATTATGGAGCCTCTCCTTGGAATTCTGTAATGCCCACCCTGAAGCAGATTGTCTCATACACCGTCAATGCGGTCTGCAAAGGATGAATTCTAGCAGATTTGAATGAGGGGACTCAGCACTACATATGGTACAAGATGGGTCATGCCATCAAACAAGTTACTCAAAGCAGAGCCTCAGTCAACGGACAAGTCTTGGCAAATCACTAGGAGCCAAATGGTCCTGTGATTTGTCAAGGGCAGGGTTGAAAAGTAAAGCAGAGACCGACCGAATTGTCTCTCATTTCACTATGGTAGGACGTCCATAAAAGCACTAGTTGACAGGAGACATCTGCGTCTCTCTGAGCATTCATGGCAGCCTGCCCACTAGGGCACCTGCAAGCTCTCAGCCTCTGGAGGAACAAGTAAAACAGAGGAACTAGTTATTCACGGATCAAAACTAAATCCCGCCACTCAGGACTGCATCAAAGAGGCATAAACTGACCTAACCTGCTCTCCTTATCTCAACTGCATTGTTTTTGTACTTTTCCGTTCAATTGCCTAGAGTATTACCCTTAGGGTAGAAGAGATAAAGCACCTCTTATAACCTCTATCTGGAACCCCTGTTTGTTTTCTCATGAATTTAATTTGCACTGAAAAAAACAGCCTCAGTATTTATCACCAGGAAACTCTACTTCAGTAACCAGTCCTCTGCCATTCCTTCATGGATACTTCGTTTCATCAAATTGTTCCTCTGGAATAAAAATATATTTTTAAATATGAGACCACTGTATGCCTCTGTGCCCGTGCTCTCCATGGCAGATTGCAACAATTGGACGTTTAACGGTAGTTTCTGCTCTGTAAATAGAGTATTGTTCCACTATTTACATCATCCACCCACTGCCATGGAATAGCAAGCTCAATTCCTGGGGCAACTCATTGTACAACGCTGAAATTGCAGGCAATACAAAAGCTGCATCACAGATTACATTTTTGCCATCCAGCAATGAAGACGAGATCTGAAGAATGTTTCACCTGGTTGTCATTGGAAGAACGCTCAAAAGTTCATCTGGGGTAGTGCTCTGCTAGTTCATGAAGGATGGCGTGAAACACCTGAACAAGTACATGAAGACATTTGGAAGCAAACATATTTCTGCTTTGTTGGTGGGGAATGACAGAAGTAGAGAAAAAGTTTTAAGTGCTTGTAGGTCTTTCCATGTTACTGAACGTTCCAACTACATGCAGATGACAACACTTCCAAGAAGTGGGATGCATATGAAGCAGTGGTTCCCTGTCTCCCAGAACAGTGTAGTTGGAAGTGGTGCCCTAAAAGGGGAGTTGCAGCAAGTGAATCGACACCACTTCTCTTATGATTACCAAGCTGCATCTTAGGCATCCACCATATTATTTCCAACGTTTTCTTAAGCAGCCTTCACCAAGTAGTTGTAGCACTGTCACAGTTAATGTCAGTTCAAGAGGAAGAGCATCTGGCTATCCACCAAATTGAGGAGACATCAAAAGGGTCATTATCCTGAGAACTGATCTTTGCCGCAGGGATGGCAATCCTAACAATCACAAACATTTTGCCAGAGGAATACAAATAAAATTTAATTAGGATCCACAGTTTTGCTACTGTCCAAGACTATAAGCAAGGTCTCTGAACAGATCCACAAGAGGTCAGAGAATAATGTTTTATGAGATGACGAGAAGGGTTTTAGAGTCCGTCTAACCTGTCCTAGTTTTTGGTTCATCTCGCCTTTCGACACCTTTGAAACACCTGATTTAATCCCCCAAAGTAAAGGAAAGTCAGTGACTGGGTGAGTATTTTCAAAGTGGGAAGATAAAACTATCAGGCAGTTTGGGAAGATTAAACCCAGGGCTCCAACGCAGGACCTCTTTTAGGCCTGTTTCTCCCATGTTGTACAGAATAGTAAGGGAGCAAAGGTTTGCAGGCATCTTCCAAGACAGTCTTATAGCAATGCAGGCCGACACAAAAACACTGTAAAGAGAAGAGAATAAAAAAAAATATTAATTTCAAACTTTTTAGGAAAGACAGGCAAGCTTAGTTTTGGTACGTAAACAAATCTGCATGCATTGAAGAGACTCAGCACTAACAAGGAGAAAAAAAAGTGTCTAACCACCAGAAAACAGACGCCCCCTCTTGCAAGCGTAGCCTTCTGTTGGAGTATAATGTTCAATACAGGTTTAACTGAATGAGACGTAGGTGAGGCTACTGACAGATGCAGAAACACTCAGCATTTATCGACTTGTCTAGTGAGGAAAACCTTTAAGTGATCATTAACGTCCAGTACATAGTTTTGCCTGTGCTGGTTCCACGTAGAATACAAGTGGGATTCAAGGCCCATAATGAGTCTTTTTAAAAAAAAAATTTTTTAAACCAATTGCTTATTAGATTTCGACAAAAACTGTGATTTAATACATCCATACTTGCGGGCCACAATATATATATAGCCCCTAAAAACCTCTGCCCACTGCTACAAGTTAGGAGCTTGACAATGAAACAAATCCCGTATCCATAATAACCCCCATGCCCCCTCTTCCGCAATAAGAAAACTTTCTATTCGCCATATCACTGCCCACCCCCTCCATTTATCACCTTCCCACCCTCTATTTTTCACTGATGTAAGAAACTACTCGAAGTTTTGTACATTTATCACTGAGCCTATATATTATCTTTTCGTAACATGCAACTTCAGATATCTCTTCAAACCATTGCTTGTTGAACAGTACTTTTGCAGTCTTCCAGAGAAGGCCATTAGTTTTAAAACCAAGCTTTCTCGAGTAGGTACAAAATGTATACCTACCAGAAGCATAATTATTTTTTCATTTCCAAGGTGCTTTAGTTATTTAATTGCATTTCTTCGATTTTCTACCCAAACAGAAGATCACCAGTTATTAGTTCTACCTAATTCTTCTTTGGATAAGAGAAAGCTCATTCAAGTGGCTTCAAGACGGACTTACGGTGCCATAGAAGACTCAAGTAACAAACCATAGTCCCAGCCTACAATGTTGCAAAGCACCGTGTGGGCACTTGGGTGGACCTGGAACACAGTTCCATATCCATGCTAGCACTTAATTGATAAACCACACGCCCCCTTCCCCCTTGTGGCTCATACCATTCGCACTGATGTATACCTACAACGGTTCGAGTTCAAACAAGGTGTGAGAAGTGCTTATACACCGTTTTATGCCACGTAAAACATCTTTTTCGCTGCCCAAGGGGAGAAAACTAAAGCCACTGATTTGCTCAAGTATGGCTCTGAACTTTAACTAGAAAGTTACTTACCTCTAAACCTAGTTCCGCTGAACAGGTATAACAGGCTGTAATGCCAACAGGCCAAAACGCTTAATTATTGATATTATAGGGAACTTGGCATGCTCCCACACAGCAAAACCATGCCTGCGAGATAAAAACCTTTAAGGAATATTTCTTTATTTTCTTCCTACAAACAAAGGCAAATACCATTCTCATACTCCAGAAGGGAGTAAGTTTAGGATTGGCCAGAAATAATTTACCTCCAGGCCGGCACACGAGAACTGCTGTGCCAGACAATGACGTTTTACTTTTAAATAGAACAATGTCAGATGAAATTATGCAACGCCCAACGTGTAATTCAATTAAGCAAAAAAAACAACTTACTGTTGACGCTGATGTTTCAGCATTGGTACCATCTTTAGAGTTGCAAGTTCTGTATAATAATGACCAAAAACAGGATCCGAATTGTGTGCGCCTCAATCTCAAGACATAGGATAGGAGGGTAGTTTGTGGGATAAAAACTTGTGTAATAAATCTTCCATCCTCACAAACGTAGCTCCTCAGTGACATCGAATAGCCGAAGCAAAGGATAGTTCAATTTATGAGGACTGTGCCTCTAGCCGATAGGCTCTTTAGCACTGTCAACCTTTGATTGTTCCTGCAACCTAATCAAGGGACAGGAAACCACACCTATCTAAATTTACTGCAGATTTTGGCACTTGTGGGTAACACAGAAGCAATTGTGCCTGTTAGCATGCCACGGTCTCTGCACATATGTACGACCTCACTAGTTCCCTTTACTTTAAATAACAAACATTGGCAAAGCCAATAGGTCTCGACCATGCAAGAGCTATTCGCTTTGTCAATGTCTTTTAGCCATGTTGTACATCAGCATGGCTAATAGTTTGTGGCCTAGAGGAGAGTGACCTAGAGGGAAGCAGAGCAGAGAGACAGTATGTTGTGGCGTGGCAGAGTGTGTTGTGGCGTGGCACAGAGTAGAGTGACAGTGGCACAGAGTAGAGTGACAGTGGCACAGATTAGAGTGGCGTGGCACAGATTAGAGTGGCGTGGCACAGATTAGAGTGGCGTGGCACAGATTAGAGTGGCGTGGCACAGATTAGAGTGGCGTGGCACAGATTAGAGTGGCGTGGCACAGATTAGAGTGGCGTGGCACAGAGTAGAGTGGCGTGGCACAGAGTAGAGTGGCGTGGCACAGAGTAGAGTGGCGTGGCACAGAGTAGAGTGGCGTGGCACAGAGTAGAGTGGCGTGGCACAGAGTAGAGTGGCGTGGCACAGAGTAGAGTGGCGTGGCACAGAGTAGAGTGGCGTGGCACAGAGTAGAGTGGCGTGGCACAGATTAGAGTGGCGTGGCACAGATTAGAGTGGCGTGGCACAGATTAGAGTGGCGTGGCACAGATTAGAGTGGCGTGGCACAGATTAGAGTGGCGTGGCACAGATTAGAGTGGCGTGGCACAGATTAGAGTGGCGTGGCACAGATTAGAGTGGCGTGGCACAGAGTAGAGTGACAGTGGCACAGAGTAGAGTGACAGTGGCACAGAGTAGAGTGACAGTGGCACAGAGTAGAGTGACAGTGGCACAGAGTAGAGTGACAGTGGCACAGAGTAGAGTGACAGTGGCACAGAGTAGAGTGACAGTGGCACAGAGTAGAGTGACAGTGGCACAGAGTAGAGTGACAGTGGCACAGAGTAGAGTGACAGTGGCACAGAGTAGAGTGACAGTGGCACAGAGTAGAGTGACAGTGGCACAGCGTAGAGGGGCATAGAGTGGCGAGGCATAGCGTAGAGGGGCATAGAGTGGCGAGGCATAGCGTAGAGGGGCATAGAGTGGCGAGGCATAGCGTAGAGGGGCATAGAGTAGAGGGGCATAGAGTGGCGAGGCATAGAGTAGAGGGGCATAGAGTGGCGAGGCATAGCGTAGAGGGGCACAGAGTAGAGTGTCGTAGAGAGGAGTAGAGTGTCAGAGAGGAGTAGAGTGTCAGAGAGGAGTAGAGTGTCAGAGAGGAGTAGAGTGTCAGAGAGGAGTAGAGTGTCAGAGAGGAGTAGAGTGTCAGAGAGGAGTAGAGTGTCAGAGAGGAGTAGAGTGTCAGAGGAGTAGAGTGTCAGAGGAGTAGAGTGTCAGAGGAGTAGAGTGTCAGAGGAGTAGAGTGTCAGAGGAGTAGAGTGTCAGAGGAGTAGAGTGTCAGAGGAGTAGAGTGTCAGAGGAGTAGAGTGTCAGAGGAGTAGAGTGTCAGAGGAGTAGAGTGTCAGAGGAGTAGAGTGTCAGAGGAGTAGAGTGTCAGAGGAGTAGAGTGTCAGAGGAGTAGAGTGTCAGAGGAGTAGAGTGTCAGAGGAGTAGAGAGAAGGGGAAGGGGAAGGGGTAGAGAGAAGGGAAGGGGAAGGGGTAGAGAGAAGGGGAAGGGGTAGAGAGGAGGGGAAGGGATAGAGAGGAGGGGAGGGGAAAGAGAGGAGGGGAGGGGGCAGAGGGGAGGGGGCAGAGAGGAGGGGGCAGAGAGGAGGGGAGGGGGCAGAGGAGAGGGGGCAGAGAGGAGGAGAGGGGGCAGAGAGGGAGGAGAGGGGGCAGAGAGGAGGAGAGGGGGCAGAGAGGAGGAGAGGGGCAGAGAGGAGGAGAGGGGGCAGAGAGGAGGAGAGGGGGCAGAGAGGAGGAGAGGGGGCAGAGAGGAGGAGAGGGGGCAGAGAGGAGGAGAGGGGGGCAGAGAGGAGCGGAGGGGGGGTAGAGAGGAGCGGAGGGGGGTAGAGAGGAGCGGAGGGGGTAGAGAGGAGCGGAGGGGGGTAGAGAGGAGCGGAGGGGGGTAGAGAGGAGCGGAGGGGGGTAGAGAGGGAGCGGAGGGGGGTAGAGAGGAGCGGAGGGGGGTAGAGAGGAGCGGAGGGGGTAGAGAGGAGCGGATGGGGGTAGAGAGGAGCGGATGGGGGTAGAGAGGAGCGGAGGGGGGTAGAGAGGAGCGGAGGGGGGTAGAGCGGAGGGGGGTAGAGAGGAGCGGAGGGGGGTAGAGAGGAAGGAACGGCCGGGAGCAGAGAGGAAGGAACGGAGAGAGGAAGGAACGGAGAGAGGAAGGAACGGAGAGAGGAAGGAACGGAGAGAGGAAGGAACGGCCGGGAGCAGAGAGGAAGGAGCGGCCGGGAGCAGAGAGGAAGGAGCGGCCGGGAGCAGAGAGGAAGGAGCGGCCGGGAGCAGAGAGGAAGGAGCGGCCGGGATGCGGCCCGGCGCAGAGAGGAGTGGTGCAGTGTAAAGTGGACTGGAGTGCCATAGAGCAGATTGCCTTAAAGTGCAGCAAAGTGTCAGAGTGGAGTGGTGTAGTGTGCAGTGTCAGAGTCGCATAGAGTAGAGTGGCATAGAGCGGAGCAGAGCAGAGCGGAGCAGAGCAGAGCAGAGCAGAGCAGAGCAGAGCAGAGCGGAGCGGAGCGGAGCAGAGCGGAGCGGAGCAGAGCGGAGCAGAGCAGAGCAGAGCAGAGCAGAGCAGAGCAGAGCAGAGCAGAGCAGAGCAGAGCAGAGCAGAGCAGAGCAGAGCAGAGCAGAGTAGAGTAGAGTAGAGCAGAGTAGAGCGGAGTAGAGCAGGGTGGAGTGGAGTAGAGCAGAGTAGAGCGGAGTAGAGCAGGGTGGAGTGGAATAGAGTGGAATAGAGTGGAATAGAGTGGAATAGAGTGGAATAGAGTGGAATAGAGTGGAATAGAGTGGAATAGAGTGGAATAGAGTGGAATAGAGTGGAATAGAGTGGAGCAGAGTGGAGCAGAGTGGAGCAGAGTGGAGCAGAGTGGAGCAGAGTGGAGCAGAGTGGAGCAGAGTGGAGCAGAGTGGAGCAGAGTGGAGCAGAGTGGAGCAGAGTAGAGTGGAGCAGAGTAGAGTGGAGCAGAGTAGAGTGGAGCAGAGTAGAGTGGAGCAGAGTAGAGTGGAGCAGAGTAGAGTGGAGCAGAGCAGAGTGGAATAGAGCAGAGTGGAATAGAGCAGAGTGGAACAGAGCAGAGTGGAATAGAGCAGAGTGGAACAGAGCAGAGTGGAATAGAGCAGAGCGGAATAGAGCAGAGCGGAATAGAGCAGAGTGGAATAGAGCAGAGCGGAATAGAGCAGAGCGGAATGGAGCAGAGCGGAATGGAGCAGAGCGGAATGGAGCAGAGCGGAATGGAGCAGAGCAGAGTGGAATGGAGCAGAGCAGTGTGCAGTGGTGCAGAGCGGAATGGTGCAGAGCAGTGTACAGTGGTGCAGAGCAGAGCGGAATGGTGCAGAGCAGTGTGCAGTGGTGCAGAGCAGTGTGCAGTGGTGCAGAGCAGTGTGCAGTGGTGCAGGGCAGAGTGGGGCAGAGAGGAGAGAAACCCGGCGCAGAAGGGGGGGGGGAGAGAAACCCGGCGCGGAGAAGAGAGGCCCCGGCGCGGAGAGGAGAGGCCCCGGCGCGGAGAGGAGAGGCCCCGGCGAGGAGAGGAGAGGCCCCGGCGAGGAGAGGAGAGGCCCCGGCGAGGAGAGGAGAGGCCCCGGCGAGGAGAGGAGAGGCCCGGCGAGGAGAGGAGAGGCCCCGGCGAGGAGAGGAGAGGCCCCGGCGAGGAGAGGAGAGGGCCCCGGCGAGGAGAGGAGAGGCCCCGGCGAGGGAGAGGAGAGGCCCCGGCGAGGAGAGGCGAGGCCCCGGCGAGGAGAGGCGAGGCCCCGGCGAGGAGAGGCGAGGCCCCGGCGTGGAGAGGCGAGGCCCCGGCGTGAGAGGCGAGGCCCCGGCGTGGAGAGGCGAGGCCCCGGCGTGGAGAGGCGAGGCCCCGGCGTGGAGAGGCGAGGCCCCGGCGTGGAGAGGCGAGGCCCCGGCGTGGAGAGGCGAGGCCCCGGCGTGGAGAGGCGAGGCCCCGGCGTGGAGAGGCGAGGCCCCGGCGTGGAGAGGCGAGGCCCCGGCGTGGAGAGGAGCGGCAGGGCGAAGAGCGGATTGCCTTAAAGTGGAGTAAAGTGCTACAGTGGAGTGGCATAGTGAGCAGTGGCTCAGAGTGGAACGGAGTGGCGGGGCAAAGGGTGGGGTGGAGTGGCGTAGAGAGGAGTGGCGGCGGCGCATAAAGTGGAGTACTGTAGAGTGGAGTAAAGTGTCAAAGTGGAGTACTGTAGAGTGGAGTAAAGTGTCAAAGTGGAGTACTGTAGAGTGGAGTAAAGTGTCAAAGTGGAGTACTGTAGAGTGGAGTAAAGTGTCAGAGTGGAGTTGCATAGCGTGTAGTGTCAGAGTGGAGTTGCATAGCGTGTAGTGTCAGAGTGGAGTTGCATAGCGTGTAGTGTCAGAGTGGAGTTGCATAGCGTGTAGTGTCAGAGTGGAGTTGCATAGCGTGTAGTGTCAGAGTGGAGTTGCATAGCGTGTAGTGTCAGAGCGGCGCGGAGCGGAGCGGTGCGGAGCAGAGCGGCGCGGAGCAGAGCAGAGCGGCGCAGAGCGGCGCAGAGCGGCGCAGAGCGGCGCAGAGCGGCGCAGAGCGGCGCAGAGCAGAGCAGAGCAGAGCAGAGCGGCGCAGAGCAGAGCGGCGCAGAGCAGAGCGGCGCAGAGCGGCGCAGAGCGGCGCGGAGCGGCGCGGAGCGGCGCGGAGCGGCGCGGAGCAGAGCGGCGCGGAGCAGAGCGGCGCGGAGCGGCGCGGAGCGGAGCGGCGCGGAGCAGAGCGGCGCGGAGCAGAGCGGCGCGGAGCAGAGCGGCGCGGAGCAGAGCGGCGCGGAGCAGAGCGGCGCGGAGCAGAGCGGAATGGAGCAGAGCGGAATGGAGCAGAGCGGAATGGAGCAGAGCGGAATGGAGCAGAGCGGAATGGAGCAGAGCGGAATGGAGCAGAGCGGAGCACAGTGGCGAGGAGCAGAGCTGCGTGGAGCGGCGCATAGCAGCGCGGAGCTGAGCGGCGCGGAGCAGAGCGGCGCGGAGCAGAGCGGCGCGGAGCAGAGCGGCGCGGAGCTGAGCGGCGCGGAGCTGAGCGGCGCGGAGCTGAGCGGCGCGGAGCAGAGCGGCGAGGAGCGGAGCGGCGAGGAGCGGAGCGGCGAGGAGCGGCGTGGAGCGGCGCATAGCAGAGCGGCGCGGAGTGGAGCAGAGCGGAGCAGAGCAGAGTGGCGCAGAGCAGAGCGGCGCAGAGCAGAGCGGCGCAGAGCAGAGCGGAGCAGAGCGGAGCAGAGCGGCGCAGAGCAGAGCAGAGCGGCGCAGAGCAGAGCGGCGCAGAGCAGAGCAGAGCAGAGCAGAGCAGAGCAGAGCGGCGCGGAGCAGAGCGGCGCGGAGCAGAGCGGAGCGGAGCAGAGCAGAGCAGAGCGGAGCAGAGCGGAGCAGAGCAGAGCAGAGCAGAGCAGAGCAGAGCAGAGCAGAGCAGAGCAGAGCAGAGCAGAGCGGAGCGGAGCAGAGCAGAGCGGAGCAGAGCAGAGCGGAGCAGAGCGGAGCAGAGCAGAGCGGAGCAGAGCGGCGCGGAGCAGAGCGGCACGGAGCGGCGCGGAGCAGAGCGGCGCGGAGCAGAGCGGCGCGGAGCAGAGCGGCGCGGAGCAGAGCGGCGCGGAGCAGAGCGGCGCGGAGCAGAGCGGCGTGGAGCAGAGCGGCGTGGAGCGGAGCGGCGTGGAGCGGAGCGGCGTGGAGCGGAGCGGCGTGGAGCGGAGCGGCGTGGAGCGGAGCGGCGTGGAGCGGAGCGGCGTGGAGCGGAGCGGCGTGGAGCGGAGTAGAGTAGAGTGGAATGGAGCAGAGGGGCGCGGAGCAGAGCGGCGCGGAGCAGAGCGGTGCGGCGCGGAGCAGAGCGGCGCGGAGCAGAGCGGCGCGAGCAGAGCGGCGCGGAGCAGAGCGGCGCGGAGCAGAGCGGCGTGGAGCAGAGCGGCGTGGAGCAGAGCGGCGTGGAGCGGAGCGGCGTGGAGCGGAGCGGCGTGGAGCGGAGCGGCGTGGAAGCGGAGCGGCGTGGAGCGGAGCGGCGTGGAGCGGAGCGGCGTGGAGCGGAGTGGAGTAGAGTGGAATGGAGCAGAGGGGCGCGGAGCAGAGCGGCGCGGAGCAGAGCGGCGCAGAGCGGCGTGGAGCAGAGCGGCGTGGAGCAGAGCGGCGTGGAGCAGAGCGGCGTGGAGCGGAGCGGCGTGGAGCGGAGCGGCGTGGAGCGGAGCGGCGTGGAGCGGAGTAGAGTAGAGTGGAATGGAGCAGAGGGGCGCGGCGCAGAGCAGAGCGGAGCAGAGCGGAGCAGAGCGGCGCGGAGCAGAGCGGCACGGAGCAGAGCGGCACGGAGCAGAGCGGCACGGAGCAGAGCGGCACGGAGCAGAGCGGCACGGAGCAGAGCGGCACGGAGCAGAGCGGCACGGAGCAGAGCGGCACGGAGCAGAGCGGCACGGAGCAGAGCGGCACGGAGCAGAGCGGCACGGAGCAGAGCGGCACGGAGCAGAGCGGCACGGAGCAGAGCGGCATGGAGCAGAGCGGCATGGAGCAGAGTAGAGTGGAATGGAGCAGAGTGGAATGGAGCAGAGCGGAATGGAGCAGAGTAGAGTGGAATGGAGCAGAGTGGCGCGGAGCAGAGCGGCATGGAGCAGAGCGGCATGGAGCAGAGCGGCATGGAGCAGAGCGGCATGGAGCAGAGCGGCATGGAGCAGAGCGGCATGGAGCAGAGCGGCATGGAGCAGAGCGGCATGGAGCAGAGCGGCATGGAGCAGAGCGGCATGGAGTAAAGCAGAGCGGCATGGAGCAGAGCGGAATGGAGTAAAGTAGAGTGGAATGGAGTAGAGTGTAATGTAATGTAAAAGGCATTTCTAAAGTGCTCTGTTACTTCAAGGCGTGTCCTGGCGCTCTGCACCTCTACTGAGACGTAGCTAAGAGAAGTAACATTAATCTGGCTTAAAAAGCCATGTTTTCAGTTTCCTCTGGAACTTGGGGTAGATGAAATGCACCTTAACTCCAAAGGGAGTTTGTTCCAGAGTGAATGTCCCAAAAATGAAAAGGACCAGCCCCTGTTCTGGACAGTCGCATCCGGGGGATTTTGGCCAGAATGAGGTTGGCTGAGCGCAAACGCCTAGGAGCATAAAAGCAAGTTCTTGCTCTGAGGTACTCTGCACCAGATTAATGAAGAGACCTGTGAACCAGTAGCAAGGTCTTGAAAAGGATCCTCTTCCTAATAGAAAGCCAATGCAGCTCTCTAAGATAGGGGGATACACTAGTTCTCAGTGGCAAGCCGAGAAGCGTGCAAGCTGCTTCAAGTTGGACCACCTGCAACTTACTGATCAGGTAATCAGGCAGGCCCAAATACAGTGCATTGCCGTAGTCAAGCCTAGATGTTATCAAAGCCTGTACCACCAGTTTTCTAGCAGAAAGAGACAGAAAATGAAGGAACTTCCTAAGCACTCGTAGCAGACCAAAATAGGTCCATACTACTGCATTAACCTGCGACAGAAAAGAAAGCTTGCCATCAAACTTAATGCCCAGATTTTTGACAGAGCTAGTGTGGCTTAATGGAGGGGAAGCAAAAAGGACTGCAATGGCTTGTCTAATCTTATACCCAAAAAAAAGTTGCTCCGTTTTGCCCGCATTACACTTAAGCTGGTGGCGAGATAGCCATTGAAAGGCTACAGTCAAACAGGTATAGAATTTTTCACCAGGAAACATTTCATCCATACCCCAGGGAAAAAAGTAATTGGGTGTCATCTGCATCCGAAATTATTTTTGCTCCCAGAGTCTCTGCCAAGAACACAAGAGGAGTGAGATATATATTGAATAAAGTAGGGCTCAAAGCTGAACCCTGTGGCACATCCACCTGCAGATCACAAGACCCAGATGCAAAAGGTGGACACCAGACCTCTTGACCTGTTCCTTCCAGGTAAGAAGCCAGCCATTCCCACGTCCGCCCACTGATTCCAAAGGTATGGAGACGGGTGGAGTAGGGCATAAGTAGAGTGAATTGGAGTGGAGTAGAGTAGAATGGAGCAGGGTAGAATGGAGCAGGGTAGAATGGAGCAGAGTAGAGTGGAATGGAGTAGAGTAGAGTGGAATGTAGTAGAGTGGAATGGAGTAGAGTAGAGTAGAGTGGAATGGAGTAGAGTGGAATGGAGTAGAGTGGAATGGAGTAGAGTGGAATGGAGTAGAGTGGAATGGAGTAGAGTGGAATGGAGTAGAGTAGAGTGGAATGGAGTAGAGTGGAATGGAATGTAGTAGAGTGGAATGGAATGTAGTAGAGTGGAATGTAGTAGAGTGGAATGGAGTAGAGTGGAATGGAGTAGAGTAGAGTGGAATGGAGTAGAGTAGAGTGGAATGGAGTAGAGTGGAATGGAGTAGAGTGGAATGGAGTAGAGTGGAGTGGAACGGAGTAGAGTGGAATGGAATGTAGTAGAGTGGAATGTAGTAGAGTGGAATGTAGTAGAGTGGAATGGAGTGGAGTGGAATGGAGTGGAGTGGAACGGAGTAGAGTGGAACGGAGTAGAGTGGAACGGAGTAGAGTGGAACGGAGTAGAGTGGAACGGAGTAGAGTGGAACGGAGTAGAGTGGAACGGAGTAGAGTGGAACGGAGTAGAGTGGAACGGAGTAGAGTGGAACGGAGTAGAGTGGAACGGAGTAGAGTGGAACGGAGTAGAGTGGAACGGAGTAGAGTGGAACGGAGTAGAGTGGAACGGAGTAGAGTGGAACGGAGTGGAGTGGAACGGAGTGGAGTGGAACGGAGAAGAGTGGAACGGAGAAGAGTGGAACGGAGAAGAGTGGAACGGAGAAGAGTGGAACGGAGAAGAGTGGAACGGAGAAGAGTGGAACGGAGAAGAGTGGAACGGAGAAGAGTGGAACGGAGAAGAGTGGAACGGAGAAGAGTAGAACGGAGAAGAGTAGAACGGAGAAGAGTGCAGTAGAATGGAGAAGAGTAGAGTGGAATGGAGAAGAGTAGAGTGGAATGGAGAAGAGTAGAGTGGAATGGAGAAGAGTAGAGTGGAATGGAGAAGAGTAGAGTGGAATGGAGAAGAGTAGAGTGGAATGGAGAAGAGTAGAGTGGAATGGAGTAGAGAGGAATGGAGTAGAATGGAGTGAAATGGCATAGAGTAGAGTATAGCAGAGCAGAAAAGAGCAGAGCAGTGAAGAGTGAAGTAGTGTCAAAGAGGAGTGACGCAGAGTGGAGAGGCAAAGCAGAGTGGAGTAAAGCGTTTTGGAGTGCTGTAGAGTGGCCTAGCTTGGTGTGGCGGGGTGCACAATGGAGTATAGTGCACAGAGTGAAAGCATTCAACCCACTCTCAGAAATGGACATCTCCAAACTAATTGCGAATGCAAAACCCTCCTCCCACTTCGCAGACCCCCTTCCAGCCTCCATGGCAATAAATCTCAGTCACATCATTTCACCCCTCTGGGCGATGATAATAAACAGCTCGCTAAGCACGGGGGTCATGTCAGACTGCCTAAAACTTGGCCAAGTCTCTCCACTTTTAAAAAATACCGGGCTTAGACCCTGAAGACCTTAACAACTTCAGGCCAATCTCTAACCTGCCCTTCCTGGCCAAAATCCTTGAAAAATGTGTCCTACTCCAACTCAACCAGCACATTGACACCAACAATCTCTTGGACTCTCACAAATCAGGCTTTAGAAAGGGCTGCGGCACAGAAGCACAAGTTACTAACTTGTGTAACGATATATCTGTAAGAGACAGTAGTTAGTGACAGATTCCTTACCTTAGAATATCCCCAGGCGTCAGGCTGGATCCGGAAAGTTTTGCGTAGCAGTACCCTTGCGCGTCGGTAGGCGGCGTCGTGCGGCTCCGCGTCCGTCGTCGGCGTCGTGATCGCCGGGATGACGTCGGGGGCAGTACTTAGGCGCCGCCCCTGCGCGCTGACGTCAGTTCTGTACACGACTTTCCGCGCCAGGAACGCAGAGCCATGCAAGAAGCTGACATAGGTGTCTGAAAAATACTAGGGCCCTGAAAGGGATGTCCTTAACCCTAGAAATCAGTTCGCAGAACGGGGAGGATGGGTGGGGCGGTAGGAATCTGTCACTAACTACTGTCTCTTACAGATATATCGTTACACAAGTTAGTAACTTGTGCATCTGAAAGAGACACGTTAGTGACAGATTCCTTACCTTAGAATAGATACCCCAGCAATACCAACCCCGGTGGTGGGTCTGAAAACAAAGATCAGACAAGGAAGTCCTGGAGGACAGAACGGCCAAAGAAGCTGTCCCTCCGGACCTGACTGTCAAGGCAGTAATGTTTTGTAAACGTGTGCAGCGAGGCCCACGTAGCTGCCTGACAAATAACGGGCAGCGGAACACCGCGGCCCAAGGCCGTGGTAGCAGCTGTTGCCCTGGTGGAATGGGCACGCAGCCCAACAGGAGGCTCCTTCTTAGCCAAAGAATAGCAGGTCTTGATGCACAAGGTAACCCAGCGGGAGATGGTTCGTTTGTGCACCGCCCGACCTTTTTGGCGCCCACGTAGCCAACAAAGAGCTGGTCATCCACCCGGAAGTGTTTTGTGCGGTCGATATAGAAGGAGAGCGCACGTTTTGGGTCCAGACGGTGGAGCCTCTCTTCCTCTCTGGAAGGATGCGGAGGCGGAAAGAAGGTAGGCAAAGTGATGGTCTGCCCAATGTGAAAGGCAGTAACCACCTTTGGCAAGAAGGACGGACGCGTCCGAAGAACAACCTTGTCTGGATGAACAGACAGAAAGGGAGATTTGCAAGATAAAGCCTGGAGCTCACTCACCCGCCGAGCGGAGGTGATGGCCACCAGAAAGGCTGTCTTTAGAGTCAAAAGACGAAGAGGACAGTTATGCAGAGGCTCAAAGGGAGCGCACATTAAAAGGTAAGAACCAAGTTCAAGTCCCACTGAGGCATCACAAACGGAACAGGAGGGAAAAGGTGTGTAATGCCTTTAAGAAACCTGTTAACAACAGGGGACTTGAAAAGGGAGGGCTGATCAGGGAGCCTGAGGAAGGCCGAGATAGCACAGAGATAACCCTTGATGGTACCCAGGGCAGAACCCTGTTGGGCCAGAGAGAGAAGGAACAGAAGGACCTCAGAAAGAGGGGCAGAAAGGGGATTCACAGCCTTTGCTGTGCACCATGCCACACATTTGTTCCACCTGCAGGCGTATACCACCTTAGTGGAGGGACGCCTGGCTGCCAGAATCACATCACAAACTTCGGGAGGCAAGTCGAAAGGAATCAACTGCCGCCGCTCAATCTCCACGCAAGCAGGTGTAGACTGGACAGGTTCGGGTGGAGGACCGTCCCCTGCTGCTGCGACAGAAGATCCTCCCGAAGAGGCAGACGGATCGGGGGATCTATGCTCATATTGAGTAGCTCGGGATACCAAACTCTTCGAGCCCAGTCCGGAGCCACAAGAATGACTTGGGCCCGGTCGTGCCGAATCTTCTTCAACACTCTGGGTAGAAGTGGTATAGGCGGAAAGGCGTACAACAGACCGCAACTCCACTCGTGACGAAAAGCGTCGCCGAGCGAGTGCCGCCTTGGAAATTCCAACGCGCAGAACTGATTCTTCGGTGGCGAATAGATCTAACCAAGGCTCTCCCCATTGTAGAAAGAGTCCTTGCGCCACTTCCGAGTGAAGACGCCATTCGTGATCCATCATGCACCTGCGGCTGAGTTCGTCCGCCCTGGCGTTCAGGGAACCTGCCAGGTGTTGAACCATCAGGAACATGCCCTGATGTTCCAGCCATGTCCAGAGGCGCAGAGCCTCCTGACAAAGGGTCCAAGACCCCACCCCGCCTTGTTTGTTGCAGTACCACATGGCGGTGGTGTTGTCTGTGAACACCTGCACTACCTTCCCTTTGACAGAGGGAAGGAATGCCTTGAGTGCAAGCCGGATCGCCCGGAGCTCCAGAAGGTTGATATGGAGCCGGGACTCCGCCGGAGACCAGAGGCCTCTGATCTCCGCCTCTCCCATGTGACCGCCCCATCCCAGAAGGGACGCGTCCGTCACAACTGTGTGCTCTGGCTGGGGAAGGGAGAGGGATCTGCCCATGACCCATTGCCGGTTCGAGAGCCACCACTGCAACTGTCTTGCAGTCCCCTCCGAGATCTGGACGTGATCGGACAGGTTGCCCTGGTGCTGCGCCCACTGGAACTTCAGGTCCCACTGCAGAGCCCGCATATGCCATCTGGCATGATTGACCAGCAGGATGCAGGAGGCCATGAGGCCCAGCAGCCTCAGGGTCATTCGTACCGAAACCCAGGATAAAGGCTGAAAGATCGGAATCATAGCCTGAATATCCCGGACTCGCCGTTCGGGAGGATAGGCCCGAAACTGCGCCGTGTCCAGAACCGCTCCGATGAAAAGGAGCTGTGGAGAAGGAATCAGATGCGACTTCGGCACATTGATGGAGAACCCCAGCGAGTGCAGGAGTTCGGCCGTAGTCTGGAGGTGGGAGACGACTGCCTGGGACGAGCCCGCCTTCAGCAACCAGTCGTCGAGGTAGGGGAAGACTGAAACCCCTGCCCGGCGCAGATGAGCTGCGACCACCGCCATCACTTTCGTGAACACCCGAGGAGCACTGGTAAGGCCAAAGGGGAGCACGGTGAACTGAAAATGCTCGGGGCCTACCGTGAACCGAAGGTAACGCCGGTGGGCCGGCAGGACGGGGATGTGGAAATATGCGTCCTGCAAGTCCAACGCTACCAACCAGTCTCCAGGGTCGAGGGCAGTCAAGACCTGAGCTAGGATGAGCATCTTGAACTTCTCCTTCCGGAGGAAGCGATTGACGTTCCGGAGGTCCAAGATAGGACGCATGTCCTCCTTGTCCTTTTGGGCACCAGAAAGTAGTGGGAGTAGCAACCACGCCCTACTTCTGGGGTCGGAACATGCTCGATGGCCCTCTTGGTCAAGAGGGCCGTGACTTCCTTCTGTAGAAGCACCAAGTGATCCCCTGACATGAGGTGGAATTGAGGTGGCATGGCTGGGGGTGGTCTCGAAGGGGAGGGAGTAGCCCCTTCGGACAATGTCCAAGACCCACCTGTCCGAGGTGATGGTGCGCCAGTGGGGAAGGTGATGGCGGACCCTGCCCCCTACTGGCGTGCCGTGCACCTGAAAGGAGGGACTAGGAGGGCTTGGAGGCCGCGGACGGGTTGGAGGTGGTGGCCTGACCCGCACGCTGGTTGCCCGATCCGCCACGGCGGAATCCACGTCCTCGGCCACGCGAAGACGCCTGCTGCGCGGGCCGGTGGCTGGGCTGCTGACGTGAAGGGCGCCCCTACCGTGGCCACGATAGGGGCGAAAAGCAGAAGTCAGCGGAGGGCGTGTAGCAGAAAGGCCCAGGGACTTGGCAGTAGCCCGTGAGTCCTTAAAGCGCTCCAATGCATGGTCTGCTTTGGACCCAAAAAGACCGACTCCATCAAAGGGCATGTCCATGAGAGTATTCTGGACATCCCCTGAAAAACCAGTGGTTCTCAGCCAGGCGTGGCGTCTGAGCGCCACCGTCGTTGCAATAGACCTGCCCAGCGAGTCGGCGGTGTCAAGGCCACAACGAATGGTGAATTTAGCCGCATCCCTTCCTTCCGCAATGGCGCGGGAAAGCAGTGTCTGGACCTCCTCAGGACACTGGGGCAAAACATCCGCCACCGAATCCCACAGGGAGTGGGTATATCGGCCCAAAAGACAAGCGGTGTTAACGGACCGCAAGCCAGCACTGGAGGAAGAAAAACCCTTCTTCCCAAACTGATCCAGGCGTTTGGATTCCCTATCCGGAGGGGCGGTAGGGAAGGCGGTTTGGGAAGCGGAGGCTTGGACAACCAAGCTCTCAGGAGTGGGGTGGACAGAGAGAAACAGGGGGTCGCCCGGAGCTGGGCGATGGCGTCGTGACACGTTCCGATCCACAGGAGCCCCTGTGTTGGGCTTGGACCAGGCGCCCAAAGAACGTCAGTGAGGGCGTCGTTAAACGGCAGCACAGTCTCCGCAGAGGAGGCTGCCGGCTGGAAGCACCTCTGTCAAGATGTTAGGCTTGACCGTCAAGGTAGGAAGTTGGAGACGTAAGGCCCCAGCTGCCCTACGCAACACCGTACCAAAATTGGCTCCCTCCTCCGTAGCCACGGGAGGAGACAGCATGCCAGTGTCAGGGGAAGTATCCAGACCACTGGCCTCCCCTAGACTCTCTGTCCAGTCCTGATCGTACTGACAGTGTCGTGTCAGAGGGTCATCAGACCCCTCCCAGTCCAACTGGTCCTCCTCTGGTTCAAAATAAGGAGGAGGAGGGACATTTGGGACCCAAGGTCCCATCGGCGCCGGAGCCGGCGTCGAGCGACGTCGCTCCGGGTCCATGTCCGGAGCCGGAAGGAACTGGGGGACGACGCCGCCCGGAGCCCAGGGCGGCGTCGAGAACGGCACCGGAGACATCGGCGCCGGCGGAGGTGTCGTTAGGTCGACCGGCGTCGATGGGGGTTGTGGAGCCGGGATCGAGGCCGGGGCCGGAATCGAGGCTGGAGGCACGGGCGACGCCGGGGCCGGAGCCGTCGGCGACGCCGGAGCAACCCCATCAGGGCCCGCGGGGCCCGAAGGCGCACCGGAGGGGCCTGAAGGCCCGAAGAGGCGGGCCATGGCCGACAGGAATTCCTGTACTTTGGCCGGATCCGCCCCTGAACCCGGGAAGGGCGGGTATGGCGGGGGCGACTCCACAGGCATGTCCGGGGCCGCGGTGACGGTGCCGGGAGGGGCCTCAGCCGAGTCGCGAGACCGGCGAGGCGAAGTCCTAGAGCGATGATGCTTTTGGACTTTTTGTGCTTCGACTTACCGGACGAAGAAGACTTCGACGCCGACGACCGGTGTGGACTCCGCGATCGACCCCTGGACCTCTCACGCGACCGGGGCTTCCGCGGAGCCGAATGCCGGGCCTCGAGGAGCTTTCGAGACCGCTCTCGCAAAGCTTTCGGGTGGAGGGCCTGGCAGTCGGTACAAGACGCCGAGTCGTGGCCTCGGCCGAGGCAGAAGAGACACTCCCAATGCGGGTCGGTGACGGACATCATCCGCGCACAGGCGCCGCATCGCTTGAAGCCGGGCATCCCTACGACACCTTGAAAGATGGAAAAACAGTGAAAAAATCACCAAAAAGTATGGTCAAAAAATGACCAGGGCACTGCTCTTCCCGGATCTGCGCTTGCTGGCGCGGAAAAAGAAGAACTGACGTCAGCGCGCAGGGGCGGCGCCTAAGTACTGCCCGCGACGTCATCCCGGCGATCACGACGCCGACGACGGACGCGGAGCCGCACGATGCCGCCTACCTACGCGCAAGGGTACTGCTACGCAAAACTTTCCGGATCCAGCCTGACGCCTGGGGATATTCTAAGGTAAGGAATCTGTCACTAACGTGTCTCTTTCAGATACAGCCTTACTAAATATAGCAGATGACATCCATAAATGTATGGATGCAGGTCGCTGCTGCCTGCTCATCCTCCTAGACCTATCTGCGGGGCTTCGACACGGTGGACCATAAACTTCTTCTCAACACCCTTAAACAACGGATCGGAGCAGACGGCATGGTGCTGAAATGGTTCACATCTTTCTTTCACAACCGTTCTCAACAAATCAAAATAAACAATGCAACTTCTGATACCTCTACTATAACCAGGTGTCCCTCAGGGCTCAGTCCTCTCACCTACTCTCTTCAATATCTACATGGAGCCCCTCACTACCATAATCAATCAAGCCAACATCACCTACCGCTTCTATGCAGACAACATCCAGCTCTACCTGGAAGTCTCCTCCCCAGAAGACATACGCCGTCTTAATGATACTCTAAAAAAAAAAAAAAATCCAAAACTGGCTATCACACAACCACTTAAAACTTAACCAAGACAAGATGGAAATCCTTCTCCTCTCAAACAACGGACAAACCCACCAGGCCCAAGAATAGATTAAGCTTATGGACTCCCTAAACTTCGACCGAACCCTGGCCTAATCCGCCAAGTCACTGGGTATCTTACTGGACCCTAACCTGAACATGATCTCACACATTAAGGCTACCGCAAGGAGTGCCCACTACAAATTAAAACTACTCAACAAAATCAAGCCCTTCCTCCCGCCTAATGATCTCAAGACTGCAACGCAAGCCCTGGTTCTATCCAGACTAGACTACGGGAATGCTACCCTCACAGGCTCAGCAAAATCCCACCTAGCCCACATGCGAACCACTCTAAACGCAGCAGCAAGGATGGTCACTGGAGCTAAAAGGCACGATCATATCTCCCCCTCCCTGAAAGAGCTCAAATGGCTCCCTATTGAAGCTCGCTGCCAATTCAAAACTGCCTGTCTCACCCACAAAGTCCTTCACACTGGTAAACCAGTCTACCTGCAAACAAGAGTACCCGGAAAAATCCGAACCTACGCAGTGCACAGCAACTGTCCCTAAGTTTTCAACAATTCAATCTTATTTCATGCAATTCTCATGGTTACAATAAAACTATTACTCCAACTCGTTTTAGAATAATGTATTTCTTATTCCATCATAAATTTCGATATTTTTATAGAAAACATCAAACATTAACAGTAGTAAACAATAAATGCGATAGCTTGATGCTCTGTATTATGAACATAACTTCAAATGTAAATTCCGCTAACTCAACGTTTCAAATATGACCCAATGCTTTTCGGGTTTGTTAAACCCTTCTTCAGGGGTACATATAATACAATAACAACTGTATAGCGGTCCAATAAATGACTTGAAGCAACTTCCGTGTGGAACTACAAAAATGAAAATGAACAGCAGTGTCAGTTCTCAATCTGCCAAAAGGCAGGATACATTTTTAAAAAACAATAGGATACAGTATTTATAACAGAAGAGAAAAGGATTTGCACAATACCTAAATCCTGTGCACACATACAAAAACCAACAAAATATGTAAATATTATTCAAAAGCGAATTGTACAAGATTCTTGAGTGATGTCGTAATATCTTTATTCTTCAAAAAAAACGCAACCAGCCGACACGTGTTTCGTCAGAGAAAAGTAATCCCCGACTCTTCAGGGCTGGGAATGATACAAAAAATGAAGTGAACACAAGATGGGGGGTGACCGTGACTGGAGAGCACATGTTCTCCAAAATGCATGTGTGAAGGTCACCCAAACACGTGGAAACCTAATGCAAGCCAATAACACCCGAACAAAGGTGTGTGGGACGTGCTCGTGAACATAACCAATCCAAAATAATTACCGCATAGGTGCCAAGAAATAATTGATGCATGGGAATCATAGTGTGTACACCTAATCCAAATCCGTTACAATTATATAAGAGAGAAAAGGCGAGAGCTGAAAGAGCCAGTAATGTAGAGGAGTAAGTACAAAGGGGTATAGGAGGAAAGAGTTAAGAAAAGAATCCATATCAGAATTAGGGTAAAAACAGGATAGACGCGGGAAAAGGATAAGGGAACTAGCGACCAGGGATTGCGTGAAAACAAGAGAAAATATATATACCGTAAACGAGTAGTCTAAACTCTGTGTAGTCTGAGAAATAAAAAAGAGAGGGAAAGAGAGACAAGGGTGTGTAAATATAAACCAAGAATATTCCAGGGTGAGGGACATAAAAGAGCATATGGCAAAAGTGTAAATCTAAGCCCTCTCTTACCCCTAAGCCGGTGATAATTCCAACCCGGTAGGGCACGAGTATACGATAAATCCAAGAATCCAAGAATATTAGATGCAAGACATCTGTAGAAGTAAAAAACAAACTAGTAAAAACATCAATTTTTTAAATAGTGTGGGTGAAGATGACATAAAAATCTCCTGGCACTACCTGATAGTGGATCAGCAGAATCGCGTGATCTGTGGACCAAATAGGCAGGAATAAGGTTAGGATGGAGCATGGAGAAAAAAAGGAACGAGTAACGTAGATATGTCAAAGCATTACATGGGGAAAAGAAATTCCTATGTTTCCTCACCGGAATGCCGGTGATAATTCCAATCCAACAAAACTCGATCAGAGTCCAATCTAAGTCAAATTGCAGGCAACGGGTGTTCTATGGTGATCCAATAAGGTACGTTAAACGACCAGTACCGCCAGTGGAGCATAAGTAAAATCAGTTTCAAAAACCTTGTAGGAGAAAACCGAAATCCCTGTAAGGATATATCCTGTAAAGTGGCATCAGGGAAATAGTCAATATGCAATATTAAGTGACTGTAAGTACATGAAGTAGAGCAGCGCACAACTTACTTATCTATGAATACACAATGATTCCAAACGTATATCAGTACTCAGGTCAAATCCAGGTTGAACACGTGTGTGTGTTCACCAAATCAGTCTGTAATCAATACAAAAAACACCCATGTCGGGGTTTTAGCAGCCGACGTAATAACTTAGGACAATCCCCACTGCTAGGATGGAATTCTATATCTGGCAGCGAGTACCTACACTTACTTGTGTGAGGAGAAATATTCGCGTCCTGGCGGCACCGATTCCCTCGTTGGAGTGTGTTTCTGTGGGAACCCGGAAGTGAATAAATAGTCATTTCCTCTGGAAACGACTAGACTAACTAGAAACAAGCGTGACAACCTACTGAAGGCATCATCTCGCGAGAGTGTGATAACAAAAAAAGCTATGCGGAGTAATCCAAGCACCTCATTGAAGAGACTATAAAGTCAATCATAGAAGGTACGTGAATTCCCAAGAGGCTTGAAATCCAAGGTTATAAAGGACGAAAGTCCCGATCCTTAACGTATTATGACGTAACACAAGAGAAATAACAAATGTAAATTACCAAAGGATATTGATGTTATAAAAGGGAGGAAAAGCACACTAACTCCGTGACGAAAGTCACATAATTGTAAAAGACGGGGAAGTCCCTGTCTGTGTACTGAAGGCTTCATCTTGCGAGAGTATTATGACAGAAAAGCAATGCGGAGAAATCCGAGCACCTCATTGGAGAGACTAGAACGTCAATCATAGAAGGTCCATGAATTCACAAGAGGATTGATGTATCCAAGGTTATAAAGGACAAAAGTCCCGATTGCTGATGTATTATGACGTATTGCGAGAGAAATATAAATGTAAGTAACCAAAGGGTATCGATGTTATATAAAAGGAGGAAAAGCACAAACTAACTCCGTGACGAAAGTCACAAATGTTAAAGATGGGACACTCCATGCTTTAACCCATCTGAAAACGTGCCCCTGTGTGGAAAAACAAGGAACAGAAACCAAAAAGTGACAAAAAGGTGAGTATCAAAAAGGTCAGCCGTGATTCAAATGTTATGACGTGCCTCTTAGTGAATAACGCCAACGAAACAAAGTGCCACACTTCATATGTGCACAAATAAGTGCTGGCTAGAGAATATGATACTCAAACGTAGGGACGTTTTGCTTACCGCGTCTTCCAAGGAAGAACACGCTCTCCCCTCTGCACGAGAACAAACAAAAACTTATGAAAACATGACTGCCAAAATGCGGTTATCAAACTAAAAAAGTGAAAGAACGCACCCCGTGCTCTTCATGTTCTAAACTATCTTACCGGAGTAGGAAAATGTAATCTCCGTATCTAAGGGCAGAAACAAAACATCTAGTCGTTATCAAACTTTAAGCAACACTAAAATAGCCCAAAAGTGCAAACACCCCGTGCTCTACCTGGCAGCCAAGCTCACCAAGGCAGGCCAGTCAAGAAACCTGAGGAGCACCAACAACCTACTTCTCATTCCCCCAAACAGGCGTAAAAAAAAAAAAGCCCTGGCTTGCTCCTTTTCGGGCAATGCCCCCAAAATCTGGAACTCCCTACCAGCAGGTCTCAGAACTAACCCCTCCTTCGTGACCTTAAAAAAAAAAAAAAAAACTCAAGGATCTCCTCCTTGCTCGGCACCTTTAACCTTCGGATCAACACACCGTTAGCTACCATCTCCATTTTGATATGTATTTGATATGTGTCTGTTCTTTCTTATTTCCTGTGAACTTGTTGTAAAAGCACTCTGATACCCTGGGGTCCTGCCAGCGCTATATAAAACCCTCCAAATAAAAATAAATAAGTGTCAGACTGAAAAGGCCTAGCGTAGCATAGAGTGGTGTAGAGCGGAGTAGAGTGTCAGTGTGTGGTGGAGTAAAGTATTGTAGAGTGGGCTGGCGTGGAGTGGAACGTGCACGGTATGCTAGTGCACGGCCATTACAAACACATTTTCAATTGAAATGACCATTACATTTGCATAGACACTGTTTTACTGATGGAACTATACAGAGCACAAACGATAATGTGTGGAAATGGCATCACCAAGTTTATTGATTTGTTTTGATGGTATTAAAATATTTATTCCCACCACATTTCAGAATTACAAATATTTAAATGTTGTTGTGTGCTGAAAGAAATATCCTACAATCTCACCTCTCACGTGGGTAACCATCAGGATGGTCACATAAATCCTCCCACTTTTGAAGTCAGAGAAAGAAAAGTAAAAAACAAACTCCACGATAGAGCCTGACATTTGACCTCTGTCTTTGAATGTACGGCAAATGTGACAAGATAAGAACAAGAGTTAAAGGTCTGTTTACAGAAAGCGAGCCATGGAAGAATACAGTAAATAGGTTATGCTCCACAGGAAGAACTAACTCAAGATGTACAGCCTAAAGCAAATAAAGCCAGCAAATAGACAGCAAGCAAGTGTGAGCTACAAAACACAAAACTAATGGTAAGCAGTAGTTGGAATGCATTCCCAGGGAAGCTTTTAGCATGTCCCCAAGATGTCGTTAGCAAATCAGACAGCTATGCTGTCTGGTAGGCTTCAACCTAAAAAAGGAGCCACTCGTGTGAAATGACTGACTAGTGGCTGAGCGGTGAGAGTTAGGGCAGAATAAGATAGGCTATGGAAGTAACATTGGTAAATAAAGGCACCTTTATCCTAATCTTAGATCCTGTTTCTTTAACATTCTAAGTCTTTGGGACTATTTCAAAGCAACTAAGAACAAAAAAGGAGGAAAGTTGCATCGGGCAGTGTAGGCAGAGGCAAAGAGGTTTTAAGGACCTCCTGGCCAAACATGGCATTGCTATAGGAGGAAGCCTGAAGAGTCTAGTGCAGGGGTCTCCAACCTTTTGTGTAACAAGTGCCTCTTGAATTCAATTAAAATCACTGCAAGCTACAGGTAAGATTACATTACAGCAATGTAAAACTTTGTCAGTTTGGAATGCCCCTACATGGGTAATACAAAACAGGCACAGCTGCAATGTCATGAAAACAATGAGAATAGTAATAAGTTGCCCCAATAATTTATCACTTAGAAATCAGCTTTAAATATATTTTTGCAATTCAGCCATTTTTCTCCAAAGATCAGCCGCGTTCTAAAAAATAAACACATTTTTGTCTTGAATATACAATTTGGCATACGTACATTAATTCAACCAAGAAAAAAGGTTTTTATTTAGTAGGCTGGAATGCACACAAGAGAGCTACTTACAGGTAGCTGGAGAGCTACCAGTACATCACAATCTACTTGTTGGAGAAGCCTGGTCTAGTGGATGCAGCCTTACAGGAGTTGAGTGACAAAGACATGCCTTGAGAACGCTAGTGACGCCATCTTTGCCCTGGAAGAGTGCTGCACGCAGAATGCATCAATGTGAGATGCAGGATGTTATCAGTCTTACAGTGGTGGCCAAAACAGCTGCTCATTGGGCCTCATGGATGCCAAAGTTCACAAAAGGTTTGTCAGTTGGACACAGGTTGCTGGTTCACCACACACAAAAACGCAAGGCACATTTAATGTCCAAACTCTACAAGGTCTTCTCAGCTGAGGAGGCATGGGGACATGCGAAAAAATCATAGCAACAACCTCTTTGTTTCAACGAGAACGCTCTTTTGGAATGAATGAAGGGCTCTGAGCTGCAAATGGCTTGTAGTTAGTTTATAATCTTGGCAGAAGATTTATGTCACAGGAGACCATGGATTGGAAAGGCTTAAGCATCAACCTAGCCAGGACCAGATTCAGATCCAAGGGAAAGTCATGACTCCACACTTGGGAAAACAAATGTATTAGATCCTTCAAGTGTCTCTTGATGGCACTGTAAAACTTGAAGAAACTCCAGACATGTTCTATAATGCTCCAAATGTATTACACCTGCAGTTCTGTTTCAACCAGAGAGCTTGAAAAAGATAACATATCCTGTACTGAGAACGGATGCAGAGTGGTGTTCTCCAGTAGACACACTATTGTGTTGATGTACCAGTGTGGTTGATTATCAAGGCACAGAGCGTTTCTTACTGAGCTTTCCTCACAGCCCTTTTGCCCAGTGACTGGTATTCATGGCCTAATTGAGGCTCACAAGAATTTGCTACAAGCAAGATAAAATTTGTATTGATTTTTATAGAGGTCTGCTGTGGGTAAGGTATTCTTTCCTTTTATAACAAGTATGGTAAAGCCAGTAAGTCTCACCTACGAGAGCTATTAGCTTTGTTAATATTGTTTTAGCCATGTTGTACAGCAGCACAGATGTGCAATATGGCTGAAAGTTATATATCATTTTTTTTTTTTTTAAAGCACTGACTGGCGCTGGCTGAGTCATAGCACTTTTGTTGTTTCGTTTTTTTGATCAGGTAGAAAGTTGTCTGGGAATTATGAGTGTCTTCCCCAATTATGGAATATATATGGATTAGACAAAATGTCAGTAATGATTCTGGAGTGTGTCAGCTCTGACTCAATAAATAATGATCGCACACGGGTTCAGCCCTAATTCTGTGTCTATAAGAGAATAACATGGAGCGTGGGATCTGTGAAGATGGGGCATTTGGAAGAGAACACCGCAGAGTGTAAAAGGGGCAAGGGGAGAAGTAGAAAAGAGAGAGAGAAACGGTGTGCTGGGGGACAAAATGTCAGCAATGATGCTGGAGTGAGGATCACACAGTGTGACTCGGGTATAAGTAACAATCACACACGGTGTCAGCCTGGATTCTATATTTGGAAGAGAATACTGAGCATGGGGGGAATGAAGGGCAAGGAGCACACACTGGAGAAAAATGAAACACATACAAGCACGCATCAAGTGATTAAACAAAAAGGAAAAAGTAGCTCCCAAAACACGAGCAGTGGAAGGACACAAGTACATGGCCCATGCTCCAGTGGAGGGCTGAGCACAAGAAGTGAGGTCCACACACATTCACAAATAAGAAGCAAACAGATAAGAATGGCAAAGCCAACTAATGGTAAGCAATGGATGGGCTCTAAACCCATTGTAAGCTAAGAAAATGTGAAGGCGCTGTCTCAGGCGAGACCTAACCATGCATCATGGAAAAAATGACTGGCAATGGAGAAAAAGATGCCAGGGATAATCAAAGTATTAATTGGTTAGATCCTTTCAAGCATTCGGAAAATGGAATGCCAAATTTCACAATTTCAAAAAGCCACAGAGGACTTAGAAAAAGAAAGAACAATGTATTAAGCTACGTAATGCCTAAAGAATATGAAACCGCTCAAGATGCTTGGATTT
Source organism: Calotriton arnoldi (assembly GCA_963921515.1). Classification (NCBI taxonomy): domain Eukaryota; kingdom Metazoa; phylum Chordata; class Amphibia; order Caudata; family Salamandridae; genus Calotriton; species Calotriton arnoldi. The sequence continues at coordinate 936,556 of CAWUFW010003811.1, read as the reverse complement.
ACCATAAAATCCTCTTTCATTAGTCTACATTCATATTAATTAGAAGTGAGAGGCTGTGCATATTTCCTGAAGTATACTTAGCCAACAATGGCACTTTAGGCAGCTAGCTCATAGAAGATTGCCTCAAGTTGAGACACCAACTTCTCATTACACAGGGGCTCACTAAAGCAACAGCTACCTACAGAAATAATTACCTAGACCAGAGATCCACCACAAAACTAATTTTGGCATCACCCACCTCGAAAAGGCAAAACAACCCCCCTAGACAAGTCCACATTATTCAATGACCTGGATGAGAGCAAAAAAAAAACACCTTGGACTTACACACTCAGAGCAGAGCAGTATTTATAAAGTGCGGCTTGTTACCCTGAAGGTATCCATGCGCTGAAAACCCTGCTGCATGGGAGGATCAGTTTAACAGCCAGGTCTTAAGTCCTTTACTGAATTCAAGCAGCGAAGCTGATGTCCACAGGTGAAGGGGAAGGTCGTTCCAGGATTTTGCGGCAAGGTAGCAGAAGGAGCGTCCTACACTATTGTTACGGAAGATTTGGGGGGTGTGAGCAAGGGAGGTGGAGCGCAGGTGTCTGGAGGGTTGGTGGAAGTTCAGGCGGTGATTGATGTATGCTGGTCCCTGGTTGTGTAAGGCTTTGTAGGATGTGGATCAACATCTTGAATGGACATCTATTCGGGACGGGGAGCCAGTGGAGTTTCTTGATGTGGGGGATAATGTGGGTCCACTTGGGGAGGTCAACGATGAGTCTGGCGACTGCATTCTGTATGGTCTGTAGTCTTTTCAGGGGGTGAGAGGTGAATCCTATGTAGAGTGTGTTGCCGTAGTTCAGCCAACTGGTGACAAGGGCTCTAGTGATTGTTTGTCTGGTGTTGACGGTGAGCCATTTGAAGATTTTATGGAGTATGCAAAGGGTGTAGAAGCAGGCAGAGCAGACTGTGTTGATCTGGTTTCTCATGGAGAGTTTGCTGTCGAGGATGATGCAAGGTTGCGGGCATGGTCTGTCGGCGAGGGTCCTAGTTCGGGAGGTGTTGTTCCCAAAGATCAATACTTTAGTTTTGTCCGTGTTGAGTTTTAGGCAGTTGTCTTTCATGCAGTCGGCGACGCTGGTCATGCACCTGCATAAGTTGGTCAAGGTGGTGGGGAGGGGGGGGGAGAGAGAGAATGAGCTGGCCGTCGTTTGCGTAGGCTATGATGTTTAGTCCGTGGGCTATGACGATGCTGGCTAAGGGGGTCATGCAGGTGTTGAACAGAATAGGGCTGAGGGACAAGGTAGATGATATTCTTAGGTTCCAAGGTGAATGGAGATAGGGGGATGCTCTGGGTTTTGCCGGTGAGGAAGGAGACGATCCATTTGAGGGAGTTTCCTTGGATTCCAATGAAGTCTCTTGAAAAGAGTGTGATGGGATACACCGCTGCTGAGAGGTCGAGGAGGATCAGGCCCGCCATGTCTCCTCAGCCAAACAGGTTTCTGATATAGTCTGTGGCAGCGATCAGGGTGGTTTCTGTGCTGTGGTTGGAGCGGAAACCGGATTGTGACGTGTCCAGCAGGTTGTTTCTCTCCAGGTGCTCCGCGAGTGGACGGTGTATGGCCTTTTCGAAGACTTTGGCATGAAAAGGGAGCAGAGAGATGGAAGATAGTTCTCGAGTTCACTGGGGTCAGCGGAATGTATGTCATAAAAGTGACAGCACATACCTCTGACGCTTCTACAGTCATTTGGTTTACCTAGGTCAACGCAAAAGAGATGAACTCAATCTGTATAAGAAGTACATTCACAATATCCTAAATTGGTTAAAGAGAACAAGAAATGTAAAGAAATAGATAAGCAATAAAAATTGTTGGCTGAATTCTACTTAAACTAAGATTTTATATCACAATATTTACCCATTAGGATGGTTATGCTCTGTAGTATTTGTTACATGAAACAACTTTACAGATGGGAAGCTTGCACATTCTAATTCCTTCTCATATTTAATTACTGTACTACCTGTTCTCAGTTACACTGTATTTTGCATTCACAAGATTTTGTGCCACGCTCTACTGGAGAAAAGGACTTATGAAGGCCAAAGCAGAAACATCAAAACTAGTCAGAGTTCATTGGCACCATAGTTTCTCTAGCTGTGGGATTCTACCACATGAAAATGGTCTGGAATGTTGTTTGATTTGGACAGCAGGAATCGGACTAGGACAAATTGAAGGGTAAACCCTGAAATAATTCCTGGTCCTTGCAAGATAAATACCTTTTGAGCTAATATAACTCAGGCTTGCATTGAGGCTGCTGAAAGCTGTTAGCCCTCCAGATGTTTTTGTCATTTATGTCTGATATCTCAAAGGCAAAGTTTAACATGTTAGCTGATATTTTGGGATTCTGCAACTGAAACACTATTTGCATTCGTAAAATCCTTTTCTTGGGGAGCTTTTACAGTGGGTATAAAAATATGTTGAGAAGTGTTAGCAGGCAGGCTCTTTGTAACATTATGGTCAGTGTCTTTCTACCCGATATCTCCGGTACAGCCTTGCCTTCAAACAGTCTCTAATCTGTATTGTCTCAGTCCAGCGTATGTGTTGGAGGGGTAAAGTACTTTGCGTGGTAAAAGGATGCACTTCTGCCCCAAGTGACCATCTGTACTGTTGTCTGGATCACTAATACTGATTTTTGTTGTCATAGGCAAACATGGATCATGCGCGTGCGCCATGACATAGGCCTGTCTCACAGACTGTCATCTTGTTGGACTGGGAGGGGCACCAAAATCGCTACCCTTAAAGAGTTAAGCATCACAAGCATGGTGGTGGCAGCATAATGTGTAGTGATCACTAGGAGTAAACCGGTCCATTTTATTTACCTGTTGTATTGGAGTGAGGCCTACAGGCTCAGTCACCTTTTCTAAAGTTCCGCTGCTGTGTGCTTAACTCATCCTTGGCCTACATCAGTTGGATATAGAGTGCTGCGCAGCGCAGGAGTAGTGACTGCGCTGGATGTATGTGTGCCTGGGAAGGGTACAGTACAGCATGGTTAGTGCATGTACTGAGAATGAATTCCTGCGAGGAATGCATTACATGAGAGATGTAGTGCAGTGTGTGAACAATGAAAGTATGTGCTGTGTGTGTGCTTGTGAGAAGTACAATACATGAAAGGTGAATTGCTGTGAAGCGCACGCAGTGTGTGTTGGCAGTGTGTGTTTGTAAATAGCACACCATGGCACAATACAGAAAGGGTACGCCCATGTGCACCCATGGTGGAACAACAAATTGAGGGGCCAGTATTGGACAGTACTCGTGTATGTACACTGAGAGCAAGTGTGACTGCAAGGCATGGAGCAACCTGGGTTCCATTTTGGGAAGCCCTGGGCTGCCTGGCAAAACATGAGGAGTAGAGGAATCCCCCCAGAAAAATGTGTGTATTGCTGCATTCTCTCAGCTGAGTGGGACACACTGGAGGAAGGGAGGGAGAGAGAGACTCATTTTCTTGTGTAAGATGTAGCAGGAGTAGGCATCACTGTTCCTGTGAGGATTAGGAATTAACTTTACCATATTCTTCTGTAAGAGTCAGCACTTTCTGCATCAACCAATACACAAACATCGATCTTCCCATGCTTGGTAGTATGTTGCATGTAGTGCAGCAGAATCTAATTTAGAGTCCACCTGTGAAAAATCAAGAACTGATTTTTCTCCAGTTCTCCCCTGCTGAGTTTTAAGGTTCAACACCTACAGCCATGCTGAGCAGTGATGGCAAAGCAAAGAAGACATTGTTTGTAGAGCGAGACACTTGGTGGCAGAACAGTGCTGGGAACCTCACGCTCTGAAAACACGTTAGCAAAGAAAAGTTTTTTTTGGGGTTGCCTCTGGGAACACCGTTATTTGCTTTTCCAAAAAGGGATGTGGAAACAATGCAGACCTCTACTGTTCCTATTCAGTTTGATCTTCAGGCGCTCTTGTAACCCACTAACTCCGATCAAAAAAAGGGAAAAGAAAAAAGACATACTTGTTAAAGGAAGAACCAAGATTTTGTTTTTGTCTGGGCAGAGGGAACAAAAATTGTACTAAAATCCAGTAAGATCTTCTTAAGGAGAGGCCAAGGAAGTATTTTTGGGCCGCCAGATTGACTCAGTCCTTGGCCGCAGTTAGTGACTGACCTAAGGTGACCATTTTATTTAAGGATGGCTTGCAAGTCTAACTGGTTTTCATGGGAAACAGCTATGCTACTCACTCTACTGAATTTCAGGGTCCACTGTGACAGGGTCTCAATATAGAGTAGCTAACCAAAGCATGGAATTAGCGGATGTTTGGCAAACTTTCCTACTCATAAAATCTATCTTCCTTTTCTTTGTTCGAAAGAGGTAGACCACAAAGCATGGTCACTAACAAATTTGGTGGAGCTGTCTCAATAAAAGAGTGTTTTGCTGGGTTTTGAAAGGGTGGTGGTGTAGTTATTGAGAAAATTATGTATTTTAGGCCCTACAGGTGTCTTATGAAGCAAAGGCTAAATAAAAAAAACTGAAGTATCACATCTGTGGCATGGCTCAATGTTAAACGTTTTCACCACATGGCTGACCATAACATGAAAAGTGACAACATCAACTACTGGGGAAATTCAGGATAGTGGATTGTTTGTGGTTCATGTAGAGTAGGTAGCTCCATTCTAAAAAAGTAGGCATTGGTGTGCAATCCTGAGGAGTTATTCACGTAATTCTTAGAGGAGGGTACTCAGCGCAACTTCACACCTACGATAACACAAGCAGGGTTGTGCTGCTCTACTGAAAGTAGTCTGGGGTGAGAGCCTTTATGTTTTGGTCCATCTGTGGTCCTCTATCCACTGCTGGAACCTCCATATGGGTCTTAATAGGTCTTGTATGCCTGGATTCAGACAGGTCATCTCTATTGGCTGCGAGGAGTGGACACTAGAAGGGGACTTGCAAAGGAAAGAAAAGCACATCAATAAGTGGCTGTGCTGCCTCAGCGGTGGTCAGATCTTTAGGATGTTGAGGAAAAAGCACATCTTCTGAAGAAAGATGTCTAGAAGATCCCCGGTCAAAGTTATATTAGGCTCTGGTGATGATTAGGTTATTGACGATTATGAGCAATCAATGTTGAGGCTATAGAAGACAAATCTATGTAGTCAACCAGATACAGGATTGGTGGCAACATGTAGAAGGGTCTGGGGGTCGGCAGAGAGGTCACATCTGGCCTCACCCAGGGCAGGAGAGGAATATTCCTGATCACTTGCTGCTTTTCCATTTCTTTATGGGGTGAAAGTATGGAAGGCATGCAACACAATCATGCTCTTGTTTCCAAGAATTCTTCCCACCACATGAAGGACATTTGTTAGTTGGGAAAAAGAACTATTATGTAACTTATCTTGAAACTTATGTTCTGGTAGATCCAGGACGTTTTCATAAACCGCAGGCCCATGTCCAATTTCCTGTTCTATGTGACTTCAAGTTGCTCACCAACAGAATACTAGACTCTCCTGAGGTTCGAAGAACCACACAAAGTGGTACTCCTTTTAGTAGGGGTGAGTACCATCCCCATGTCGAAGCTATGACACTACTAACAGTTGGTGGTAGCTGATTCTAGAAGTATGGTAGTGATCGTTTATCATGAACCTCATTGGGGAGATTGCCTTAAGGCTCTCTGGTCAAATAAATGTAGGTCATTACTGGAACCCTTTAATCCACCGCCTCCAAATTTACTGAGTATACATAGATGTACAACATGCGAGTGCCATGTAAGGTGGGGTTTGCAGGTTAGGGTTTCGGCTCTATGTATGAAGACCATCACGTTATATAGTGCTTCAGCTATTTGACTAAACCTATGGGTCGTTGGGAGCGCTGTCTCCTTTCCCGTTTAGGGCCGGTACTGTGAAGTACCTGTTATGTTTACCTCTGGGCTCCCAAAACAACCTCGATCTTGTTTCCTGCCATTGTGACGGACGCTCAGGTCAAACTCTATTACATTTTTAATTTTTTTTAAGTATTATATACAATATACCAAACTGTTTTTACTTCCTTTTTTTAGAAAGCATTTTTACACTAACTATGGAGATGCATATAGGACCCTTCTTAACTTAGGAGATGACAAATTAGTGTTTCGAGTGGGGGCTTTTTTGAAAACTGCTGTCCGAGCTCATAACTCTATGTCTACTTCATAATTGTATTTTATTTGTTCTGCAGCGCACCGAAATTTTTAAGTATTCCCTGTTCAATTAACATTATGAATTTGTGTGTTTTAATATTTTATTATAGGACTGTGCTCTTTTATGGATATGTCTTTTATACGAATAAAGTAATTATGATGATGATGACGAAGTATAGTGCTTCATAGGGTTAATGGTAGCCAGAGACATTGGTCTTCCTTTCTCTAGCAGGTACCAACTGTATGGCTCTTCAAGATTCCTGCCTCCCTCTTAAATTAACTGTAAACAAAGTGCATTGTCAGACTTTAAATACCCACAGGGAGGAAGAACCTTTTATGCTCTGGCTCAAACTATGACCTACTTACATCAAGCCCAGAGAGATGACAATGGGCCAAAGGTTTTGGCCTGATCATCTGGTCGAAGGTCACACGTTCCCCTAGAAAAGATTGGGGTTACCTACTCCACATCCTGCTAACTATGCTATGAGATGGAGGCAGATATAGTTTACCTTAAATGCACAAAAGGCAAAGTCACAGTATTAACCTAGAGTGTTGGGCATGGAGCTATGACTAACTCTCGGCAAACACCGCCCACCCCTTTCCCCCCAAAGTTTGCTTTAGCAAGTTAATTTCTCTTGTTGTCTTCCTAATGCATAGGCGGTCATTCTAGGGTGATCTTACTATTATCCCAAATTGGCACGTTGGCAAGTATATGCTCATTAACTCAAAGCACTTTGTTGGTGGAGTGCCAAGCAAGTACAAAGGAGTTAATGATCGAGTATATAAGCCTAGAAACTTTCAGGCACTATGATACAGAATGGTTAAATTCCCCATGCTGATAGCAACCACTTCTCTATCTTTACCCATGCTGGCTCCAGTACCTTTAGTGCAAAAGCAATAAGACAAATGTACAAGTTGGTGTGCTAAAGTAAAATGTCATACAGAGTAGAAGAATTTCACCTGACTGTGGTGTAAAATTTAGCCTGATTTTCGCCTTGTTCCAAATTTCTTGATCTGTAAGGAAATGTTACTTACCTGCAGTAATGATCTTTCAGGTGGACACTCTACCTGCAGATTCCTCACCTGTAGAACAACCCCCCAGAAATAAGACTTGATCCGGAAAACTTCACAGCAACAAGGTTGCCGGTAGAGGGTGCTGGACTCCGTCAGCGCCAGAAGGAACATTAGGCGTCGCAACCAAGGCCATAAAGCGTCTGCACTGGGGCATCAATGTCAGCTTCCCTCCATTTTTCCCAAGCCTTCAAGGCGTGAGGGTAGATGGAAATCGATGAAGGATTGCAGTACTAGAATATTGCAAGATGGGATCTTATTAACTTTCCCTCATAACACATCCATCAAATGGAGAAGGTCGGTGAGGAATCTACAGGTAGATACAATATCCACCAAAAAGATCATTACTGCAGGTAAGTAACATTTTCTTCTGATAGATATTTCTGCCTTCAAATTCCTCACCTGTAGAACAGATTTCACATCCATATCCAGCTAGAGAAAAAGGTTGATGGATGATTAGACCAAGAAATCCTGCAAGATGGACCCGGCATAGTGTCCATCCCTCCGCACCCAGGCAGTGATGCTTATCAACAACGAAGCCCATGTTGTCGCTTACAAATTTCTGCAATTGGAAGACCCTGAGCAAGTGCAGAAGTGGTTGACTTAGCATTGCTGGAACGGGGTCGGAAGCCTTCTGGAGGCTCCTTATTGGCTAAGGCGTAGCAGGTCTTGATGCAGAGGATAATACACAGAGATAGAGTCCTCTTCTGTTCAGCCTTACCCTTTTTGGCACCAAAGTAGCCAACAAAGAGATGGTCGTGCTACCGGAACTCATTGGTGCGGTCCAGGTAGTAGTTAACTGCCCACCTAGGATCCAACTGATGCAACCGTTCCTCCTCTTTTGTGAGATGAGGTGTAGGATGGGAGGTCAGAAAGTGATGGATTGGGCAAGATGGAAAAGAGTGGCCATAGTGAGGAAAGCAGCCCTTGTTCGCAACACCAACTTATCTGGAAAGAAGGTACTGAATCGAGGGCGACAGCTAAGGGCCTATAACTCACTGACCCTAGCAGAAGTGATAGCAACCAAAAATACAGCTTTGAGGGTCAACATAGGAAGGGTACAAATGTAAAGAGGCTCAAACTGAGTCCCCATCAAAAAGTAAGAACCAGATTTAAGTCCCATTGAGGAACCAAAAAGGGAGTTGGTCAGGCTCGTAAGAAAAGGCATGACAACATGGGATTTAAACAGGGATGGCTATTCTGGTAGACACGGAAAGCATACAAGGTGGCTAAAAAACCCTTCACAGTGCCAATGGCACATCCATCTGAGCAAGGGCAAGCTCAAATTGCAGCACTTGAGCTAATTTGGCCTGCAAGCGATCCACACCATTGTCTCCACACCATGCAACAAAGTTGCCCCATCTGCCAGAATAAACAGACTTCGTGGAGGGGCGACACACAGACAAGATGACAATGACCACCTCTGTTGGCAGCTGAAAGGAGCTCAGTTGTCCCTACTCAATCTCCGAGCATGTAGGTGGAGATATCGGAGATTGGGGTGCAGAACTATTCTCCCCTTCTGGGAGAGAAGGTCTGGCCTGAGTGGAAGGCGAAGCGGGAGGCATGTGGAGATGAGCAGAAGGTCCTCGTACCACACGCTTTCCTGCCAATCCATGGCTATAAGAATGACTTGAGCTTGGTCTTGGCGCATCTTCCTGAGAATTCAGGAAATCAAGGGTATGGGGAGAAAACGCATAATGCAGCTGAAAGTTCCACCTCAACTGAAACGTGTTCCTCAAGGCTCCCCTCAACGGATACTTGAGGGTGCCGAACTGCTGGCACTGAGAATTTTACGAGGAGGTGAACAAGTTCAGCTGAGAAGTGCCCCACTGGACGCAGATGTCCTGGACTACCTCAGGCAGTAGAGGTTACTCATGATCAAAAAGATGATGCCGGCTTAGGCTGTCGGCTCTGACATTCAGAGACCCCGCTAGGTGATTGGCAGTGAGCCCAAGACCACAGTTTCAGCGCTACCAGGCAAAAGAGATGAGACCTTATTTCCCCTTGCTTGTTGACGTACACCACATCGCAGTTGTGTTGTCAGTCAAGATCTGGACGGACCGGCATATGATGGAGGGTAGAAAGATTTTGAGAGCCAGCCGAATCGCCCGCAGTTCACGATGGTCTCATACTGGAGCCACTGCCTGTGGAGGCACCACTGCAGGGCCCTCATGTGCCAACGTGCGTGTGTGATTACGAGGATGCAGGAAGCCAACAGAACTTGGAATCGCAGGACTCGGAGGACTGGGACTCATGCGCCTTGGTGGAAAGATGGAACCATCTCCTGGATGTCTCCGAGAAGGGTGGTGCCCAGTACTGACCCTATGAACTGGAGTCGTTTGGAGAGCCACAGGTGAGATTTGGGCTCATTGATCTAAAGGCTAAACAGCTGTGATGCCATCTGCAGGTGGAGTGACACCACCTCCGGCGTGCTGGTTTTTAGAAGCCATCCAGGTATGGGAAAATGAGAATGCCCGACCGTCCAGGTTGGAAGAAAGTGGTACACCTGCCCCCCTTACAGGCATCGCGTGGGGTTGGGGAAGCCAACTAGACCCGCTTCCCATGTGGTACAGAGGAGGAAGAGGAGGAGGGTTGCAAGGTAGATCTGTATCCCTTTCCTCTGTGTCATCCTCTATACTGCCAAATGAGCGGGTTAAGCTGCTGCTGAAGGGCCAACTGGTTCTGTCATGAACAAAGGGCAGATCCTCTTCCAAAGCCACGAAAGTAACGAAAAGGCCGATAGTCTTTGTTCGGGGGCGGAAGCTGAAGTTGCACAGTGACAGAGGTACCCATGTCCCGGGCGACGGAGTCTGCCATGTTCAATCCAGACTTTATGATGTGCCGGGAAGCGTTCTGACCATTGGCGATGAGCTCTTGAAAATGATCCTTCACTTCATCGGAGACTTGCTGTAGAATCATCCACAATGTATGGTTGTACCAGGCAAGAAGGAAGTTGGCACTGTTAGATTTGAGGGCCATACTCCCTGCCGAAAAGGCATTCTTGCCCCGGGCCTCTAGTCATTTTAGTTCCCAGTCAGAGGGGGCTGTAGAAAAGGCACCACTAGATTGGGATCCTGAACAAGAAGCTTGGATGACTACACTTCCTGGTGACAGATGCGTGGAAAAGAAGACCGGATCACCAGGAGCAGAGAGATAATGGCAGGCCACGAGCCTATTGGCCACCAGTGTAGGGGAGAGCTGCCTCAAGCCACCATGATTGGTTCAAGCAAGGCTTCAATGAAGGGGAGAAGAGGTTCGGAGAAGGTCGAATCAGGCAGGAGAACCTCAGTGAGGACGTTAGTCTGCCCTTCAGTAGGGGGTAGATGCAAATCCAAAACCTCTGCGGCCTTCAACTTATCTTTGTGCATCGAGACAACCACCAGCATTGGCAGACCCATAGGAAATTCCATGGCCAGTTCAGGGGAGATATCCAACCTACTGGTCGACAAGAGACCTTGAAACTCGAGGAGGTTTCAGGTCCTGGCCAGCAGAAGTATCCTAAGTTACTGGATTCAAATCAGTTTAACAATTTTTCCTATTGGCGTGATATGTCATCTGCCTCGTCTAACAGTTGCAGGGTCTCTCTGTGAGAGTGAATCTGGGGCTCGACAGGGGTTGCAGCATCAGTGCCATCGCATCTAAAGCCGAAGGAGAATGTAGTGGTGGTGGAGGCGGAAGCGGTGCGCTCCACGGCATTGGTTCTGGCACCGAGAAGTGGAAAGGTGGGTCAAAGTGATTAAGAAAAGCACTCTACTCAGAGAGTGCTGTGCTAGGAGGCGTTGGTTGGAAAGGAAGGAATAGATTGCCATGCGTGTTGAGGCTGCTGGGCCCAAATATGCGCCAGAAGGCATTGACGCTTTCGTTAACCGGAGGCGGGATTGGTTAGAACTTTTTTTGTAATGACTGTCTCACATTCGATAAAATGGAACAGATTCCCTGGTTTACCTATTTAAGGAAAACGTTTGAGGCGATAGGCATTCTGGAATTATATAACAACCCACAATTAATAACCCTCAACTGTAAAGAAATAGTTAAACAGCGATACTTCGATTATCTTACAAAGCTGTGGCGGGGGGGGGGGCAGTTAGATATTCCTCTGTGTCAACTGTAAGTGGCTGGAACCTTACTTAGAATGAATTAGGACTCCCACTTATTGTTTTCATCTCTTTTTAGACTTTACATAGTGCACTTTTAAGGTAGCCTTTCCTTTGCAAGGAACCTGGCAACAGTATTTCCCTCCGTGTTAATGTGATAATTTTTCTAAATAATGTACAGCTCATTTTACGCTGTTCTGTCCACTTTATTCAGCCCCACAGACCTCTTTTTTGGTTCCTATTCTACGCAGTGTTAACCTTAGACAGTATAAGCTGGCATGGTGTTTTTACAGGTACTTCACACAGTAGATGTTTGCTATGCTGTCATAAATTTTATGAGTGGCACTAGTAATCAGAAGATGCTATGAAGATCTATGTTTTTAATTCTAGGTTGATATTTTGCACTGAACCTCAAGAAAAGTATCCTACAACTCCTTGCTTACTGTTTTTAAATAATTTTAATTGTCTAATGCTCATATTCTATGTATTTCATATACTATCCTTTTACTTTTATGGCATATTTCGAATAACGATTGACTGACTGACTAGTCTGCTGGCTGGAGTGGCTTGATGGAAAAGGATGCAGCTAGTAGCCCCTACCATAGCCACAAAAGGGGCGAATGGCAGAATGGGGCTGGAGTGACAGCCTGGTGGTGGCCCTCCTGTCCTTAAATAACTTAGGCACAGAATCTGCCTCATCTCCAAACATGCAAGTGCCATCGAAAGGCATGTCGAAAGGTTGCCAGGACATCCCTGAAAAATCAGTTAGCCTCAGCCAGGTGTGTCGACAAGTGCTACTGACTAAGCAATCGCTCTACCTAGCATGTCTGTTGTGTCCAGTTTGCAGTGTACTGCGAGCGTTGATGCATTCCTGCCATCAGCAATAGCCTGGGACAGGAGGGCTTGGCCTCTTCGGCATATGCGCCACTGAGTCCCAAACTATGTGGGAATACCACCCCAAGAGGCTCACAGTGTTCACGGACCGCAGTGCAAGGCTGGTGGAAGAGAAAATCTTCTTGGCAAATGTGTCCAGCTTCTTCGATTCCCTATCCGAACGCACAAAGGGGTTTAGCTCAAATTTTTTTAAGGTGGTTCAAAAAAGGATCGAGGTAGCTCTGGATCTGCGCTAATGGCACAGAAAGAAAAGAACTGATGTAGCGTGCTGAGGTGCAGCCTGTATAGGCACCACTCATGCCACTTCTACGACGGATTTAGAGCTGATCGATGCCACCTACTGGCGTGCAGAGGTACTGCTCAAGATTTTCAGGATCCAGTTTGACGCCTGGGGAATATTCTATGGTAAGGAATCTGCAGCTAGAAGTATCTATCAGATCAGTCAGCTTTATGTCTCAGCGCCATTGTTGATCCTGCTATGATGTTGGTCTTCGATGGAGAGTACGCTGGTATGGTGCCTAGCTTCGACAATGAAACATACACAGTTGATCACTAGTTGCAGAAGTAGTCTGAATCCCGATGACATTTCTTTTCCCTACATCTACTGCTGAGCGAGTCTTGCCATTAAGAGAGTCCGGTCTTTGGAGAAGGGGCACATTCCCTGGCCATCCTATGTTTTTTTCTGATCTTCCTTCAACTTGAGCTTTGTAAGTTTCCTCTGAGGCACACCCCATCTGTCCTTAAGCGTCCTTTTGGACATCATGCAGCAGAATATACAATCTTTGGTCAAATGCGATGGCAGTAAACTTACCACAGGTACATTATATGGGTCTCGGGCAATCTTCTTCCTCCCACAAGAAGTTCACAAAGAGTAAAGGCACAGCTCCAAAATTTCCCTTCAAATGTTCAGAACAGAAGGTGGGAATATTCAAGCAAGTTAAAAAAAGTCGAAGGAAGGCAAGTTTTACTAAGGTGAAAACTGCACAGAATAGAGTTTAAAAAGGCCAAGACGTTTTCTTTGATCCTATAAGCATGAGTAGGAAAAACAGACAGTCTGTGAAGAAACTGCCAGTACAAGGTATGCTGAGATAAGGAAGCTGCTGGCTCCTTAAAAGGGCAGTGCATAGTTTCACTTGTTGTAACATTGAGCCCATAAAACGAATTTCCCTTCATAAAATTTCTTACTGAGTTTACAACTTGGAATCTTTGTTGCAGTGCACTCAAGGGCTCATGCTGCAATATTGCCTTATATATTACTGAAGGTTACAAAAAGAATTCAGAAAAAATCTAGCACATTAAGGCTTTGTCTGCATTTGAAAAATGACAGCTTTGCACCTCCTATACATTATATGCCGAAATTGAAATGATCTAAGTACCAACATGTCCTGCGGCCTATGATGCAGAAAGAGTCTTCCAGCTCACTGCCTCGCTCATCAACAACTCACTTGCCACAGGAATACTTCATCAGACGTTAAGGCGTGTTACAGTCACAATTAAAAAAGAAAAATTAAATAAATAACATCCGCCAGGACATAATTGCCAATTTTATTCACATCTCTGCAACTCCAGCCATATAAATGTTCATCAAATGTTAACTATTGTCACACGTAGGTTCTTAAACTATATTCAATGGCTTCCACTCCTACACAGCCAGAAGAATCCCTTTAATTACTTTAGCAAGTCCTTCCATCAAGGGACAAAACAATAATATGAACTGTTCCTGTGTGACAATTGTCACCAGACCATCAAGCTAGATTCAACCTGACACATTACTCTTCAAACAAATCCTCCAATACCCTGTGGTGTAAAGTAAAGATCAGCTCAATCTCAAATCTTCAAGAAATATGTGCTGCCCTACCTCTCAAAGGAATTCTATAAAATGAGCTACTACAAGTACAACAATCTATCAAACGGCTAAAACTACAGGCAAAAACAAATGGATTAGCAACAGGTTGGAGCACGTATGTTGCAGACTCAGGAAGAGATGCAACTGAACAGATTGTGCCTTAATGCATTCAAAGCTGACAATGCACTTGGGTACTACCCAAATATCCTTCTGTTTAGCTGCCAGTCCTAAATGATTGAACTGGTACCCAAAACCATACACAGCAGGTGCATGATTCTGTACTGAATTTAACTACATAGGCTAATGCAACCTGTAGGATTATCTTCCAGAACAGTAGATGTTCACCACCCCCTAACCTGACCCCAAAGCATCATCCTAAGTTAGTTATATCATGTCTGGATTACTCCAAGTAACCTTATACATGACTCCTGGCCAATACTTTCACCAGTTCCAACATGCTCGGAAATATGCTTCAGCATCATCCTGTCTAGAAGGACTTGCAAAAGCTACCAATACCACAGACCTCAATTAAAGTCATTTTGTCTAGTAGTGCACAAGACAATATACTGATGTACACGTTTCCTACCAAGTTCTCACGTCTTTAGAGCCCTTTCACAAAGCAGCTAGCTTGCGAACAGGCTTCTACTGGGAACACTTCTGTACACAAAGCTGCACCCCTAGAATTCAAACCTCCACCTGAGGTTCGATGAAGACTTCAAGATTCCGCAGAGAGTTGAAGGTTTAACAGGTTGCCAATGCAAATGGCTGCCTTAATAGGGCAGTAAACAGGCACTAAAAGTGGCCCTATAAGTTGGCTACCCCTTCTAACTGAAGCTGCTTCAACGTGTTTACAAAATGGTTTGAGTACTATAAAAATCATCTCCCATAATCGATAAATTAAAAAATATATAAGTTGAAAACTATGGTACATTTGTAAAGCGATAGAGCCTGCAACAGAAGAGTTAGGTAGGATACAGTGGACAATATACCATCATATAACGAGCCCCGTAATGAATGAGTGAATGTACAAAGATTAATTAAAATCATAGTAAGAGAATATATGAATCACATGGATCAACAAATAAAATGCAAAAGAAAGCTCAATGGTAACAATCTGAATCTTCATAAGCTAAAATTATTATATGGCAAAAGAATCAAAAGTGCCATCATATAGTTGAATGTATAAAGTTCATTAACAGAAAAACTCAAGGCTAAAATTCTGAGACTTCCTAGGCTGAAATGGTTTTGTGGCAGAAGGCAAAGGTACAATCATGCCATCAAAAGGACCAAAAGTGCAATTGTGCCGTGAAATACATATAATTAAGGAAAAACTCAATGCTAACATTCTGAGTCTTCATGGCCTAAAAATGATTATGCAGCAGAAAGACCAAAAGTGCAATTCTGCCGTCAAATACATAACTTTCATTAAAAGAGACCATCGCAGATAAAATTCATTATCTCATCTAAATAAGACCAAATGCAGAAAGTGCAATTGTGGAATTACATATATAATCTATCTTAATAAAATCAGCATCAGCAAAAATGATTATGTTGCTGAGGGGACCGAAATTACAATCATACAGTCAAATTAAGGACCAAAAGTACAATCATGCCATCAAAAGAACCAAAAGTGCAATTGTGCTGTCAAATACCTAAAATTCATTAAAAGAGACCATCACAGATAAAATTCATTATCTCATCTAAATAGGACCGAATGGAGAAAGTGCAATCATAGCATTACATGTATTGTCAATCGTAATAAAGTCAGCATCGGCAAAAATTATAGTTGCAGAGAGGCCAAAAATTGCAATCACAGTCAAATAAGTAAAATTAATTAACAATGATTGATAAAGACAAAGAGAAATGTGATTTCTAATTTAGAAATCAGGGGGGAAAAAACTACTCGCTATTTTTCATTTCTTTACAAATTTCATACATCTGAGAAAGCAAGACGTCAGCTTGCCAGATTCACCCATGAGACCAGTTTCAACTGCTATCTGACAAGCTCTAATAGTTAAGCATCTGAACATTTGTCTCAGCCAGTATTTTTGAGGTATAAGGAGGCTACAGCACATACAGATGACATGACTCAGACTTTCCTCTACATAAATGGCAGGAACAGTCTGAGACCTTGCCCAAGCCTACCGTCCCAAAATGCCCTCAGGGGGATCAACCTGAAGCAGTATTTCATTAATGCTATGTTCCGCTCTAGTGGCCAAAGTTGCTTAAGATAATATGGGACTCTCTCTGTTGTTCATTTAGCCTAGGGAACAACTTTGGGAGAGGATGTAGCCTAACGGCTAGGGCGGTCGATCTCAAATCTGGGGAACCCGGTTTGAGTCTCTGCATTGACGCGCAACATCCTGTGATTCTGGGCAAATCACTTAATCTTGCCGTGCCTAACAAAAATGAATGTGTCCTTGTGTAATGGAACTGGTGCTCATGTAAAGCGCTCTGATACTTTGGGGTCAAGTTCGCACTATATAAAATTATGAGAGGAAAAAAAATGCAATTTTTTAACTTAAATCTTCAGTATCTTACTTAATTGATAGGAGTTTAGCCTGTTTATTTACTAATTTATAACATTCTATCTGGAAACTCCTTCAACCAGAGATCTCTAGCTTCTAGTTCTTTTATGGCCCTTTCCAAATAACATAACCAACTGGAACTTTTAATTATCATTGGCCAAAGGTAACACTTAAGAGTATGCAGGTCTGCTCTTTTTAACTTATAGCAATAAGAAATAAATCTGGCTTGAATAAGCTGTTTGTATCTAGTCAAGTTAAACTCTAGTTTTAATTGAACTTGGGAGGACGTGGGAGGGAGTCTGAATGTCTAGTGGTAACTCTTACAATGTATTGTCTCAAGTCAGTCACCCAATTTATCTGTAAATGGATTCATACCATCGAGAGTTGTGGAAGTTAATTTACACTTTATCACTTTACACAATTAAGTTGTCAGAACATGTAATGTTCTTTAAAAGCTGACAGAATATTGTGCTTAAAAGGTTTCCGCATTCCTAATTGAAGATTTGTGCGCCCCCTCTCCTCAAACTAAACCCATAGATATTTAGAGTGAGGCATCTTCTCAATGGGTCCATTGCCTATCACCCAATGGCCTACCAAAAATAATCTTTGTTTTGGAATTATTAATTTTACTATCATTGCTCCTGCAAGATCTTAAAAGTTGATCTAATTGCCTTTGGAGGCCCACTACAGTTAGATCCAACAGAACAGTGCCATCAGCATACTGTAAGATATTAACCTTCACATCTGCTAGCTTGGGTGGGCACGCTCTTTTTGGGAGAGGGACTTTGGCCATGTCTGCCAGGTACAAGTCAAAAGGTAGGGGGCAATAAGCAACCCTTGATTGTAAAGATTTTCCCTGAGGTGACCCATTTTGTTTTACTAAAGTCTCATCTTCACCCACAGGTTTGAATAGAACCCAATGATTGCCTTCAATAAGGGTTGAGGTATGCCCCATTCATTACGTTTTACCCAGATCTTACCCCTGTTGTCAAGGGCTGTAGCAAAATCAATATAGCTGCATAAAGCAAGCTCTCTTTACTTGTCAGGGTAATACTCCACAAGCGTTGACAGTGCAATTAGGTTCTCCTCAATGCTACAGTCTTTCAAAAACTCCTGTTTGAAAGAAAGGAATTAACTGAACCAGCATATCAAGGGTGGAGAACCCTAGAAAGGAGTGAGTTAGAAGCCCAGTTCAACTGTACCTTCCTGATATCTCTATTATAAGGACACAAAACACTCACCCACAGAGACGGCATGCTTCATCATAGGTCTCTGCTCCTCATCCAACCAACATTTAGATTTTTGGCTCAGTAGGCCCCAATCTAGTTACTCCTATCACAGATCTTTTCAGGTGTACAGAGGAATGCAGATGATTCTAACACAAGTACTAAGTGCTGGGATCCATCCTAAAAACTGCTAAAATTACCTCACCACTAACTCAAAAAACATTTCTAGTATTCTCCATCATTTTCAGGGATTGCTATATGATAGTATATTTGATATACATGTTGAGAGGAGATCCTTCAAAATTTCCCTTCAGTCTCTCAAAGCAATTGTGTTGGACACAATGGCCCATAGTACTAAATACATTTAAATGCTGTTCCTGCACCACAGCATGGGTTTGGAAACTGATAAGTGGAGTTCTAGTACATAGCTATAGCAATGGATCTCACATTACTTCAGAGAAGAGGCTGTGATGACAGATTGAGCACTATTACATTGGAACACAGTACTTCCTGAACAATTAGGGCAGGGGGCACTGGAGAGAGTGCAAGGGCGATTTCATGTGATGATGTTCTATCGGGCTCTAGTGCAATAGCTTTACAATGGTTCTTTCACTAACAGGGGGTTTGGGGCACAATGAATCAAGGGTAGAGCAGTGGGTGTGTGAACAAAATGTATACTGTATATCCATAGCTCCTGTACCACAGCATGTGCTGTAGATGATGAAAAAGGAACAGCAATGCTCCAGTCTGCAGCAAGGTATCGGATTCTCTAGATCATAATGACTAACCATTCAGTTTTGTTATTCTAGAATAAAAAATTTAAAAAAATCAATCCGCATGTAAGAGTCTCGAAAGCCCTGCTTACCCAGTGTGTCACAGGGTTTCCTGGCCAGCCTCCTGACTTGCCTCTCGGAGTAACTCCTCCAACTCCTTCTCATTCTTTGAACAATTCAGTTCTGAAATCAAGAATAAGAGGGTTACAGCAGGCTCCCAAGGGCCGCAATCTCAAAATATATTACAAAGTTTGCAAACCACGGCAGGTGCCCAGTTACAAAGGAAAGAATACTTGGTGTAAGTAGTTCTTACAGCACAATCAAACTATAAAAAATTTCGCAAAAATGCATAAAAGACAAAACAAATTGGGTATTTCAAACCACTTATATCACAATTAACGCTCATATTAATAAAATGTAGCTTGACTGTTGATCCTCAATAGCTTATCTGAACTCCTATTGGTGTAGTAGGAAGTGCCAGAAGATGCTGCATCAAGAACATCATCTACACGTTTAACATGTGTGGTCTTCAGGCATTAACTTTAAGAAATTTAGTTTAAACTTGCTCAAAACTGGCTTCAAGATTTCACAGAGATTAAGATGTTCACAATATCACCTAGTAATTCAGAAAATAGGAATAAAAAAAAAAAAAATCACACATAATCCAACTGCAAGTTCCGAGTGTTGCTTATCTTCCTTTTTGTACTGAGTCGAAAAAAGAAAATGTTTTGAAGTTAGCGATGCCACAATAGCTCCATACAGCAAGCAGCAGTGTAACACAGGTGTTTTTGGTCAGTCCAGGTGCAAGTCCGCGAAAGATTTTACCGCAACAACGAGGCGCACTATAACCAGGCTTATTAAAACAAAATCTAAATCTAAAAAAAAGGGCTGCTTTAAAACAGTTAAAGACGCAGCTAGAAACCCCCTTAGGGAAAGCGATACCAAAGTTTGTGTCAATCGGGGAAGTAGGACAAGCTACAGCATGGGAATGTCAGGTAATGGATTGTCATATTCGAAGTTGCTTATACAGGAAATCTGTGTCCAACATGTCAAGCCCAACCATCACCTTGTGCATGCATTTAAATGGGCATTTGCAAAGCAAGGCTAGTCTTGCTGTTCATTTCAGGTAGAAAATTACTCAATTTACCAATGCGGTCTACTTGTGATATCACTGCTATGGATTCAGTGCTAAGATGTGGTAAGGGATAGAGAAAAAACCTGTAAAAAAACACATGGTAATTTCATCTTTATCGATGAAAAGAAGGCACACACTACACTTCATCTGGAAACCATCATGCATATCATGAAGTTTAAACAACCGGTTTTAAGGCAATTTGTAAGCTGCAAATGGGATTGAAGACAGGAAAACCGTTTCCTTTGTAGTCACAAAATTATCCCAAAGACCAGAATCTACTTGGATGTGATCATCACAATGTACTATATCCTTACTTTCTTTTAACCCTCGACCTACATTCTAGGTGTTGTCTTTATAATTTAGAGGACTACGTCTATATTACTCCGGGTCCTGTAAAAGCACCAAAGACTAGAAGGTTTCCATTTGACCTTTTAGAAGCACCAGCATCATTGCTACGTCTTTCTAAGTTATCCGGTTCTCAATTTTCCTTTTGATTGGAAAGGGTATGTTTCTCTCTTTGAGCATTCTTAGATGTTTTCCTACCTCATGTGTTCCTCCACGTTAAACATTCTTTTTTTTTGTTGTTAATTCTTTCTGCTTTGACATAGTGAACTCCCTCAATGTAAGAACCACACGGATTAAGGAATTGGCACTGCCTTTGTGGTAACTGTGATGGCTGCACTAAAAAGGGTGGTAGAAGTGCATACCATCAAAGTTTGATGAGGCAGAATTCCTTTTAGAGAGGAGCTTGGTGTGTGCATGCTGGGAAGGACAATTTAAAGGATTGAAAATCCTTCTGTGGTGTTGTACCTGTTCCCATAAGAATCTTAGTTTATTTTTTTCAATTCTGCATAGCATTCTTTCTCCTTCCTTGTGTTTTCAATGAAAAACTTTTTTGGGGTAGGGAGACTATTTAGCTGCAGATTCCTCACCTTTTGAATATTTTTCAGGCATCAGACTTGAAGTGGAAACTTTTCAGCAGTACCTCTGAGCGCCTGTAGGTGGCACTGTGCAGCTCCGTACCAACTCTCTAGCTCCTTACCGACCCTGTTCCGCTCCTAAAAATATGTGCTGAGCCAGTAGGTGCCAATTCCATGCCCAGATGTCAGTAGCTTTTAAGAATGTTCAACTCCCCAGATGCAGAGAGCAAAAAGCAAATTGGTGTGACCAGTGTGCAGATTCCCAGACTTGAAATCTTATTAATGGATACAGTCCAACTACAGAACGGTGAGGATGGTAGGGTCTGTGAGAAATCTGCAGTTAAATAGTCTCTCTACTAGAAAGAGCGTTATCGAATTTAAGTAACTTGTTCTCCTGTTAGGGATTTCTAACAGTAGAATTCTCACTTTTTGAATGGATACAAAAGTAGTACCCAAACTAGAAAGTCATGCAGGACCGAGTGGGCAAAATGTCTCTTGGCGAGCCTGACTGTCCAGACAATACTGCTTCGTGAACGTATGTAGGGACATCGATGTAGCTGCCTAGCAAATGCCCAGGACAGGGACTACATGTGCCAATGCAGTGGTAGATGCTTTGGTAATGGTGGAATGTGCACAAAGTCCTACCGGTGGCTTCTTTTAGCCAGTGCGTAGTAGCTCCTAATGAAGAACATGACAGTGGGAGATGGTTCATTTCTGCACAGCCTTACCTTTTTCTGCTCCAGAGAACACCACAAAGAGCTGATCATCCACCCAGTGTTCTTTGGTATGATCTATGTAAAAGCTTAGTGCTGTCTTGGGGTCCAAGTGATGGAGTCCCTCCTGCTCCTTAGAGGGGTGAGGCAGAGCATAGAACACCAGCAAGGTGATGGTCTAGCTGATGTGGAAAGGAGTCGCAATCGTAGGCAAGAAAGAAACCTGTGTCTGTAAAATCAGCTTTTCCGTGAAGGTGGTGTATGGCAGGTTGACACTAACCTGGAAGCTCACTCATGCACAGAATCAATAATATGGTAACAAGGAATACTGTCTTGAGGGTGAGAAGCTGCAAGGAGCAGCTGTGAAGCGGCTCGAGGGATGTGCACATTAGAAACGTAAGAATCAAGTTATGGTCCCACTGTTACATGGCAAAGGGAGAGGGAGAAAAACATTGTAAACCTTTCAAAAAGTCCATAACAACTGAAGACTTAAACAAATGAGGACTGATCCAGCAGCTGCAAAAAAGACGAAAGATACCTTTTATCTGTGCCCAGAGTAATGCCTTGTCGGGCTAGGAACAAAATAAATAACAAAACATTAGCTAACCTTGCCTGGAGGGGTCTAGCTGTTGAGTACCGCAACAAGTCACAAATTAGTCAGGTATATACAATTATTGTTGAGGAACATCTGGTTGCCAAGATGGCATCAATGGATGGCGAAAAGTCGAAGGTGTTCCTCTTTTGCCACTCAATCTCAAGAAGGAAGGTGGAGGCTGAAGGCCCGGGTGCAGAACCCTGCTCTGCTACTGCAGCTGCAGATCCTCCCGGAGGGGCACCCTGATCGGAGGACAGATGCTCAAGCCCAGGAGTTCTGGATACCATACTCTGTGCACAATCAGGGCCATTTAGATGACCTGGACCCTGTTGGTCCTGATCTTCTTTAGAACCTAGGGCAAGAGTGGTATCAAAAGAAAGGCATAAAGGAGTTGGAGTTCTACTTGAGGCGGACCACATCTACAAGACAGAGATGCCTTGGAAACTCCAACTCACACAAAAGTGTTGACATTGCGCATTCTCAGCGGTGAATCCATCGAGCCTAGGTTCTCCCCAATCAAACAAGAGACGTTTTGCCACTTCTGGGAATAACTACCACTAGTATTTACTGGTAGGCACTGACAGCTGAGCTCATCTGCCCTGGCATTCAACGATCCTGGCAGTTGGTTCACCACCAGGAAAATTCCCTGGCAGTCCAGCCATTTCCAGAGGCACAGGCCTCCTAGCACAGGGTCCGTAACCTCACCCCAACCTGTTTGTTGCAGTACCATATGGTAGCAGTGTTGTCAGTGAGCACATGTACCAGCCCCCCCTGATGGATTTAAGGAAGGCTTTCAACACCAAGCGGGTGGCTCTCAGCACCAGAAGGTTGATATGGCCTCAGATCTCCACCCCTCCCAAATGGCCAACCAACTCAGAAGCAATGCATCAGTCACCACTGTCATCCCTGGGTGGGTAAGGGAGAGGGCTCTGCTACAGACCCAATCATGGTCTAGTAACCACCACTGTAGATCTTTTGTAGTCTCCTCCACAATCTAAATGTGGTCGGAGACGTACTCTTGGTATTGGTCCCACTGAGATTTCAGATCCCACTGCAGAGCCCGCATATGTCACTCTGAGAGCTCGACCAGCAAGGTGCAGGAGGCAATCAGTCCCAGGACCATAGTCTGAATGTCCTAGTCGCTCTTTGGCAGCGGAAAGGCACAAAACCAAACTGTGTTCAGAATGGCTAAGATGAAGGGGTACATCTGAGAAGGAGTCAGGTGTGAAATTGGCACGTTGACCGTGAATCCCTGTCTGAATAAAGATTAGAAAGGCTTTAAGCAAAGTACAGATGCACTTACCTGTTGTCCACTGGCCAGCAGGAGCGATGTACTGAAGAGATGCCTCCTATGCTAAACTGCGTCTCTGGGAAGGATGCTCAATGAGCACTCTGTCCCATAAGAATGCCAAAGGGAAGGGGGAAATTGAGATGGATGTGTCAGTTTGCCCTTGTGTTATGGAACAGTGCTTCAGCTCGGTCCGTCTTGAATGGGCAGCCGGCTCCACACTAGAAGATACTGCTCTTCTGACTGACTGCTTCATTGCAAGGAATTAATAGACTGTTCAAACATGTAATCAATTTTAGCAAGCAATAGCTGTCCAAATAATCAAATGTCTATTTACTTATTATCAAGATACGCACCTTTGTTACCATTCAATAATTCGTATTTGAATTCTCATTTGTCTCTTAAACATCTGACGCTGCCTTCTTGTAACCACTCTGGTTTCTTTCCAACCTTGTTACCACGCAAGCAAATCGTCCATTTCCTGAATAGTGCCATCCTTAAGTTAAGTTGTATGATTTGAACGCGCAATGTGTGCAGGTGCTTGATTTAACTAGATGTGTTGTTTGAGCGCACGTGCTGCTTTTGAAGAGATGTTACTTGCTTCATTTCTTTCTTTCAGGCTTATGCTTGATCCGACACATACTGCTATGGTCGACTAAGTCTCCTAATGTAGGGACTGGAAATGAGGTAAGTTCTTTTAGACTGGTTGCGGCTCCTCAGCTCACCTCCTTTTAGCTCACTGATTGCAATACGAACGGGTGGCCGAAAAGGGCGTGGCTTTTCTTTCTTTTTTTTGTTATTAAATGTACTGCTTGAGAAAACACACCAAAGGGCGTGGCTTTTAAATCTTTGGTTTCCAAGATAGCCGCTGAGATTTCCTAAATCTTGTGCGACCATGGGAGACTGTTCCAGAATATGGTGGAAGAATCCAGCAGTCACACTGAATCCTAAAGTGGTTTGACACAGCACGGTGAGGCAATTATGTATATAGCAGTATGTACTCCTCAGTAACTACTTCTTTGTCACTGCAATCAACTATACATATTGTAACCCACATCAGACCATACATCAGTGCCCATGAATCATTACATGCACCGGACGCCTTCTCCATGCCTGTATTTTTTGTGTCCTATGGAGGTCAATTGAGGCATTTGCTTACAGATCGGTCTGGAGAGTTTCCTAGCAATGAGAGGGACGTAAGTGGTCGTGAAAATCCAAAGATGACAGGAGGTTTGCTGTAGTCTGGAGCTACTTTATGACTGCCTGGGGCAAGCCTACCTTCAGCAGGCAGTTGTCGGGGTAGGGGAAGGTTGGCACCCCTGACCACGAACGGCATGCTGCTACTATCCCAACACTTTTGTGAACACTCAGGTTGCACTGGTGTGACCAAAGGGGAGTAAAGCGAACTGAAAATGTTCCTGCTCCACCACGAACGAGAGAATGAAAAATAGGGTATATCCCCACTGAACAATTTCCAAAAACCATCTGTCCGAAGTAATGGCTTGCCAACCCGGCAAGAATCGTTGGATGCTGCCTTCCACCAGGTGGCTGTGTTCCACGAATGGTGCGCTAAATGGATTTGGCAGGTGCAGGTGGGGTAGTGGATTGGGCGGCCCGTTGACCTTGACTGCGCGATAGTAGGCACCACAGCCTCCACCATAAAACTTCTGAGTGCCTTGTGGAGGTTGGATTAGCTGGCAGCATAGGTTACCTCTGCTGAAATCGTAAAAGCCAGGGTACACGTGGGGTGATAGTGCGCTTTATAAGTGTCGATAACAATAACAAAAGAAACAATAGGGCTGATGCAGCCGGCAAGGTGGGCAAATAAGCCCTGGGAGTGTGTCACTGCACAGCTCTCCTTGAACAGCTTGAGAGCGAAGTCTGCTTTGTCCCCAAACAGGCAAGTCCCATCGAAAGGCCTGTCCATGAGGGATTACTGGACATTGCCTGAAAAATCGGTGGACCAGAGCCAAGCGTGGTGGCGAATGGCGACACTGTTGCCAATGGTCTGCCCCATAGACTTTTTGGTGTCCAAGCCAAAATGAATTGTGAACATGGAAGCGTTACGACCATCCTGTATAGCTTGGGCGAGGGCAGGTCAGAGATTTGCAGGAACGCCTGGGAGGACTTAAGCCATGAATCCCAAAGGGTGTGGGAATAGTGCCCCAGCAGACAGCTGGCATTCACAGACTGAAGTGGCAAGATGGTAGGCGAGAAGGACCTTTTTCCAAACGTCTACACCCCTTCTCATTACCTATAGGGGGGAGGGAGGTGTAGTTGGGTACATTTTGGGATTAGTTTTGCTTGTGGGCACCTGCACCACAAAGTTTCCACGGAAAGGGTACTGAGATAAAAATGTCAGGTTGCCCAGGGTATGGTGGTGGCATCGCGCAAGCTGGCGGTTGACTGGGGGCCAGATCAAGGTTTGGCCCATGCCCCCAGAAGTATGAACCTAAGGGCCTTGTTAAAAGGTAAAAAGGGCTTAGTGGAGGTTTGCCCCGGTGGAAGGACCTTTGTAACAACACTGGTGTTGACCTCCAAGGTGGAGAGCTGGAGGTCAAGAACTACAGCTGCACTACACATGACAGTGCAGGAAACACTCTCCTCTGTGGCCGGGCCAGGATGTTAGAAAAGCCCCGATTCGGAAGAAGTGTCAAGGCCACTAGCTCCGGAAACTCGTCAAATTAATTCCCTTCATGTTATGGCTGGCCAATCTCATCACCCGCATAATACTTGTTATCCAAATGTGTGCCAAACAGTGAATGCAGAGTATGTGTTCTCTTTTGTGAAGGCTTGGGTGGATTTAATTATACAGCTATTCCAGGCAGTCATGGGAAATGGACCATATCAAATTAAAGCCAATGTGTGGTGTTGAAAGTATGAGTGAATGTGGATTTTAATGTGGTGTTCCGCCTTGTTGACAAGGTGAAGCATAAACAAGTGTGCACAGACATGAAACAATACCACTCACTAGATATGGAAGGCTGGGCACACAGGGAAATTTAAAAAGATAAGACTTTAGAAGGCTAACACAACACAACAGCAATGCTAAGGAGTGAGGGGAACCGTAGGAAAAAAATTCAGAATTATTGTCACTGAAATGAGTGACAAATATCCTACCTTTGATGTGACAATATCTGTAGTTCTCCTTGATGTTTAAATATGTTGCAAATTGTTTAGAAATGCTTTTAAAAAATGTTCTAAAAAAATACAGACACTGGAGAACTATTGTTGTATTCCTCTTAGGGTGTCCATAAACGGGCTTTCCAGTATCATGTCCTTATATAGGCACAATTCGCCCTGCCCTTATATAGGCATAAAATCCCAGCCCTTATTTAGGCATTAAACCGTGCACTCCAAATACAGGCATGGTCTCCGACATCCGTCCACCCTAACGTCACAACGAGTTCATGAAGAACAGACCCTTAGGCTGCGGGAATTTCCCTAGCCCAGGACTATTGATTTTTTCAAGGACTCATATATTATGCATGAACCATTATTCCTTAGGGGTTCATTCATGACGTCTTTCGCTGTCCGACTCACGTCAATACTAACATTCTTAGGTACTCTCAGGTATAAATATACCTTCCCTAGCCCCTGTAAACTAGAGGAGACCTCGACTTCAGAGGAGCCCGTTTCCCGGCCTGACGCACTGAGAAGACGCTGTCATCCCTGCACGCAGAGAGTCCAGCTTCCAGTGATCTGACTTCCCTTGCGGGGTGTTGGAGTTCGAGTCTGGCAAAGAGATTCCTACCTCTCTCATTCTTCAGGTATGGAGCAGACTAGAACCTAGAGGGACTCTTGGCATACTAGGCTTAAACATACTCTTAGTATACCATAGTAAGGAATACTTCACCTACTTCATACCTCTCCCTATACCTAGGTTAGGTACATTGGGGTAGAACTAGATTAGAAACGCATCGTATGAGTACTCGCATTTTTAGTCTGTTATTTATGTAAATGCATATGTACTAAAAGATAATGCTATCGCAGTATTTATTTCTACTGCTCACACTGTACATTATTTATCTTGCATACTGTCTTGTGATTGTAACAGCACATTTTACTTACACCAGAAACAAGACTGTTCAATAAATCTTTTATTGAAACGCCCGTCTATTCTTTCTGTGTAACTTGGAGAAAACTAAGCATGCACAATTGAGCTGAGTGAAATAGTTATCTATTGTTTCCACGACTCTGGGACACGTTCTGATTCTAAAGGGAAACACAGTGGTCATGTTTTGCGGCTGCCAGAAACTACTCCCTTCTTGTTGTCAAGGAGTTTCTAGTGGCCTCTGAGCTAGCTGGCACAAGTAATTAAGTTTAATATACTCGATAGGGACATACTGACCTTAGTCCTATGTCAAACCTATAGGATATATTATTCCAATGCGCAGAGCCTATTAGGGAAATAGGAGCTACACTACATGGCGCCCAACGGTTTGGTAAGGCGGTAATTCAACGTTAGATACTGAGTAACTCAGCCGTGCTTTTTCTCTCAGAGACCCCTACCATATACTCCAAAAGACGTCTGGAGTGGGCAGGGTTAAGTATCCACCAAGGCTACATAGGGTAGTACCCTATATATTAGCTGTTTGGTTTGCTCAACGTTGAAGGATACAGTGTTCCAAAATATTGTGCACCTTATCTTTGTTTCCTTGAAACTTGTTCTACATTTTTCACAAAACAAAATGTCCTTAAACGGGGACAATGCCGCCGGAAACGGTGGAGCTGCGGCTGATCCAGCCCAAGCAGCAGCTTTTAACATTACCGGTTTAAATGAAACCGAGGAGGGTGTTATAGACATCGCTCCAAACTTAAGAAGAGCCATCACTCTAAAACTTATAAAACATGGCCTACCACCAAGAGGCGGTAGAGCAGTTTTCGTGATAGAGGCACACGAATCCTTTCAGACAGCGGTATTCTATTCATGGGTAATATTTCCTGAATCCAATCCAGTAACACACATGTTTCACTTCTACAAAGAAGATGAACCACCAGAGGAATACATTCCTTTCGAGGATATAGAAATTCCACTAACATACCAGGAGCAACAGCTCTGGTTTAAAGGCGCCCTAAAACATCACAGAAACATTACCAGGCTCGGTCCACTAGGTAGACCAGGAGCAACATGGCCGATTCTAGCCGGCTTACACACCTCATCCTGAACTGGATATCATGTCAGATGAGGACTTACTTGTTCAAATACAAGAATTAATAAAAATTTACAGACAATTGGTCCAATATGTCATGCAGACTTTTACAGTCCAGCAACCATTAACACTTCCAAATCCAACTCCCCAACAGGGGAATACACTAAAAATTACACCACAGACTCTATACGCAGTCATGGGTAAAATGCCCACAAAACGTGAGCAAATTCCTTTTTGGATAGCTCAAAAAATTACTCAAATCGAAGCAGTATTTCCAAATACTAGCCCATATGAGAAACACAGAATACTGACAATCAGTTTACCAATGGGGATCACACCACAATTGGAAGACTGCACCACTTGGGGCTCAGTCTTTGCTGCCATCTATACTAAAACACATGGCATTCCGTCAATTGCGGTAATACCTGATGTCCTGAAAAATTCAAAACGAATACGGGGCAGAACCTGCTCTAAATTTAGGTATGAAGTCACTGAAAAATTTCGACCAGGTCTCAACAATAATATTATCTAATATTAAAGGGGAAGCAGTGGCGATCTGCCAAAAATTAAGTGAATTTGATGTTACAGAACATCAAACAGAGCTACCCAGAATTATAGAACAATCTTATGCAGAATTAGGCAGAGATAGTTTGGGTGGAAGACCAGTGAAGCCGAAGCTATCTGAAAGTCCTGAGAAGGACTCAATTAAACAAACTCCTACATCTTCTAAAAAGAAGTGGGAGTCTACTAAACAAAAATCAAACGAGAAACGCTCTCAATCCCGAGGTAGGTCTCCTCAAAAGGAGCCCTCTGAAAGGAGGTATAACCTCAGGAATAGGGATAATTTGAGAAAACCGGATAGGTATCAAGATACCGATGCACGTTCCTCTCGTCCCTTTCAGATCTCATCACAGACTTCGGAAAGAAGAGGACGATCAGAACATAGAGAAGAACGCGTGAAATCGAAAGACGACAAACACGCTCCAAAAACCAAAGTAAAACCTCAATTCTCCAAAAAGAAAGTAGCAGGTCTAAAGATCAGACATGCCGAGAATACTGAGAACACAACTCAAGAACGGAGAATGGGCTCAGACAATGCTGGACAGTGCAGCAGAAGTCACAATAGCTCGCCAGAACCTGAAGGAACTTCTGGAGATAGTGGACTTGAATGAGTACATTACAGTTGAGACTGTAGACACCAGGGTTAGTACTCCACAAAAGTTATATGAAATAACACTCCGGATGGAGGGAGACAAACCTAGACAGGTGAAAGCACTTTTTGGGGAGAGACTATCAAAGGGCTATGACATACTTCTAGTAGAAAAGGACTGGCCACCACAATTTGTCAGGGAGTGCCCACATGGCGAGGACATAATTATGCCTGCCTTCTCCAACCATATACCAATGCACATAAGATATACATATGCCAGGAAATGGGCAGTGGCCCAGGCCCCAGCATTATATAAAAATCATGTAGGATGGGATGAGGACTCACCTCACCATAAAATACATCTGAAACATGAACCAACGGCAGTACCCAATAAAGCAAGAAGCTAAAAAACAGGTCAGGGAGATCTTAGATCAACTTGAATATCAAGGGGTGATTGAAACATGCACCTCCTCAAAGAACAATCCTTTGTTTCCTGTCTCCAAACCAGACATTACATATCGTCTAGTTTTGGACTACAGACACTTAAACACTTGTTCAAAAACTTTTGCAGTGCAAAATGCACATAGCACTGCATTAATGAATAACATTGTGCGTAAAAAATATAAAACAACATTAGACATCTCAAATGGTTTCTTTTGTCAAAACATAGCACCTGAAAGCAGGTACTTAACAGCATTCTCCATAATGGGGACTCAGCGTCACTTTTGTCGACTCCCACAAGGGTTCAAGAACAGCCCAGGTTTATTCTCAGCGAGGGTAACGGAGTTACTACAAATTTATGACAATGAGGCATTGTCCTATGTCGATGACATCTATCTGACAGACGATGACCTGGAAAAACACTTGAACAGGGTGAGCACCATTATACTGGGTTTCGCCTCTGAGGGCTACAAGTTCAACTTTAAAAAGTCCAGAATTGCCCATCTCAATGTCCTATTTTTGGGATATGAGCTTTCAAGTGAAGGCAAGAGCTTGGCAGCTAACTTTTTAGAAAAGTGTGCGCTGCTCCAACCTCCAAAAACGCTGAAAAACTTACAATCCATTTTGGGTTTCCTAAACTTTGGAAGAACATACATTCTAAATTACGCAGAAAGGGTTAAACCTCTCTACGCATTAATCAAACCTGATTTTACGATCAGAAACTGGACACAGGAACACACAGAAATCTTGCGTTCACTCCAGGCTAACATGTTAGCAACAAATCACTTACAAACACACGTAAGTCAACGCAATTTGGTGATCCGAATAATTTCGGGTCAATGCGGATTCACCTACTTAACCTTCAATGAGGGTGAGAAAATACCAATAGCATACAAATCTCATTTGTACACACAAGCGGAAATGCGCTTCAGTTCAACTGAAAAAATTCTAACAGCAGTTCAAACCGCTGTAGCAAAAGAAAGCCTTAGCCCAAGGGAAACGCATTATTGTCGTAACCCCGGTACCGGCTTTAGAAGCGGTCACAAAAGCAAGCATTCCAAATGCTAAAGCATTACATCCAAGATGGATACAATGGGTTAATTCTCTTGCTGCAACAGATGTTGAATGTTTTTGATCCAGATTTAAAAACAAGCATTCCTGCAATATGAACAAGAATGTCCTCTGCCTACTGAAATTCTGCCTCTCGATCAGTACGAATTCATAATTTACACTGACGGATCCGCACAGCCCGCAATAGGGAGTAAGCAAGCTTACAGTGCAGCGTGTGCAATCGTTAAAGGTCGCATGCGAAATGGCATCTTCAGACCTATGGTCACAAAAACTCAATCTCTAGGAGATTGTACAGCTCAGCGAGCTGAACTACAAGCATTCAAACTGGCACTTGAAAGTACGGATCGAGAATTCCCCACACTAATAGTGTGCGATTCCTTTTACTGTGTTCAGTCGTATAATGACTATATACAAAACTGGCATGAAAATGGTTTCAAAGATGCGAAAGGTGGCACAATAAAGCACAAAATGCTTTGGGAACAAGTAGTTCAGTTGAAAAACGAACTACCAAAGGCTCACGTGATTCACACACTGAGTCATCAACGTGATGGCGTTCACGTTGCAGGGAATTCATTGGCTGACTAAGCCGCAAAGGGGGCTGTTCAGACGGCTTCCGTAGCTGCGATCACTCGTTCAAAAACAAAAATAGACGGTGAGATAATGTTGGCTGTCAATGCATCAAGCAAAGGCAGCAGTGCAGCGTTACCAAAAAGGTTTCCACTCAAGTACTCTTATGTAATTGATGCGAACAACGTTCCTTTTGCTCGAATCCCTGGAGTGGGGGATAGGGTAATTCCAAACATGGAACGTAGAGCAGCCTTGATTTATGAAATACATTTGGGGGAGGGTCTGTCACATCAAGGGATCTCAAAAACAATTTTGAAGTTAAAAGAGATGTACTGGTGGCCTGGGATGAATACAGAAATTCACATATTTATCAACAACTGCTTAGACTGTAAATTACAGCGAGAGAGCCACCAGACACCATGCTGCGAATGCGGCAACCAAGTACAGACACCATTGTTAGACAGCATTAGACTATCTACGCGCCTGCGTCCTACTGGACAAAGGCATTCCCACAAATACTGAATCAAGGTTCCTATGGTTATGGCCTCAGCGCTCGGCTGACGCTCGAACTGTTATAAAAGATTTGCGAGTCTTTATCGGCACATACGCAATAGGCACGCTACATTCTGAACAGGGTCCTGCGTTTAGCTCTCGGGCTTACAAAGAAGCCATGGCCAGTCTGGGCGTTGCATTGCGGTACTCCTCTCCATTCCATACTGAGGGAAATTCGGTTGTGGAAAGGAAAAACCGGGACATAAAGCAGTCTATAACAGCTAGGGTATTAGGTTCGGGTGATGGGTGGGTCAAACACCTTAGTGGGGTCCAACGCTCATTGAATAATCTGCCAAGAAGTTCTCTAGGGGGGGTCACTCCATATGAGGTCCTATTTGGGACAAGAATGTGGGAACCAGACCTTGAACACGTAGGCACAGTGGTGGAAAATAAACCGTTTGATATCAAAGATCGTTTGGCTGTTTTACAGAAACTCAATAAATTAAGAACGAAACAAAGCAACTTATTCCTACAGCCAACCACCACTGGGGAAAAATCGGCGGTCCCAGCAAGGCCTGTCTGGATTCCAAAAGTTGGGGATCTAGTCAGAGAAAAGATTGCGGACAAGAAGGAATTTGAACCTTCTTACAGACAACCAGTCCCTGTCCTAGCAGTTCAAGGAACAAGAACAGTACTTCTGCCGCCCCTTGCTGGAAGAAAGGAGAAAAGATTTGTGTCCATCGACCTCATCAAACCACAGTATGTGGCCAATACTAAATAGTATGCCTCGTGGACTCCGACCTAGTAGCAGACGCACTCCTCTCGCTACTATCCAAGAGGTTCAGACTGAAAGACTGATAACAATCGAGAATTCAGCTGTAACTGATGGAGGACTAAGCAACAACGCTATGGAACTCATCCCTCTTGACAACCAAGTAACAGTTCGTCCAAATACACCTGTCTACACCAACGTGGCAAGTGATGAACTGGTTGCAGTGATTTCTACAAATCCTGATGCAATTCCAACAATTGATAGAACTGCTTCTGGCTATTTCATTAACTTTAATACGTTCTCAGAAGATCCGAGTGAACCTGAAACGACGCCAGCATCATTGAAATTCAAGCAGCAAGTACAAGACTTTCTTCACTTTCTGAAAAAGACTTATTTGGTTTCTCCATGGATTGAACTCTGGATTATATCTGGACTTTTTGTTTTGCTGCTCTGGCTAGCTTTGGTAACAACTGTGAGCGTGCTTATAAGTGGCAGATACATCCATGTGAACACTGAAGGAAAAGACGTGAACGTACTTTTGAAACCTCATAAATCTTCCCATCGTGAAGCAAGAGACTTGTCATCAGTGAACATCACAGCTGTTCCTATACAGGATGGTATAGTGTGGGACAAAACAGATTTTGACATCTTCGGCCCGACAGAAGAATTGAACATTCCACATTTGTTTAAAATTTCACTAAGTGATCTAATTACGTCAAGTACCTATTCAGATGATTGGGACTTTGAGACTGTGAATGACAATGTTTGACCTAGAAAAATCTGCTGCATTTTCTAAACATGAATATTTAGAGGGTTCATCAGACTATGAACAACTGTATTGTTATAACCACTATGGTCATCATTATTTGCATAAATCTGCATATCCAAGAAATGTGTTTATGTTTAACCAATGGGAGCATTGTCCTACACCACCACACGGTAGTTCAAAAACATTTGCCAACAAGTTTCCATATTTTTCAGGATACAATACATCTGATCCAGAAATGTTTTACTATAAAAATGTAAACAAAACAGGAATGAAAATGATGTTAACAAATACAAAACAGATTTACTCTGCATTATTTAATGCCCAACTGTCTAGACAGGGTTTCGACTTTTGGAAAGAAAATAAACACAAAAACAGTCTGGGGTACTAAAGAATGGCAAGTGCAGGGGATAGAAGCTTTATTTAGAGCCTGTATCATCCCGGAACAAATAATGTTTTTGAATGAAACTATCCAACAAACATCTTGTCTTGGATTAGCCAAGATCAAAGAGATGAACACACCTTCTGTACCAACACCTGCCAGAGATAACGATACACAGGCAGTGGTGACAGTTGACAATATACTACAACTCAACAGATCTAATCCCGATTGGAAAAAATGGTTGATCTGGCCCACAGACACGAATAACTGTCATGAAAGATTCCTGAATAAAACTCAGGGCTTTACTATTAATAGGCCAGACCCAAGATACGTTCAAAGACAACATCCGGGGGTAGTAACAACATACAGTGTAGGAAAATTATGCCTCGATTGGCTGCATAAGTCTACACTACAGGATGTGAAACAACACTTAACCTTACTTAAAAAGGACGCAGACCTTAGGGAATTCTTGCTTGGACCAAGAAAACCGCGTCAAAAACGTTTCATATATGCCGGCATTTATGCTGCCTATAATGAAGCATGGAAAGTATCACAGATGGAGGCTGCAGAACGAATACGTGAACTTGATCGTATTAATTTAGAGAAAACACTCTCTGTGGTCGACAATGGGTTAACAACTTTGTCCTCCAGAATATATTCATTGGATGGCATTGTATCCTCTGCTATCGACATACTAGAACAAGATTTGGCGATGTTACAACAAGGCCAATCTCAATTACGTTCTATTGTGTTATTAAGCTGGACGCTGCAATCTTTGCGAGCGGGCTATGTGCCTTGGCGTTTCATCAACACATCGGCTCTGTTTGCAGAATACAATCTAACTGATAAACAGATCGAACTGGCACAAAGAGGAGCAAAGTATACAGTGCTGAGCATTGAAAAACTGGAAAAATTACCATTCACAGTGGCAGAAAAACCAGCTACAGAATGGCTAATTCATGGCAAAATCACATTACCTGTGAGTACTTTTCAGTTTCAGTATTGCCTCAGACAAATGCAAGCAGGCAAATATGAAAGGTTGGGTAAGGAATACATTAAGACATCTTGGGATTTACCGTATACATATAGATGTTGGAGTGGGGATTGTGAAGTGTTTTTGAGCAGTACACACTGTAAAAGTGCACTGAGCGGTTCACTTATATGTCAGGACATTTCTTTACACGGGGCTTGTAATGGTTCTGTGGCAAATTTGTCTTGCCATCAGCAGGGTACACCAGCTGCTGTGATTAATCCAGCGTTAGGACAACTTTCTAATGGGAGTTACCTCATGTTGAATGATCAGAGTTGCTGCGGCATGCTGCCAGGCATCCCATATCTAGTAACGGTCAACTCCAGGGTCACTTGCTGTATGCAAGTATTGTTTGCCCCAATAGACACAGTCAGGGAGTCGCCTCTATGGCCTTCGCTGAACGTCTCTTTTATAAGATTTGATACTTTGAGCAGAATGAAAGCCATGCTTTTACAGCAAACAGTGCCTTTGACCTCGGCCAAAGAAACCTATGATCTACAAGTAGCAAGGACTTCGGCTGAGATACAGACTTTAATACTTACAAACTGCCCTATACATTTCGTAGAAATGATAGGACGTATCTTCAATATGTCTGATACAACCGGAATTGTACATGTATTTAAGAGCATCTGCTCCGGTCTGTTAGCACCTTTCTAGGCAATACTCTGAATCATCCCGAACTTTGCACATTCGGTGTTTGGTGGCATACCATTAATTCTAGCACTTGTTGCCGGAATTCTATTTCTCTTCCTGCTATTGCGCTATGGCCAGCCTATTCGCAGACATCACTCCGAGCGAAATGGAGAAAGCTCTCCTTGAACGAAAGTGCCGTGAGCGAATAGTACAGCTTTTGGGCATGACTCGTCTACGGGACCTTAATACAACTTGGTTCCTGTCATTCAGACCAATCTGGCAAGATTGCATCTTACCTGTTCTACGATGCCTGCTATGCGGTGAAGAATGCGTGTTGGACACATGTCTAACATTTCCATCAGCTACGCCAACGGATGTCGATACTCTGCTGGTCCCGATAACGGCCCATGCTCTGTGTTGTCCCCAGAGGCTTCCTATCCTGATGTCAGCTTTCATTGAGATCTCACAGACGCTTCCGGCTGCTGCTGAGGTACGAGAAAGAACTACAGGCACACAGGTAACAATGGACGCAAACATTGCTGCGGCAAACTATGCTGGAAGCGATGCTTCCCATCTCTGTGCAATTAATCTACTACACGAGGTGTTCCAACTGACACCAACTACAGTGGACGATGTTTTGTCTATAGAAATAGATGATCTCATGTTTACACCAGACCCGTAAACTGACTGATTCAGCATACAGTGTTCCAGAGATGCAGTAACAATTTGGCCTTCATTTTTCAAAAACAACTTGGAACTCTACCAAAATTGAACTTTTTTCCCATTTTTCAAACGAAAATGGCACTTCAATCTGCTTAAAGTAGAACTAGCCTTATAGTACAGACTTCACGGTACTTCCACGGACACTTAGTCATCTTGAATGTCTAAAAAAGTTCTTTAATTTTTATGACATGAAATGACTGATTTTTGAACAACTTATCGATCATTTTCTGTCACATGTAAATATTACGGCTGCTTTCATTCATATTGCATTTTAAATATATGCCTGAAATGAAAAGCAATGCTTCAAATGTACAGTACCTTTTGCATTTTTTATTATGTTTTTTAAATGCTTTTAAGACATTTTTTAAATATGCGGTACTCCATTTAATGTTTAGCATTTTAAATGTTTAGCATTTTAGTATTATCGTACACACGAAAGTGGAGTGGGTGTTTTATTCCTCTTAGGGTGTCCATAAACGGGCTTTCCAGTATCATGTCCTTATATAGGCACAATTCGCCCTGCCCTTATATAGGCATAAAATCCTAGCCCTTATTTAGGCATTAAACCGTGCACTCAAAATACAGGCATGGTCTCAGACATCCGTCCACCCTAACGTCACAACGAGTTCATGAAGAACAGACCCTTAGGCTGCAGGAATTTCCCTAGCCCAGGACTATTGATTTCTTCAAGGACTCATATTATGCATGAACCATTATTCCTTAGGGGTTCATTCATGACGTCTTTCGCTGTCCGACTCACGTCAATACTAACATTCTTAGGTACTCTCAGGTATAAATATACCTTCCCTAGCCCCTGTAAACTAGAGGAGACCTCGACTTCAGAGGAGCCCGTTTCCCGGCCTGACGCACTGAGAAGACGCTGTCATCCCTGCACGCAGAGAGTCCAGCTTCCAGTGATCTGACTTCCCTTGCGGGGTGTTGGAGTTCGAGTTTGGCAAAGAGATTCCTACCTCTCTCATTCTTCAGGTATGGAGCAGACTAGAACCTAGAGGGACTCTTGGCATACTAGGCATACTAGGCTTAAACATACTCTTAGTATACCATAGTAAGGAATACTTCACCTACTTCATACCTCTCCCTATAGCTAGGTTAGGTTAGGTACATTGGGGTAGAACTAGATTAGAAACGCATCGTATGAGTACTCGCATTTTTAGTCTGTGTTATTTATGTAAATGCATATATACTAAAAGATAATGCTATCGCAGTATTATTTATTTCTACTGCTCACACTGTACATTATTTATCTCGCATACTGTCTTGTGATCGTAACAGCACATTTTACTTACACCAGAAACAAGACTGTTCAATAAATCTTTTATTGAAACGCCAGTCTATTCTTTCTGTGTAACTTGGAGAAAACTAAGCATGCACGATTGAGCTGAGTGAAATAGTTATCTATTGATTCCACGACTCTAGGACACGTTCTGATTCTAAAGGGAAACACAGTGGTCATGTTTTGCGGCTGCCAGAAACTACTCCCTTCTTGTTGTCAAGGAGTTTCTAGTGGCCTCTGAGCTAGCTGGCACAAGTAATTAAGTTTAATATACTCGATAGGGACATACTGACCGTAGTCCTATGTCAAACCTATAGGATATATTA
The DNA here is from genome assembly GCA_963921515.1 of Calotriton arnoldi. NCBI lineage: Eukaryota > Metazoa > Chordata > Amphibia > Caudata > Salamandridae > Calotriton > Calotriton arnoldi. Next base: position 898,530 of record CAWUFW010003811.1, on the reverse strand, counting down.
TTCCAATGCGCAGAGCCTATTAGGGAAATAGGAGCTACACTACACTATATGTGCAGCGATTGAACAATTTTCTCATGCAGGGGGGTATTTTTAAAAATATTGATATGCTTATTTTGATAGCAGATCATAAATGTGTAAGGTGGGAGAATATGTCCTTGATCAGAATATATGTTCAAGCTTTTGCATCAGTGTCAAGCTAGTAAAGGTTTTGAGTGACGTCTAGTAGCTATCTCTCAAACGGAAAATAATTGTCTGTTAATTAATAAAAGCAGCAATATATTTGTCTCTTTTAGATTGCAGAGGGAATTAACCAAGCTGCCAGTGTATAACAGATCATAATTCAGAGAACTATCCACCTCAACTGTGTTCTACTCTGCACAGCCTGCCCTATCATTGCCCTGGACAGCCCCACAAAATATTGACTGTCCACTTGATGGGATTTGATAAAATCAATGTAAAAGCTTAAAGCTCTTTTGGGGTCGAGCTGATGGAGTGTCTCTTTCAAGGAGTGAGGGGTTAGCAAAGAATGCTCATAGATTGATGGATAGTTCAATGTAGAAGCGAGTCATGATTTTCAGCAAGAATGCCACCTGAATACCCAGCACTAACTTGTCTGGGAAACAGGTGGTGTTGGGCAGATGCACTGGAAGTGCCTGAAGTTCACTCACGTGGTAACGCAACTTATCGCAATGAGGAAGACGGTCTTTAAAGTCAGAAGATGCGCCAAGTAACTATGCATCAACTCAAAGGGCGAATACAAGAGAAACTCCAAGTTAAGGTCTCACTATGGCATCACAAAGTGTTTGGGATGGAACATGTGTGTCAAACATGCAATAAATCTCATCACAACAGGTTGTTTAAACAAGGACGGTTGGTCCAGCCAACGTAGTAGACAGACAGAATTTCGTGGAAGAGCACCTGGCGGTAAGGAATACATCCACCACTTCTAGCAGCAGATCAAACGCACCCAGTTGCCTTCACAAACTTCATGATGCAGGTGTAGATTGCACAGAGTCGGGTGGAGGACACTACCCTGTTGTTGTCCTTGCAAAGTGGTAGCCTGATCAGAGAACAGATGCTCAAGCCCAGAAGGTCCAGGTATCCCACACTCCTGGTCTAATCTGAAACCACTAGAATAACTTAGGCCCTGTCGCTCCTGAACTTTTTCAGAACTCCTGGCAGAACAGGCAGGGGCGGGAAAGCGTACAGGAGGTCCATATTTTATTTAATCCGGAATGCATCCCTCCTAATGTTTATTCTTGTGTAAACTCCTACGAGAAAGACCCTTAACACAATGCGCTTGACAGTGGCGTAAAGATCTAGCAAGTGTTCTACCCACTCTAGGACGATGCCTTGCGCCACCTCGGGATGTAGAAGCCACTTATGTGACGTCAGATGTTGCCTGCTTAGTTTGTGTGCTCTGGCATTCAGGGACCCTTCTACGTGGTTCTTGATCAGGAAACTACCCTTGTACTTTAACCATCTCAAGAGGTGCAGAGTTTCCTGACAAGACTAGGACTGCATTACGTTCTCCTTGTTGCAGTACCACATGGCGGTGGTGTTGTCTGAAAGAAACTGCACCAGCCTCCACTTGATGGACAGTTGGAAGGCCTTTAGAGCCAGATGAATGAACTGCAACTCTAGCAGACTGATGTGGAGCAGGCTCTCCGCCGGAGACCAGGGTCCCCTGAGTGCCTCCTCCCCCTGATCACTTGCCAAGCACAATTGGGATGTGTCTGCCGCCACCACCACCACCACCAGCAGCTTTGGGCGGGGAAACTATAGTGGCCTGCTGCTGGACCAATTGTATTCAAGCAGTAACCATCTGAATCGCTGATACTCTAATGGAGTGCAAGATTCACTAAAAAATGTGAAATATAAACGGGAACTAAATCAGTGACATGGATCCCCTAAATGGATATTACATTAATTGTTCAGAAATCGTAAGTGTTTTTCCCCAATAAAGTTAAGGACATGAATATAGAGACCCGTTTCAATGTCCGTTTTAAAATACTACTGGATCTGAGACCAGGAGGGACCCGACCCACTTAAAGACCTGGTACCAACAACAAGAGGTAAAAAGCAGACAAATGAAATGCATATAAGACTCTCGTAATTGACACAATTCTTATAAGGCGCTAATGACAGTGGCTGCCGCCTCCTATCTAAAGTAGGAAGGCGGCCGGGGGTGTGGGGGAATAAAATAAAACTAAAATAAATGTACCTGCTGATCCGATCCCGCTGACACTGCCGGCCACCTCGTTGATTTTCCCGTCCAGCCCAGAAGTGGAGGGGCCTTAAAGCACAGGCTCCCCACCCAATCCAGACACTGCTCTCTACCATGAGAGCAGAGCCAGGATTGGTCTGAGTGGCCTCGTTTGCAGCTCATACAGTGCCTGGGAGCCTGTGGCTTTCCTCCAACCCGGCTGTGCAACACAGCTGGATTGGAGAAATGTAAGTGCTCATGTCTGTTTGGCCGGCCTAATACGGCCAGCCAAACTGATGTGCGCACTTATAAGTGCGCACGGCTCCTCCCCCCATACCATGCCTGGCCCCGCCCTATACTCATTGCCCAGCTCAGACAGCGATAAATAAAATTATAATAACATTGTCTAATAATCATTTTATTTATCAGTCAGTCAAACTAGTCTTTATTCGGCCAGAGGTCATAAAAGCACAGAGAAAGATAAAAACAAAATACGATAAAATTGCAGACAAATATTACAGGAGTCTCAAATTTCACATATCTGAAAATCAAACAAAAAACAATTTTTGTGAAACAGAATTGGATAATATTCCATTTAGTGGTCCATGTCAGTAGAACTAATTCATGCAATAAAGACTAATTTGATTTAGTTTGGGTCACAAAAAATATATATCTTAAAAAGTATAATCAAATTTCGAAATTGCACACATAGAACATTTAAAACATCCTTTAAGATTCATATCTTCTGATGTAAAAAGCTGATTTTATCAAATTAAGCATCGCATGACAGATTTCTAGTGATCCTAGGGATTGCAGGAATGTTAACTCTTCCTTATACTGTCTCACATTTGCCTTGTATAGTAACAGCGCAAAAAATGAATGTCTTGGCCCTGTATACAAAGCGCAGAACAAAATTAAATGGCTGATGCACTATAATGTTATCACACCCACAAAACGGTAAGTCCTGGTTCCAGACCTCTGGCGTAAGAAAAGCAAATTTAAAGTGCAAGGTGCGCAATCCAAAAAGAGTGAGCCAGTAGAGGTGTGCAGGGTTCGTGATCCAAACTAAATAGAACTCTAAGCTACAGGTTGTTGATACTTGGGCATAATTTACGATTTTTTGTTTAGCCTGGGACAATTCTAGGCATTTTTTCATACGGTGTGCCAAATACAATTCTTTAACACGTAGTTTATAACTTGGCCCGATTGTGTGTGGGACCTTGTATAAATCTGACAGGCCCAAACTATCAAAAGTATCCTTCAAGTATTTTAGCCATTGTATTTGGCCCACACCATCTAATGACAAGCAACCGGAAATACAAGTTCTAGTCAGGCCCGCCTCTGGGGATGCCCAGATTTTAACCCATAATAATAAAGGGGCTGACCCAATCAAGTCTTCCAGGTATGGCATCCCAAGTTCCTCGTGGCATATTAAGGTAGCTGTGCCTCCTGGGACTAGCAATCTGCACATAAATTGATTTTCAACTTGTTGTAGAATTTTCACTTTTTTATAACCCCAGAGGCCTTCACCATACACAACAGTTGAAATGCACCTACCCCTATAAAGATTCAGCATTTCTGGGAGGGGTTTATTTCGTAACTTGTGGGCAAATCTAAAGATAGCCTCAATGTTCTTGCTAAAAGTCTGGCATCTAAGTGTTAAAAGTGGTGTCCAACTTAGTAACTGATTAAAAAGAATCCTTAGGTATTTAAAAGTTTTCACCATTGATAAAACTGAATCCCCCATATTAAAAGACTTTGACTTAGTGCTGAGGCGACCACATGTCATAATATACGACTTTGAAAAGTTTACTTGGAGGGCCAAGTACTCTGTGTAAGCTAAAAAAGATGTAAAAGGGACTGAAGGCTATTTGCAGTAAGTGCAATCAAAACTGCGTCATCCGCATATAATAAAATGGGATTGGACTTTCCACCCAGACATGGCACATCCATACCATTTTGGACCAGACTATTACTAATGCCATTTATCATCTGCTGGCTCTGGGCAGTGGGCGACATTCCTCCGCCATTACGGAAAGCCGCCCTGGCTATGGAGTTAAAAATACACTAGGAAATGATCAAGGAACACTATAGGTACTCCTTCATTCCGACTGACATCATTCAGTATGCTAGCCTTGCCCCTCAGAGACAGGTGATCAGGTGGAAGAATCCTCTTTCGAGCAACATAGGCATATAACATCCAGCATAATTGAAAAGGAAAAAAAATCTCAAAGATTTGAACTATAAGTAGTTTGAGTAAAGGTTATACCCTGCAACTTAACCCACTGCTTAATCTTTGAACTCCCCACTAGTGAGGGACTGGTCTAGGGTCCTGTCATGCCAACAGGGAACAGCTGTCTAGCAAAGATGCAATTCAAGAATCGATTAGTTTGCTTTTATAATAGTGCTGGTGCACGTCATCGTGGCTGCTATACATTTAATCTTAAATAACAGTCATTTCTCAGCAAGGCTGCTACACTAGTAAAGAAGCAACTCTTTTCCAAATGGCCGGGCTGCTATATTGTTTGTACACCAGTATCACAACTTCTCAGCAAGGATGCCATGCTATTGACGAGCAACAGCATGCCTAAAAAGGACGGACATCATTTTCCATGGACGAAACACACACTTATCAGCAAGACTATTAGCGAGATAGTAATACAACAGCAACTATGTACAAGTCTGCAATGCATTTCATACGAACGTGCTGCCCAGCAGGAGTCATACTTCGAACAGTACTGGCAAATCTCAAAAGGGTTCTCAACCTTTTAATGGTAAGTGAATACAGCACTTCTCTGCAGAAAGCACATATTTACAAATAACTGCATCTGTCGGCCATTTTCAGCACTTGGGATGTTAAATCAACCACACAGATTACAAATCTTTTAACAGTTCATGTCACAATGCAAAATCTATTAAGTAGTAAACATGCAATGTAGGCAGCCCTCTTTCTGAAACGACAGAGGATTTTGCATACTTAACACTGCTGCAACAAAATAGAGAAAGGGAGCTCCCGTCCATTTCACTCGCACTTAAAAAAATGTAAGGCATTCAACCTAAAGAACAAGGTACTTGCCTTCGGTAACGCCTTATCTGGTAGAGAGACTATCTAGCTGCAGATTCCTTACCTTAGAATTATCGCCAGGTGTCAGACTGGATACGGACATTTTTTGTGAGCAGGACCCCTGCACGCTGGTAGGTGGCGTGGATCAACTCAGTGTGGCATTGTCTGCATTGCCCGCGCCAGAAAGGACGTGCGCGGCTTCTATAGATCACCACCCCAGGGTGCGGACATCAGTTTCTTTTCGTGACTTTCCACGTCAGGAGTGCAGAGCCACGAACAACACTGACCACTGGTGTGGAAAACTAGTGCCGTCAAAGGGAAACGCTCTGCCCCTAAAAATCCGTTTGGAGAGCGGGGAGGATAGGTGCGTCGGTAAGGAATCTGCAGCTAGATAATCTCTACCAGATAAGGTGTTACCGAAGGTAACCTCACTTGTTCATCTGGTGGAGAATTCTAGCTGCAGATCATTTACCTGAAAATACATACTCAAGCAATAACTCCCCTTAGGACTAAAAAGTCCTGCAGGACCGAACGAGCGAAGTGACCATCCCGACAGACCTGACAGTCCAGGCAGTAGAGCTTGGTGTGCTTGTGCAGAGAAGCCCACGTTGCTGCTTGGCAGATGTTCAGAAAAGAAACTGTGTGTGCTAATGCAGTGATAACAGCCTTGGCTCTGGTGCAAAGAGCCCACAAACCCTCAGGGGTTTGTTACTTGGCCAGTGTGTAGTAGATTTTAATGCAGAGCATGATCCATCAGGAGATGGTATGTTTCTGCACAGCCTTCTCCCTTCTTGCCTCCGACATTCCCCACAAAGAGTTGATCTTCCACCCGGAACTCTTTCATGCTGTCAAGATAGAATGACAATGTTCTTTTTGGGCCCAGTTGGAGGAGTCTCACCTCTTCCTTAGAGGGATGCAGTGGAGTGTAAAAGGTAGGCAGGGTGATGGACTGGCCTACATAAAAAGGGAGTGACCACCTTTGGAAGGAAGGAAGGAAGCTCTAGTGTGAACAACCAGCTTGGCTGGGAAAATGTTTAGGTATGGAGGCTTAGATGACAGCCTGGAGCTCACTGATCCTCTGGGCAGAAGTTATTGCCACTAGGAAGGCAGTCTTGATGGTAAGGAGCCTGAGAGGACAGTTGTGCAGCGACTCAAAAGGACTGCACATCAGAAAAGTAAGTACTAGGCTGAGGTCCCACTGAGGCATGATGAAGGGTGAAGGTGGAAACTGGTGTTTAAGACCTTTCAAAAACCTATTCACAACAGGGGATTTGAAAAGGGATGGCTGATCTGGCAACCATAGAAAGGCGGAGATGGCAGAAAGATAGCCCTTTAAGGTGCCCAGAGCAGAGCCCTGCTGGGCAAGAGAAAGAATAAATAGGAGGACCTGAGAAAGGGGATCAGAAAGAGGGTCAACTTGCTTTTCTGCACACCGGCAGGAGTATATCGCCTTGGTGGAGGGACGCCTGGCTACCAAGATAACATTGCAGACTTCGGGTGGAGGGTCAAAAGCAGTCAGCTGTCGTCCCTCAATCGCCACGCTTGAAGGTGCAGCGTTGCCAGGTTTGGGTGGAGGACCCTCCCCTGCTGCTGCGACAGGAGATCCTCCCGAAAGGGCAGGCTGATGGAGGACTGATGGCCATGCTCAACCACTTGGGGTACCATACTCTCCAAGCCGGGTCCGGAGCCACAAGGATGACTTAGGCCAGGTCCTTCCTGATCTTTCTGAGAACTCTAGGCCGAAGTGGTATGGGCGGAAAGGCGTACAGGAGACCTGAGCTTCACTCGAGGCGAAAAGCGTCTCAGAGCGAGAGCCGCCTTGGAAACTTCAGCATGCAAAACTGATACCATTGTGTGTTCTCAGCAGTGGCAAACAGATCTAACCAACGCTCTCCCCACTGCAAAAATACCTTACAACACCTCCTGATGGAGACGCCATTCATGATAAGTTAGGCATCTTCAACTGAGTTTGTCTGCTCTAACATTCAAAAAGCTTGCTAGGCGTTGAACCACCAAGTATATGTGCACTGATGCTCCAACCATGTCCAGAGACACAGGGCCTCTTGACAAAGGGTCCCTGACCCCACCCGGCCAGGTTTGTTGCAGTACCACATGTCGGTGGTGTTGTCCATGAGCATCTGCACTAGCCTTCTCTTGATGGAAGGTAAAAAGGCTTTCAATGCCAGTCGGATCGCCCAGAGCTCCAGTAGGTTTATGTGGAGTCAAGTTTCCGCTAGAGACCAGAGGCCTCTGATCTACACCTCTCCCAGATGACTGCTCCATCCCAGGAGTAACACATCCGTCACCACTGTCAGATCTGGTTGGGGAAGGTAGAGGGACTGCCGCTGAGCCAATCTGGGTTCATTAACCAGCACTGCTCATCTCTTACAGTTCCCTACGAGATCTGAACCATGTCGGAGAGATTCTCCTGATGCTGCACCCACTGGAACACTGCAAAGCCTGCATATGCCAGCGGGCATGTGTTACCAGCAGGATGCAGGCGGCCCAGCAGCCTCAGGGTCAGTCTCACCAAAACCCAGGATAGAGGCTGAAACATCGGTATCATAGCCTGAATATAGTGGATCGCCCCGTTCGGGAGGATAAGCCCAAAACTGCACCGTGTCCAGAACAGCTCAGATGAAAGGGAGCTTCTGAGAGGGAGTCAGGTGTGACTTCGGCATGTTGATAATAAATCCCAGTGAGTACAGGAGGTCTGCCATAGTCTAGAGATGGGAGACAACTGCCTGGGGTGAGCCTGCCTTCAACAGCCAGTTGTCGAGGTAGGGGAGAACTGGAACTCTCTGATCTCTGCAGATGGTAAACACCCGAAGAGCGCTGGAAAGGCCGAAAGGGAGCATGGCGAATTGAAAGTGCTCATGACCTTTTGTGAACCTCAGGTAACACCTATGAGCAGGCAAGACGGGAATGTGGAGTATGCGCGCCCTGCCATTCCAACGCTACCAACCAGTCTCCTGGGTCGAGGGCAGACAGAACTTGAATGAGCGTGAGCATTTTGAATGTCTCCTTTTTCAGGAAGAAATTGATAGGGTGTAGGTCTAGGATAGGACGAAGGCTTCAGTCCTTTCTGGGCATCAGAAAGTAGCAGGAATCAACCTACTTCTGGCACTGGCACCCTCTCTATGGCTCCCTTGGCCAAGAGAGCCACCACTTCCTGGCGGAGTAAGGAAAGACGGTCCTCTGTCAGCCTGTCGCAAGCGGGTGGCATGGGTGTAGGGGTAGTCATGAAAAGGAGGGAGTAGCCCCTTCGGACAATCTGGAGAATCCAGCGGCTTGATGTTATCGACCGCGAGAGATGCAGGTGATGGAGTGTTGCGCCTCCCACTGGTTGCCCATGATTGTAGGAGGGCAAACTAAAGAGGCATTGGGGCTGGCCCGACCTCTGGCTGCCTGACCCATGTAGCCTGGGTGTACCGCGTCCTCGGTCATGCAGAGGCTGGGGAGCTTGAGTGCCGTGGTGGCTGGTGGGGGGTTAAGGCACGGCTGGAAGCTCCTTCTGCAGCTGCGAAAGGCAGACTGGGTTTGGCAGTGGCCATGAAATGCCTAAAGAGCTGGCTGTAGCTCTGCTATCCTTGAAGCGCTCCAGCACTGAGTCTACCTAGTCTTCCGAAGAGACGGAAGCCATCACAGGGCATATCCATAAGCGACGCTTGGACATCCCCTGAAAAGTCAGTTGTCCTCAGCCAGGCGTGGTGCCATAAGGCCACTGATGAAGAAACTGCTCTGCCTAGCAAGTCGGTCATGTCTAGCCCTCATCTGATCGTAAATTTAGCAGCATCTCGCTCATCTGCCATAACCTGGAGAAGTACGGCCCGAGTCTCCTTCAGGACCTTGGGCAGCACCTGCGCAACCGAATCCCAAAGTGCAAGGGAGTACCTGCTCAAAAGATATGCAGTGTTCACGGACCACAGTGCCAGGCTGGCGGAAGCAAACATCATCTTGCCTAAGGTGTACAGCCTCTTGGAGTCCCTATCCAGTGGGGTGGTAGGGAATGCACCAGGATTTACATGGGAAATGGAGGCTTGGACCACCAAGCTCTCCAGGGTAGGGTGTTGTGTGAAAAACTGGGGTCCCATGGGGCGGGGCGATGACGGCAGCCAATTTTCCTGTTCACAAGAGCCCCTGTACAGGGCTTGGACCAGGCCTTGAGCAGGATGCCAGTAAGGGCTTCATTAAATGGGAGGAGCGGTTCTGAAGGGGTCACTCCCGGCTGAAGCACCTCTGTCAAGACGTTAGTCTTGACTGCCACTGAGGGTAAGGCCTCTTTTGCCCTTCTCACCACCATAGCAAAAGAGGCTCCCTCCTCCGTAGCCACTGTAGGAGGAGAGACCATGACAGTATCTGGGGAGGTTCCCAGTACACCGGCATCCGACATTTCCGCACCAGTCCATGTTGGGTCTAGGGGCCGGCATTGTTCAGGGTCCAGTGGCCCATCTAATCTTCCTTAAGTCCTAGCCCATAGGAATAGGGTTCAGACTCTGACCTGGAGGGTATGGCTACAGTCGGCGCGGAGTCTGCATCGGGTGCTGCCCCTCCGGCTCATTATCCGAGTCAGGGATGAGAATGGGGATGGAGCCAGCAGCAGACATTGGGTACGGCTTCGGGGAAGGTCGAGGTGGTATGATCGGCGACGGTCCAGATACAACCGTGGATCCAAGGGGCCCGACTGCCGCCGAGGGAGGACCCGCCAGTGGGGAACAATATAGGGGACCCTCCTGAAACCGCATTGTCCAAAGTCGCTCCAGCAGGGCCACCTGCCCAATTATGAGGTGCATGGTCTAATAAAAGTTTCGGAGTTGCACGGGGGTTGCTCCGGGTCCCAGAAGTTCAGGAAGGCGTGGAGACAGTCCAGGCACAGGCTCACTCACAGACCCAGCCCTCAAGTGATGACACCCCCTTGTCTCGTCGGATGACTGATGGACGGGGTGAAGTTGAAGATCTCTTCGACTTTACTCTTTTTCATCTTGTGGGACTTACTGGAGTGGGACAACTTCGACTGCGACCATGATCGGTGGCTCTGCAACTGACCCGGGGACCTTCCTCTTGGCCAGGGTCGAGACCGTCGCAGCATCATAAGTCGAGAGGCAAGGAGCTTGAGGGATAACTCCCTCAAGGCCTTGGGGTGCATAGTGCGACAATCGAAGCAGGTCTTGGAGTTTTGGTCGCGCTCAAGACACCAAAGGCAGACAAGGTGCGAGTCTGTCACCAACATTTGCCGAGGACAGGCGCCGTAGGGCTTGAAGCCAGCCTTCTTCATGAACATCCCTGCCACGCCAGGAGATAAGTTTTGAAAATACACTTTGACAAAAGTCAAAAAAGGTCAGTCAAAAAATCACTAGGGGTAGCTCTCTCCGAATCTGCGCTGATTGGTGGAGAAAGAAAAGAACTGATCGCGCTGGGATGGCTCCTATATAGGCACGTGCATGCCACTTCCGGCACGGATAATGTCACGTGGAGTGGAACACCGCCACCTACCGGCACACAGGGATACTACTCATGAAAAATTACTGGATCCAGTCTGACACCTGGGGATAATTCTAAGATAAGGAATCTGCGGCTGGATGTGTCTATTAGATAAAAGATTAAAAAAAATATCAATATATAAAGTGTTACTAGGCCCCAGCCTCACTGCTGTGCTGAGCAGTATCCATCTGCCAGGAAGTCTCAGAAAAGTTCATAGTCGGGTATGAATGGGGACAATGCACATTTATCCAAGATCAAGACACTGGGTGCTTGAAAATACCTCACTACACGTAGTTAGTAACGCAGAGCATCCACCAAGTTGAATAGGAAAAGTAGGTGCTGCTGGTACATCTTTTTCTCATCACTGGGACCATTTGAGTCTAGGAATTCACTGCACCATTGTAGGGATAAGTCTTCATTTCACTCAACAGCACCTATGAACACTATTTCTGGTACAGAATTGCCGCTGGAACAGTGCTGAGGAGTGTTGTGGTTCAATGACAGAGCTGCGTGTGCCTGTCTCTTCCCTCACTGTTAACAGTTCTCTCTTCCCATCATCTGACGGCCACAGCTATTTCTCATCACCCTCTGTCACCTGTACAAGAGAGTAACAGAAACGGGCTAACATATGCCAAAGGACAATATCATCTCCACGCTGAAGATAAGTGAGGGGAACATAGCGGCCTAGAGATGTAATGCCAGAAAACATGTGAGGATGTGAGACTAATTACCCATGCAGGTGTCAATCAGCATTTATAAATAAATGCGTCTTGAGTAAGCATGAGTGAGAGTGAGTCATATGTTTAAGTATGGATGCCAAGGCGAGAGGGATACTGGCAGCTTAGTGGGGACCCTAGCACATTATGGCTTCTTGCCTATCCCTGGCGTAAGAGTGGCACATCTTTAATATATTGGTGGCATTTTGGCTATCTATGAAGTAATAGAGGCTCATCCTTAATATTCTGTCATATTGCCCACAAATTCAAGCTTGCCCGTTTCACTTTCAAAGCTCTCAGTCATTACCAACGAACATATCTCCATTCTTAGCTAAATAAAAGCCTCAGAGGCAAACAGACGAACTTGAAAATAAAAGGATTTATTCCAACTCTTTGTCTGGGGTTTTTCCTTCTTTGTGGAATGATTTCCCAGAAGACTTGAGACAACAGCAAAACATCAGCTATTTAAAAAAATAAAAATAAAAAAAAATAAAAACTCACTCATTCTGCCATTCACCAGAACATGTGACTTGTGAAGTCCTCCTGAGGCTTGAGCCGGGAGAGACCTACTTTGAACAACTGCTCATTAGTTTTAATTTCTGTGTTCTACTCTGTCCTATTTTTAACAACTGCTCATCAGTTTAAATTTTTGTGTTTTACTCTGTGAATGTTTTAAAAAATTGAATTAGCTTAAAATTGCGCATTTTGCACTTACTCTGTTCTCGGCAAGAAGTCCATCGTAGGGACTTCCGACGCTGAGGCAGACATTTTGGGGGCTCTAAGGTTAGCGGGCTAGTTCATTTCAGAACGGACTGTATTTAAAACAGACGCTGGCGCGTGCGCGCGTTGTGAAGTCCACCTGAGGCTTGAGCCGGGAGAGACCTACTTTGAACAACTGCTCATTAGTTTTAATTTCTGTGTTCTACTCTGTCCTATTTTTAACAACTGCTCATCAGTTTTAATTTTTGTGTTTTACTCTGAGGATGTTTTAAAAACAATTGAATTAGCTTAAAATTGCGCATTTTGCACTTACTCTGTTCTCGGCAAGAAGTCCATCGTAGGGACTTCCGACGCTGAGGCAGACATTTAGGGGGCTCTAAGGTTAGCGGGCTAGTTCATTTCAGAACGGACTGTATTTAAAACAGACGCTGGCGCGTGCGCGCCGCCGGTGCGCCAAAGGCAAGCCCGTCTGCGCCCGTCCGCGCTAGTTCCGCGCCAGCCCCCCAGCAAAAATGTCCTCAGGTATGGCTAACTTCATACAGTACTCTAGTAACGAACTGCGAAAATTCAATCTAACTACTCCCACCTCTAACTGTAGTAAGGTTCATCCAGAAGTCTTACAACCTCAATCGCAAATGATCTGTACAGGATGCCAAACTGAATTACCACAGTTTGTTTCAGTTAAAAAAAAAACCAAAGCCCCAAGCACCAGCTTATCAAAAAGGTTGCACCCTCTGTTCTGAAATGCTCTCTCTTCAATGCAAGATCCTTGGTAAAACATAGCCTTGAAATTGCCTCTCTCATTGAAGACGAAAACTTTCATGCAGTATTCATCACTGAATCATGGACAGATCAGGCGTCTGGACCAGATTTAGTAAAGGCCACACCACCAGACTACCATTGTAATACGCTAAATAGACAGAGGAAAAAAGGGGGAGGGATAGCAGTTATTTATCACAAATCTATTACAGCATCCTTCTCTCCGTTGGACATTACTGAATGTGAAACGTTTGAATTTTGTTTCAAACTTTTACACCAATATACTTTTAGAGGTGCCCTTATTTACAGACCCCCTGGCCCAAGGGGAGGTTTTCTAATACAAGCAAGCAGTATATTAGAAAGGGGGATCAGCACAAACTCCTTTACTATTCTAGGAGATTTTAACTATCATCTTGAGTCACCTTCGGATCCAGACACTATTAGTCTGCTTGATCTGATGAAGGGCGGAAACTTAGAGCAAAAGGTGATTGGGGCCACTCATCAGGCCGGCCACACGTTAGATGGCATATTTACAAATAATACGCAGCTTTCTTTTAAAAGCATCCTTCCTCTAATTTGGTCTGATCACTCAGCAGTTATATTCGAGCTCTCTTTACCAGACCGATCGGCTCCTAAAGCATTAATAAGATATTCAGATAAAAGAGCCTGGAATAAAATAGAAGCAGAGGAATTGAATCAATTACTAACCTCTACTATTATTCCACCATCTAGCAATCTGGAGGAGGCAACCAAATTATACACCAGATGGTTAGAGGCAGCAGGGAATAAGCTTGCACCTCTAAAACGTCTAAGCCATACCAGACAACTACCTTCCTCGCCTTGGTACTCAAAAGATCTGAGGGACCAAAAGCTAGCCTGCAAACCACAGGAAAGAAACTGGAGGAAGAACTATAAGGAAGAGGATAAAAAGGAATATAAAGCGGCCTTGGCACATTATAAGCAATTGCTAAAAAATACAAAACAAAACTACTTTTAAAAAAAATTAATTCAGCCAAAAATTCCCCTAAAGAGCTATTCAAAATAGTAAACTCCCTAGCCCACCCACGCGCTCAGAACATCCCAGCAACTCAAGAGCTGTGCAACACAATTGCCAAGTTCTTTTTTGACAAAGTCAATGGTATTTTTCTAACTTTCTCATATTCCTCTCCTAAATTGAATTCTGACTTGGTCACAGATCAGAGCAAGGCAACCTCTGATGCCCCACAATTAAACAATTTTGCCCCCCTAACAGAGACAGACACCCACAATCTATTGGAAAAAGTGAAGTCTGGCTCTCCGTATGATCCTTGTCCATGCACCGTTGTAAAATTGGTGGCTGAGACAGTTTCTCGGACACTGACACCTATTATTAATTCAATATACTTAGGATATTTTCCCAACGTTTGGAAACATGCATCAATCCTGCCCCTATTGAAAAAGCCCAGTTTAGATACCAGCGATCCAATCAATTTTAGGCCAATATCCAGATTACCTTTCCCAGCAAAAATAATTGAAAGAAACATGAACGCCCAACTCAGTAAATTTCTGCAGGACTCCCAGGCCCTCGACCCTACTCAATATGGGTTTAGAGTAGGCCATAGTACAGAAACGGCACTTCTGAAATCCACAGAAGAGATCAGGATCATCTTGGATCAAGGCGGAAAGGCCATTTTGATTATGTTAGACCTATCCGCGGCTTTCGACACGGTTCACCATATTCTGTTGTTGAACCGTCTGGATGAGTTAGGAGTTAAGGGCAGTGCCTGGAAACTTCTCAAATCGTTTCTAACTGATAGAATGCAAACAGTGGCCCTTGGTGATTTTGAAGCCGAAACCTTCTCCCTACCCTGTGGGGTGCCACAGGGTTCATCGTTGAGTCCAACACTTTAATATTTATGCATCTTCACTGGCACCCCTGATTGAATCCTTTGGGTTCACCTTGACCTCCTATGCTGACGACACCCAACTTGTGGCGACGTTACTACCGGATGATGTTCAGGACACAACGTCTAGGCTGCAGGACTGCATGCAAGCCGTGGGAAATTGGATGGCCCGAAACTGCCTGAAACTTAATTCCGGGAAAACTGAGGTGGTGCTTTTTGGCAACAATCCCACTTTCTGGACCTCTAGTTGTTGGCCTGAAAAGATGGGCCCTCTACCAATCCCTTTTAGGAAGGTGAAAAACCTTGGAATATGGATCGACGATAAACTGAACCTCAAGGACCAGGTCAACTCAGTTGCATCATCTACATCTTATATCATTAAATCTTGTAAAAAAATTATGCCACTCCTTCCAAAAGGCACACAACAAACTGTTGTAACCGCACTTATATTGTCCAGACTGGACTATTGTAACAGCCTTTATCTTACGATCCATAAAGGATCGATGAACAAACTACAAATGCTGCAGAACGCAGCTGCCAGGCTGCTTACTGATACCTCAAAATATGAATCTATCTCAGCCAAAATAAAAAAACTCCATTGGCTGCCAGTTAGGAAGCGGACACAATTTAAGTCTTTATGTCTGGTTTTTAAGGCTCTACAGGGAACAGGACCAGAATTCTTGAAACACCGTTTCCGCTGGTACACTCCAAATAGAGCTTTGCGCTCATCAGACGCAAAACTCGTGATTATTCCTAGGGTAAAAAAAGCCAACTGGGGTGGCAGAAGTTTCACTGTCAACGCGGCTAGATCCTGGAATTCCCTTCCGCTGTCCATGAGAAGTATGTCCAACCTTTTGGCCTTCAGGAAGGCATTAAAGACACGGCTGTTCTCCAATTAATTTCTTTCAGTGTCTCTCCAATTTCTCACACCTCAAGTTTTTGTTCAGTAGGTCTTCACATAGCGCCAGGACACCTTCGGGTAACAGTGCGCTCTATAAATATCAATAACAATAACTGCTTTCTCTCCTCTCAAACAAAGGACAATCTCTCCATCTTTGACTGACTTCCTCTACACCTCCCTTTTTCACATTTGCCCCCTGCGCTTTTCTTGCATTTCCAGTTCTCTCTTTCCTCTACCCCATCTCATCACTCCCATTTCGTGTTCTTGATACTTTGAAAGGATGATGGCTGACTTTTTTTTATATGAAATACTATATTCTCCGTTGGATTGACAGTTAGGCACACCGGCGTGTTAAAGCAGGCCTGCATAAAAATAAATCTTAAAAATCGTGGGCATCCCTGACAGCATGGGTCTCCAACCTTATCTGTAATAAGAGCTACTTATGTTAAATGAAAATCATCTTGAGCAACTAATATTATAAGTGTTGTAAAAGTTACAAGATCGGACATTATGTTTGTGACCACCATATGCAAGATTACCAGCAGTGATCACCTTATTGCATCAGGCCTGGTTGCCAGCAGTAATGCAGAATAAATTAGAATACTGGTAATACGCCTCTCCAACGCCGCATGATCTATCACTCAAATAGGAGCAGTCAAATTTTGAAAATTCTGCAATTTTTCTCCTCAGATCAGCTTATGACTGATGCAAATAGACATTTTTCACTTTTCAATGTTGATACGAATAGTAATCTAACTAATCAAAAGCTTCTAATTAAATAAGCTGTGCTGCACACAGGAGAGTGCTACTTCTAGGTAGCTGGAGAGCGACCGGTAGCTCACAAGCTACTTGCTGGAAAAGCTCATGCACAATAGCGTCCCACCCTTGATATATACAGAGAATTCATGTAAACATTTTGGCTATTCCTTGGATAACAGTTATTATATTATTAGAATACATGGAATGTAATCCCTGTATGAAAATGCTCGTCTCAAATGTTTTATTTCAAAACATTTGTTTCTATATTTAATCGGTGACTGGTGACACGTCACCGATTACAAGGAAAAGACGTCAAAGCTAGACTATCGTAAGTTATTACAGCCAAGTTCTGATGTCAAAATGCCCTTCTGACAGAGCCAGGAGTCTAGGTGAAAGGCAGATCAGGTCACAGAGCATAATTGAAGCAGCTGTTTAAAACAACGGAAACAATGTTGCTTTTCTTTCTTCTGTTCTATTTCACTAGCTTACAATGACAAGCAGAGAATATGTTTATTTTTTGCACTCCTTAGATAGAGAAGAGCAGTATATTTCTGAATGTTTCCACACATTCCGAGCTACTGCAGCTTTTTGTTTTTTAATGGACTTATATTGAACTGTTTCTAATATCGGTTTGCTTTTGGTGTGTTTAATTTTTCACAGGAGTTTTTATTTTTATTCTTCATGATTGCAAATATGCTCACTCTTTCATATGAAAGAGCTAGGCACCAGGATTTTAAGTGGTTTGTGAGAAAGGTGATGGTGTGACCATTTATTATATGTGATAAAGTACCCCCTAGCAAACCGGATAAGGATATTACATTTCACTTTGGAGTTCCATTACCTTGTAAAGGAACTCTACCTTCAGCCTCGTTCCTCTATATGGTTTTGGAGCTCCTCAGTGACTTGCTATATTCTTATAATGTACAGAAGGGTGTACTTTATCCTTTATAAAATAGTTATCTAGTTTATAGAACATCTTTAAAACCCAGAGTGGATTTTGCACAGTTTCAAAAGAAATAGAAAATTACAAAGCATGAAGAATATCTCACAATTTTAAAACTATGTAGGCAGTGATAATCACCCTTTAGAATTTACAAAAAATCTGCTAGCAAATTGATAAGAATTATAGTATTCACGATTTGAATATCGGTCAAATCATTCAGATATAAAAGACTGACTAATAATTGCGATTTCGGACAGACAGAAAAAACAAAATGTATGTTAATGACTTGTTACAGAAGCAACACAGTAAATATAAGTTGGTTAAGGGGCTCCTATTTACAGAATTTATCTAAGGTGGCCAAACATCCAAATCTATTAAGCACAAGTTATTTTATGTTTCTGCCACCAAACAGGTCAAACATCAAAACCACAGGAGATTGAGTGTACATTACACAATACCAGAGACGAGTCGAAGTCATGAAAAAAACATACTGAACATATAAGGTGCAAGGATGAAATCCCTGGCGTACTCTCAATTCAACAATCAAATCAGACTGTGAGGAGCACCTACATATAATATGACTGAAACAGTAGAGTTGTTACTAAAATCACAAGTGCAGTGATGGCGTTCGACTCTCTGCAGAGAGCTCGACAGCCAAAAATGCAACTGCCATGAATGTATGCAGAGTAGAAAACCCCTTTTGAATGCAGGTTTAAGTCTTCGAAGAAACCATATTCGCCAGAAGGATTTTGGCTATTCTGTCAGTGGACTAAGCCGACAATTATTTCGAGCAGTATACAAGCCTTTTTTTTTTTAAAGAAGAACAATTTCTGCACCTCTACATGCCAAACAAATTCCATGTGATGCAAAAATATCATAAAACCAAACAGCTAACGCAGCAGGCCCCACCAACTGACATACTTGTTTAATAAAAGCAGCCATGTACCTTCTCAACTGATCAATAGCAAGTGACAGTAGGCGTGATCAGTTTAGAAAAATACTCACCAAAGTTAGTTCTATATGTACGATGGATCCATGCGTCTGTTTAATGGCACTATAGATATGAGATCAAGGTTAACTGTCACATTTGACATGCTAAAGGAGAGATATGTGCATATATAATTTCTGAAGGTATTGAAATTAAACATTAGAAGTCAATTTTAATTAGCATTCTTTTTTGCATTTTATAAGGGACAAAGTGACTGCTTAGTTAATTTAACACTTCACTGTGAACAAAAGGACTGGTGGTACCTAGATTACAAACGAATGCAGTTTATGTCTAACGAGACAAACGTATGAAATCACAATGCTTTTTGAATTATGGGTTCCGTTATCGACAATGCCAACATACATGCTTTCAAAAATCCTCTCAATGAGCAGATTAAAAGCAAACTGAAACTAGGCTCAAACTCTTGGACATTCTACCACTTCAACTGACTAGTAGGGGAGAATTACTTACGGATTCCTCTCAACCACTACAGATGAGCTTATAAATGTGAATGTTAATATCCGAGGAAAGGATAGTTCTCAGAAGGAGAAGTTAAGGTTGATATGCATAGAAAAATCAATAAATGGATTTAAGATTCAACAACAACTAAGATGAACCACCAATTCTTGTTTAACTCACTGGCAAGTCAGGTGCAATGTTGCCATTAAAAATGCAAATGTGCAACATCTGCTAGATAGCACAAGCACATTATCAGACAAGTGGACTTTTAGGGAGAATTAGTTCAGAGATTAACCATCTATTATTTTTCATTACATGATTTAATACTCGCATAGCTTTGAATTTTTGAAACACAACCACAAGTCAAAATATCACACACTTCAGGGTTGGCAGAAAAAACATCACGCTTAAATGTAGATTTTCCAAGTGTTAATAATGGAATGTCCTAATTTTATTAAATACATGGAGCTGAGTATTATGCATCACTTTCCAGCTTCATTCAAATAGCAGCCATGTAAATACAACATACAGGATAACAGTAAAAAGCAGAAGAAGCCTTAAGTAGAACTCCCACCAGTCTTAGGGCAAACGCTACAGTATGACCTAATCGAGTTCTATTAAGCATACATATAATGGTGAAGCTGCACAGTCTATCCTCTTTGTTGCTGTTCCCAGCTGCCAATTAAATTAAATAAATGCTTAAAGATTGCTGAACTCAGACATCAATACAGTGGAGGAAGGGGTTATAAGTGTTAATAAGCAGTTGATTACCTACAGAGTGGTACTACTACCTGGCTAACTGCAATCAGTATCATCGGAGGCAGAAACAGATTTTGACACCAAGACAAAGTCGCAAAAGTCATCACCATGAGTAGAGGGAGAAGACATTCATGGCTCACTGCTGGGCCCCAACTGTATGAATTGAAGTTGTTTATCACTGGTGTCCAGGGATCCCTCTAATAGTTCCCCAAATAGAAGATACTTCAACAATTGACTCTCAAGGTAGCCAACGCCGCAGTCCAAGGCTCCCCAGGGAGGTGATGTGGGTTAACACAGAACTCATTAACACACATATTAACACAATAAATCATTGTTCAGTCAATGTTTTTACTATTAGAAAAAGCACTTTAATGCACATAAAGCTAAAACAAAATTGCAAAAACAGAACACCAAACAGCCAACAAGTTCCTAGTTGGAATACTAATTTGCAAAAACTCCTAAAGAACGGTCTTGCACGATAAATTGCAAATTATCTACCCTGAAGTTTATCACGGGGGAAATAATCACTCTCAATCTAGTCTGCTGACTATCTCTTAAGGCTGAAAGTCATAGCATGTCTTTTTAATATATATTTTTTTTATTATAGATTAAACAGTTGAACAATCATTACAACCATTCCAGCAGTTTGCATTGACAGTATACAGTGCACAAACACAATTCAATACCATTATACTCCATGGTGCCATCCCAGAAGGGCCCTGAGCATTCGTGTCCACTCTTAGTGGCCGGAAGCCGTGCTACTTCCCGATGGCTCCTGTGAGGTCCCCGTACCGTGACCCATATTGCAGCTGATCATCCCCTCCCAAATCTCAAAATCCTCTTCCATTTTTTCGTCTCATCTCACATGTTTCATGTGTTGAGTGTCGGCTACTGTTCATTCTAGGAGATCTCTCCTCTACCTCAGCACCTGAGGGGCCTTGGGCAACTTCCAGTGAACTGCCATCCTGCGTTTACCCAGAACCAATCCTAGTGCCACCATGCATCTACTCATTTTCCGTTTTTCCAATCTTTGAGAATGTTTAATGGGCATAACTTTACCTACCTCTCCAGTGGTAAAACAGTAATACGCGACAGTAACGTGGAGATGGAACCCCAAAAGGTCGCTGCCACGGGGAAAGTCCTGGTCATATGTAGAAAGTTGGCTGAATGCAGTCCACATCTGCCACAGGCCACTGGTGTCAGGGGTTCAATTCAAGTTAGTCTACCAGGCGTGAGGTAGGTCTGGTGCAGATAATTAAAGTGAATCACCCTAAACCTAGCATTGGGAGAGAGTGTTATCACAGACGCACATCCTTTTTGGATGCACGCCCTGTCAGCACTTCTGAGCATGTAGCCTCCCACTTGTCTTTTGCTCTAGTCGTTGTGCCCCCCTTATTCTCCAGGAGTACCTTATGCATATGCGTGACTGGTCTCCTACATCCCGCCAAATCTACCAATTGACGCACCAAGTGATGTTCCGGAGGTTCATCTGGGAATGTTGCCCACACCTAGTGTGCCACATGATCTAACCGTGCATAGTGCAGGAAATGACCAGTTCTCTCTCCAAACTGTTTTAGTGCTTGTTCAAACGTTACAAATCTATTGCAGTATAGGGCGCCACTGTTTCGCAACTGCCCTCTAACCACTGGGTGCAGGACATTTCTTCCCTCAGAAAAGCACAGGGTTGTATCTGGCATAATGGTCAATTTTCTGCTAAGGGTGCCCTTCTTGGGTTTTGCAAACCGCCCTGTGCCAGACAATCGCCATATGTCTAATTTCGGGACTCCCCTGCCCATGAAAAAGAGGTCCTGTAGGGTGCATCAGCGTATGTACCCGCCAGTAAGAAACACTCCAGGTTGGGGTCTACATCATACAAACCTATTGCATGTTGAAGTCGTGTAGCTGCGTAGTAGAACCCGGGAGACCCAGCCCTCTCTTGGTCAGGGGAAGTTTCAGGGTGTCCAAAATGATGTGGTTTCACTTACCAACCTGGTTGGGCAGTTGGTCAAATTGTCAAAACGTTTGCACTGGGATCATATACAAAACGTTCTGCAGTACGTACAGATATCTAGAGAGAATCACCCTTTTGGCTACTGCCACACGACCCATCAATGACTGCGCTAGTTGGATCCAAAACTCTATAGGAGTTCTCCAGTTCTTTCAACAGCGTCCCAACATTTAATTCATAATGTGCTGTAATAGTTTGTGCAATACAGATACTAAGGTAACTGAATACGTCTCCACCCATCTCACCAAGTACGGCCGCTCCATCACATGCCTGTTGCCCCAGGGTAAATAAGAGGTTTTTTGTCTTGTTTGTGCGCAACCCGGAAATCTTTGCAAACACATCCAACTCTTTCTGGAGTATGGGCATTGCCCCGGCCGGTTTGTTCAGATATAGTAACACATTGTTTGCATAAAGGGACACCACATGTACTTGTTCCCCCACTTCAAACCTCCAGGGCCTCAGTAGTTCATGCAGTTGACACACTAGTGGTTCCACCACCAGGGCTAAGTGCATTGGGGAAAGTGGGCATCCCTGTTTTGTCCCCTTGCCAAGATGCCACAGGTCTGGGACAGTGGGCGTCATGCACACCCTGACCACCAGGTCAGAGAAAAGCAGCTAAACCCATTCCTCTCATAACCGCACAGATACATTGCTAACCTACCGTGTCAAATGCGCGCTCCAAGACCACTGTGGCTCAAGTTGGGTTGTCAGCCACAGCATGCATCACATTGCTGAGCTGCCATTTGTTGTACATTATGCTCCTACCAGGGAAAAATCCTGCTTGGTCGAGGTGAATCAGGGAGTTGACCACTTTAAGCAGCATGTTAGCCAGTACTTTACAGAGCAATTTTACATCAGTGTTAAGCATAGACAGAGTTGTAAAGGAGACCAGGCAAGTCGGCCTTGCCCAGTGTTTAGGATCATCATTGCTACCTCTCGCATACTAGGAGGCAGTACACCTTTCTCCCTTGCCTCCACGTAAACCTCCATCAAGTGTTCTGGGAGCTGGGATGCCAGGGTCTGATAAACTTCCACCGGAAGGCCAAACACCCTCGGGGTTTTCCCATGCAGTAGATTCCAGTGCCTCTCGTAATTTTGCCATTTCTAGTGGTGTCTCAAGCTGCCACCACTGATCAGGTGTCAGCCATGGCAACGCTGAGTCTGTCACGTATTTGTCCATCCTGTCCGTTTCCCACATATGCCTTCCCTGCAACGCCAGAGATTAAAGAACGAGTTACTTACCTTCGGTAACAACGTATCTGGTAGAGACAGTCTAGCCGCAGATTCTTTAACTTAGAATATACCCAGGCGTCAGACTGCATCCGGAAAATATTTCAAGCAGTACCTCTGCGCGCCGGGGAGCGGCGTCGCCTGGCTCCGTCCTGACGTCGTCCACGGATATGACGTCAATGGAGCCATACAAGTCCCTCCCGGCGTGCTGACGTCAGTTTTCTACTGTGAAACTTTTCCGCGCCACAACGCGGAGCCACTACAAAAACTGTGAGAGTGTGGGAACAGTGTGCCAAAAAAGATCAAAAATCTTTGAAACAACAATGACAATAATGCATAGAATGATGAGAAACATCACCAGGTATGTCAGAGAAAGAGTACTTAAAACTGTTGTAGTGTAGTTCCTATTTCCCTAATAGGCTCTGCGCATTGGAATAATATACCCTATAGATTTGACATAGGACTGAGGTCAGTATGTCCCTATCGAGTATATTAAACTTAATTACTTTGTGCCAGCTAACTCAGAGGCCACTAGAAACTCCTTGTAAACAAGAAGGGAGTAGTTTCTGGCAACCGCATAAACATGACAACTTTGTTTCCCTTTAGAATCGGAACACTCTCAGAATCGTGGAAACAATAGATAACAGTTTCACTCAGCTAATCATGCATGCTTAGTTTCTTCAGAGTTACACAGAAAGAATAGACGGGCGTTTCAATAAAAGGATTTATTGAACAGTCTGGTTTCTCGTGTAAGAGATATGAGCTGTTATGATCACAAGACAGTATGCGAGATATATAATGTACAGCGTAAGCAGTAGAAAGAAATAATACTGCGCTAGCATTATCTTTTAGCTATGACACATATATTCATATACATAAATAACAAGCTAAAAATGCGAGTACTCATAAGATGCTTCTCTAACTAGTTCTACCCCAGTGTACCTAACCTAAGTGTAGTGCAAGGTAAGAAGTAGGTGAAGTATTCTATAGTATGGTATGCTATAGTTTAGTATGCCAAGTCTAGTATGCCAAGAGTCCCTCTAGGTTCTAGTCAGCTCCATACCTTGAGAATGAGAGAGGTGGGAATCTCCTTCCGGGTCTCGAACTCTAACACCCCGCGAAGGGAGTCAGAACACTGGAAGCTGGATTCTCTGCGAGCAGGGATGACAGCGTCTCTTGTCAGTGCGTCAGGCCGGGACACGGGCTCCTCTAAAGTCGAGGTCTCCTCCTACTTGCTTGGGCAAGGGAAGGTATATTTATACCCGGTAGGTGCCTTGGAATGTTAACATTGACGTAAAGTCAGGCAGAGGAAGACGTCAGGAATGAACCCTTAAGGTGTAGCGGTTCATGCATAATAAATGAGTTCTTGGAGAAATCAATCCTGTGCTAGGGGAACTCCCAAGAGCTTAAGGGTCTGGTTTCTAAGAACTCGTTGTGACGTTAGGGTATACAGATGTAAGTGACCATGCCTGTATTTGGATAGCATGGCTAATGCCTAAATAAGGACTGGGATCTTATGCCTATATAAGGGCATTGCGAATTGTGCCTATATAAGGACATGCTTCAGGAAAACCTATATACGGACACCTAAAGCGGAATACAACACTGTAAGGGACTGAAGGGTGAAAACAGAGTACCCGCCCCTAGAAACAATTTCGCAGAAGCGAAGAGCCATGCCCTCCTATGTGGCAAAACGGCGTTGGAAATGAATGTCATGACAAACAATAGGCAGTCTGCAACCACAGGATGTAACTGTAAAGGGCAACAAGACCGGAACAACATGACTGATGTTAATTGACCACATTTCTACAACATCACAGAATGTGCAACCGCACACCCCAGAAATGACCTACTGACTGTAGTACAGCCAAATAGACCCTTAAATCAATTGACCACAGCATAGTCAAGGAGACTCCAAAGTAAGGTGAAAGGAATAGATAAGGGTGGAAAGGAGGGTAGAAGAACATGAAAAATCCCCACACTGGAAGAACCAGGGTGGAGGAACGTGGAAGGATACATAACTTCACCAACCAAGGACGAGAATGGGTGTGGAAGCAACAGATAAGCAGAATGAGACATTCCGCCCTGGAGGGACGTGAAGCAGACCACCCTGCAGGAAGACAAAGGCCACCTGTAAGGAGGCAAGTGGGTAGAACCCAACCTGGTAAGGTCTTCACAGAACGGGGAGGCTGGGTGGGCGTTAAGGAATCTGCGCCTAGACTGTCTCTCTACCAGACACATCGTTACAGAAGGTAAGTAACTCGTTCATCTGATAAAGACATCTAGCCGCAGATTCCTTAACTTAGAATAGATACCAAAGCTATACCCCATTGGCGGAGGTCTGCGATTGAAACCCACCAAGTTCCAAAGAGAAATAATCGGTCAATAATATTGACTAAAACACGGTGGGGACCGCAATGCCTGCGTGGCTGACCCATTAAGCTCAGGACGGGAGTATGAGCAAGGGGAGCAAAGGTACCACAACCCATCAGAGGAAGGCACGAGCCCTCTTTCGTCCAGACAGGGATGAACTCAAAGAGCAGAACCAGAATGGTCAGTGCATAATGGAAGACTGCCACAAACGTCTACAAAGGAAGTGAAATTGAGCACCGGATCCCCATGGATCTGCAAGACACAATGTCCCAGAGAAGGGACAAAAACAGTATGGCAGAGTCAAGCATAAAACTGAGCATGCACAACAGTGGATGCTAAAAATGACATGGCAGGGGACAGATGTTACCATACTGAGATATACAGAATCAGGACTACAAGGAGACACCTGTATGTGGATGACAGGAATACACATAACCACACCACACAAATGGAAAAGCCCAATGAAATGGAACAGCGACATCACGTGCGCGTCGCCGAGAAAGACGGGCGCATCACCAGGTAATCAATCGGCCAACCGTACCCAGAGGTACAATGGCTAAGGACACCGGCAAGGCCAGGCACACAAAAAAAGCTATCTACCATGAGAAAGAGAGAGAGAGAGAGAGACGGAATCTGGGGTAAAACTCCAGGAACCGCAGGAGGGAAAACTTAGCATGCTGGCCTTCTTGTTGTGTGTCCCCTCATGACAGAATACATATAGATATATATGAAAAAGTCATGAACAATGAAGAACAAAGGGAAACTTGAAGAGCAGCCCTAGATAATAGGGAGCTGCACAATAGGTACCAATGGCACCGATGTAAAGCATCGCAGGACATATAATGTAAGCATTGCAGGACATAATGTCAAGGCACTGAAAAGACGACACCCTCCTCCCCATCTGGGAAGGAAACCTGGTCTCCTGCGTGACAGGCGGAGATACTGACCATCACATAAATGAGGAATGAGTGAGAAAGACACAGACAGTGTCAGAAAGAATATGTACATAGCCATATACAGAGACTGCATGATGCAAGAGAGTATCCTAGTCAGAATACGTCCACTGAAAATAGGAGCAGGAGCAGAAGTACCTGAGCTCTGCGCAGCAATGAATAGAAGGACTTGAGCCCCTGCCTGTGAGGGGCAGAGGGAAATACGGGCACAAGGCAACACGCAGCAGTTACGTGTCTGGCGTAGACTCCACTGCACATAGGCAAAAACCCCAACAGGGTCTGAGCTGTGAGAGAAGACCTAATCCTTTCTCAACACCAGGGAAGAAGAGTAGACAATGCCACAAGAATAGGACGCAGCCAAGAAAGTGGCACAAGGGATACCACGGGCACCCCGTGACAGCGCACACACCAAGTGTGTACTCACATGTCGTGTCCGCATAGAACACAGACAGAAACTGTTCTGGAGCGGAACAGAACAATATGCCCACAAGGGACACGTGCTTACGGTTAAGATAGCCAACGTGGCCAGAGAACCTAGCAAAAGCTGAAGGAATAGCCGAAGGCAAGAAAGGGGGACGTGAACACGCTGGAGTGAGCCAGGTGTAGCAGAACCCAACAATACTCTGGAGAAGGCTGCATCCAGAGAGGCAGGAGAGTGCCACGGATCAACTGTAGGCTACAACACAGAAGCTCCATGAGAGAGCCACGCCAAACCTGTGGGTCTCACCAGAGGTGCCGTTCTACAACATTAGGAAGAGAGGAAGCAACATTGCCTTTATTTTTGACTGACGACTCACATCCAGTGAAACACCAGGATCTGAACACAGAACCTTTGGAGTAAGAGTCTGAGACCTTAACCACTAGGCCCGGTTACTCACCGCAATGAAGTGAGAAGTCTACAGTATAATCCATAGGACAGGTCCCCAGAGGGACAGAAAATGTACGAAGACGACTCCGCGGGAGCCTTCGAAACTTCCTGGGCAAGGAATAGCAGCTATACAATAGCCAACGAATACCCCACATAGGGTATGTCACATCCCTATAAAAAGCAAGGGACACCTCTTGAGACAAGCTCGTAGACAGAGGGCTCAAAAAGGAAATGCAGAAAACAGCTTGTCTAGCTTTACCAAACCAAGGGAAAAAACGGCTGATAAGCCGCACAAACCGTCTGGGAAATATAACGCTGTGAACCCATAGACGGATACCAGAAAAGCAGTGACAATACTGCAACGAAATTAAAAGTCCGCAATGAGGACTATAAACTATGGAAGTCATGAGAACCCAGACATGAGACGCTGGACCGCCGAGTCAGCAGGACTGTCAAACAGATTGATCCCATCAAAGGGGAGATCCCGGAGACGCTCCTAAACATTTTCAGGGAAACTGACATAGCGCAGCCAGGCATGGCGACGCAGAGCAACTGACCTGGCCATAGCCCGACCCATGGAATCAGTGGTGTCCGTGGTCGACCGGATGGAAAACTGAGCCATGTTGCGACCATCAAGAAGCAGCCGGTCCAGGTCAGCACGAGGGCCCTCCGGCAAGGATGGAAGGAGGCGCTCGACTGAGTCCCAAAGGGTAAAAGTAGCCCGAGCAAACACGCAAGACGTGTTCAGGGACCGAAGTCCCGAGCTGGTGGACGCAAAGACATGGCAGCCACAGGACTCCAAAACTCCAGACTCCCTAGTGGGAGGAAGCAACGGAGGAGGAGAAGAAGAGAGTGCTGCCTGGACTACCAGTCCGTGAGCCCTAGGATGGAGGGACAAACAGGCAGGGTCATCTGGAGCCGGGCGATGGCGATGCACAATAGCACGACCCACAGGGTCCCCCGATGAGGGTCTCGCCCAAGTACCCAGAAGGATGTCATGTAATGACCCGCCAAAAGGCAGTAAGGGCTCCACCTCCACGGCGCCCTGGTGGAGAAGATCCAACAAAGGATCAGAAGGCAGAGAGACTGAGGGCAGATGCATCTCCAAGATATCCGCAGCCCTGCGAATCGCCCTCGCAAACGCCGCACTGGCCTCCGTGGCCATCCTAGGCAGCGACAGCAAGTCATCTGTAGGGGACCAGTTGCAGGCTAATCCGTCCACCAAACGACAGAGCAGAATGAAGAGCCGGCCAGTGCCCCATGGGCACCTGCTCCGAGGAGCAGCGAAACAACCTTGGGGGTGGTGAACCCTCTGGGGCCTCGTCCTCTACCAATAGAGGAACAGCCGGGGACGGCACCGGCATCGACCGACATCAAGACGGTGTTGGTTCGACGTCGATGACCACCGAAGAGGACTCGTCTGCCCGGCGTCGACTCGACCTCCACCGAGGTGGGAAAACGCAGGGAGGTACGGCGTCGACTCAGAGTCGAGCTCCGCGCTGCAGCCGCATCTGACGTCAGCGCAAGGAGCCCCACAAGGCTGTGCGGAGACGCTACAGGAGGGCCTGACGTCTGGCTGGGTTGCCCCTCCGGGCCGTGTCCTGACGTCGCTTCAACTCCGGAACCGGAGTCAGGGCACTCGATCAGCTCCGAGGGCGAACCCACCAGCGAATCCCCAACCTGAGTCCCTACCCCCTCTGTGCGGGGGCGAAGGCGCGCCAGGGAGAGGGGGTGACCCAAAGATGGCCTGCAAAGCCCTAGAATAGGCTTCCATCTGGGTCCGAGTCGCCACAGCACCAGGGAATGGTGGTAGGTGGGGACCGACTCATGTGGGCCCGTGTCCGGCGAAGACCGGGATCAGCGAGCCCCGATGCCACGGTTATGCAAGGCCGACGACCTCCATGACTTCCTCCTGTGATTGTCTGCGTCAGGTGAGCGAAGTCCGCGGGAACGACTCCGGGGCCTGTCCTGAACAGGAGCCCCAGCATGAGAAGACTGGCGCCGCTTGGACCCCTCCGCTGGAGATGGAGACCGGCGCCGCGAGGACTCCGAACGGGACATCCGGGCGGACTGCAACTTCATGACGTTCCCGCAAGGACTTCGGCTTCAGCTGCCGGCAGGCTTCACACTCAGCGAAGTCATGGTGCTCTCCCAAGCACCACATACAGATCTCGTGTGGATCCGTCGCCGACATCTGCCGCGTACAGGTCCCACACGATTTGAAGCCCGTAGGCATCACACACTGTCCCCGGACGCTAAAAGGCGTTGAGAGGGCATGAAAACAATAAACAGGCCAGAGGAACCGCTTCTCCTGGATCCGCGTTGGGACGCGGAAAAGAAGGAAAACTGACAGCGCGCCGGGAGGGACTTATATGGCTCCATTGACGTCATATCCGTGGACGACGTCAGGACGGAGCCGGGCGACGCCGCCCCCGGCACGCAGAGTTATTGCTGGAAAAATCTTCCGGATCCAGTCTGACACCTGGGGATATTCTAAGTTAAGGAATCGGCAGCTAGGTGTGTAGGACTCATTTATTTTGGCTGTGTCAACGATGTCCTCTCCACCGTCTCCGGTTAGCCAAAGGATGCGAGTCTGTGGACGCTCCTGTTGAAGGAGCAGTGGCAACATCTTCCCTACCTTATCTCCCTCTCCTTGTCTATAGGATGTGTGTACGTATTTATCTAATTGCCCCCAAAGTTCCCCCACCTGTTGCTTGAGCTCTGACAGCTGGCCCTGTTCATCTGGCTCTTGGTCGACTTTGGTGTCAAGCTCTGCCTGTGCTTGCTCCAGTCTGAGCAGGTTTCGTTCTAACTGCGTCTGCACTCTGAACATGTTTGGAATACTTTCACCCCTTGTTACTTTATAAGCTTCCCATTCTGTCACCCTGTCCATCGTGGCTCCCCAGTTTTCTTCCAAGAACCTTGAAGTAAACACCCCCATATGAGATGCAAACCGTGCATAAGTCCGCATATCAGCTTGTAGCGACCACAGCGTGGCTTTGGGCCTCTGCACCCCCCCCCCCACGCCCCAGTACCTAATTCAGCGTACTGTATCCGTGTACCTGTGAGTATTATGAATAGGTTTGTGCCATGGGGTGATGGCACCACAGGTCTTCAATCCCCAGATTCAGAGTTGCAGCCATGTGCATCTTAGGTCTCAAGTGTGTGCTTGGGGGGAGGGGTGGGGGGGAGGGGGTGTCTGTCCATCCGCCAATCTAGTACACACACTCCCACACAAACAATCCAAAATTACTGTCTTCTCAATGAAGGGGATCCCTGTTGCTATCCATGTCAGTACTCCCCTAGCGTAATTGGAATAGGCAGCCGAGTACACTGTGTCCCTCCATTTTTTTACAGATCTTGAGAACCGCTTCTCCCAGCAGGTGCGTTTCCTGTAACATGGCAATCGGTACACTGTGGCGCTAAATGTAGGAATGCACTCTAACGTTTTGGGCATCTGTTCAGCCGTCTAACATTTCATGTCAGTCATTTATGTTTCATGTCAGATCAAGGCAAAGCGTCTGCATTACCCATCCATCTTCTCTGAGATGTCGTTCCGTCTCTCCAGTCTGTTCTGGCTGCAATGTGTAACGTCTCTACAACAGTTCCTCACGCCCAGAGTTAGCTACCCCCCATCCCAACACTTCCTCGAGCAAACCCATCTTTTACCCCAACTGACGGCTCACCAAGGGGTATTACTGGCACTCCCAGAATACAGGAGAGCTATGAAGGCCCCTGCCCCCCAAAAGCCAACGCTATAACAAAGTAACAGTATACTATAGACAAGCATTGGCATAGCCAATAGGTCTCGCCTTTGGGACCTTTTAAGTGTTTAGCTAGAGCTATTGGCTATGCCAATGTGTTAAAGTTATGTTGTAGAAAAGTGTGGCTGCGGTCTAGCATATTGAAAAATTGTAATAAATTAAAAAAAAATGTGTTGGTTCCTCTGGTGCACTTCGACAAGTGCAGATTTCTACATTTATCACAATTAAAAGCACTGACACTGTGGACTACATCTGGATTAAACAAACCTTGGAGTAAGTTTGAGCACGTTAGGAGTTGCACAATTTCACAGGAAGCAGCAACGTGTGGTAAAACATGGATGAGTGGAAGCTCTCAAACACACCAATGATGGACCTGTGTGCCACAAGTGAGCAGGAAGGGCTCATTCACAATGTTCTGCACAACATACTCCTTATACAAGACTCACCACGGAATATACAAACACCAACTCTTGTGCCAGAGATAAAACCCTGACGTGGACACTTCTGTTCATCATTTGTGAACTAGTAGACCAAGGGTGCCCAATACAAGTTCAGGGGGGCAGCTCTATGCAACATTTTTGGACCTAAATAATGACTTTGTAAACAAGTCACATCTAGTGTCGTGGTATGTACAGTGCCTCCGATGGTTGGGGCTTTAGACACTAATGAAGTAGCTAGTAGGGCTGGATTGCATGGAATAGTCCAATAGAAGCCACACCTAAACAATGAAAAAGAAAGAGAATGAGGAAGTGGTAGAATTACGCAGTGAAAAGAAGCTCAAGCTGATAAATCCTAAGTACATCTGGAACATCCTGTAAGTGGTGGTTAGAGCATCGACCAACGAGGAGCTGCAGGTTCTCTGGATAAGAAGGGGTTGTGCATTTGTATTAGTTTATTGCGCTTAAATGCCCCCTCCATCAGTGATGCTGTTAATAGATACCACAGCTCACAGTGCAAGTTGACAGAGGAAGACCCATGGTAGCGACAAAGTACGAGACTGCCGGAGAGACCGTATCCCTTCATTGCAACCTTGCACCTGGAGACTCTCGTGCATGCAAGATGCAGCAACTAGCTTCAGTAGAGCGTTCATGCAGCACAGGACTGCCTTGAAAGAGAGAGTGCGAGCGAAAGAGAGCGCGAGAGCGAGCGAAAGAGAGCAAGCAAAAGAGAGAGCGAGAGAGAGTGCGAGCGAAAGAGAGAGAGAGAGAGAGCGAAAGAGAGTGCGAGCGAAACAGAGAAAGAGAGGGTGAGGTGGGGGAATGAAAAAAAAAAGCGCGGCCCGCGCTGTGTTTAATGACGCGGCCGCAGTAACCTGATCCCAAGTGGGGGAGGTGTGCTGTGTCTGTCTGCTGGAACTCAAACAAGCAGCAACTGTTTTGAAGCACTCGTGCTTGTGCTGGCATCCCAAAACTTTGTGACCTCTCTCTTAGTACAACCAGCATGTCATTTTAAAAAATGTAAGTGGTCTAAAAGTGGACAACGAGCAGCACCCAGGGCTAGATTGAAACAAATAAAATAAAGCCATGTATTTATTTGTTCAGAATATGGTCTGTTCAAGTTCACTTTGCTCTGCTCAGAATTTAATAACAGATTTAATAACAGTTTGGAGAACTAATTGCAAAAAATCATTTTAAAAAGCCGGCTACCGCCGGAGATGTTAGGAATATGGATTAAGAAACGCAAAGGTGATTTCAACCAGACTTGTTCTCATGGATGCTGAGTTCTTCAGTCAAGGGACGCCACCAGAATCTGCGCGTGCAGCAAGGGCAACTACTCCTTTCCAAGCACTGGCATCTTTACAGGACAGATAGCATCGATCTTATGCATGGGGATATATAAAGTGAAACTGAATAATCCATGCGAGGTCAGGCACGCGTGTGAAATGGCCAGCCAGTGCTGGATTACTGGTATTGTTTATAGCAGTCGGAAAAAACACGACCACCCTCCACCTCCCGCCCCCCCCAAAAAAATCACAATTTAATTTTATTCCCAGAAATCGAATTGCATAAAAAAAAAAACTTCACAGCTTTCCTATGAACGTGTGCAATGTTGCTATTACCTTTAACTATACATTCAGACTCCTCGGCATGTGTCTGTGCCCCACCCTTTGAGGTTATTATGAGGACGATTACCCTTTCTCACGCGCACATCTTGTGAAAGAAGGATTCCAGGCCCAAATACCTCACCAAGAGGCCTTGGTAGAGATATTTAATTTACACCAGTGTGAGCGCGTGGAGCACAGAATAAAAAGACACCCCCGTTCGTTTTAAACTGCACTTCCGCAGTCAACAACTTTTCCAGTAACCTAGTGACAAGTGTAAACAGGAGCAACTCGGCGCACAAAACCGGCCCGGAGAAACGCGCGACATCACTGCCTTCGAGCGCTGCTGAAGGGGTCCGGAAGAATGTAAG
This sequence comes from Calotriton arnoldi, assembly GCA_963921515.1. NCBI lineage: Eukaryota > Metazoa > Chordata > Amphibia > Caudata > Salamandridae > Calotriton > Calotriton arnoldi. The sequence goes on along the minus strand of CAWUFW010003811.1, from coordinate 865,284 downwards.
AAACAAACTTTATTTCAATTTGTAAAAGCGGCTGCCGCCAGGTCACACTTTCAGAGTGACGTAATCTGCTGTTAATATGTGGGGTTGAGGGAGCGCCGGGGGCAGCTCACTGACTGTCTGCCACAAAACTCGTTAGGATTACGACTCCTGTGTCCAGCGCGGACGCGCCGTTTCCCTGAAAACAATGCTTCTCTGCGATTGTGCTTTGAGCCGTGGGTTCAGATAAAGGGGCGCAGGCGGTGTTCAGGCGTGCCAAGGACAAACTATGATCTTAGCAGAAGTGCCTGCACCTGCTTCAAGGTAGGAAACAAAACACACTGTTCATTGCCATGCAGAGCACTGAAAGAGAGAGTGCGAGCGAAAGAGAGAGAGTGCGAGCGAAAGAGAGAGAGTGCGAGCGAAAGAGAGAGTGCGAGCGAGCGAAAGAGTGCGAGCGAGCGAAAGAGAGTGCGAGCGAAAGAGAGTGAGGTGGGTAATGAAAAAAAAAAAAAAGCGCGGCCCACGCTGTGTTTAATGACGCGGCCGCAGTAACCTGATCCCAAGTGGGGGAGGTGTGCTGTGTCTGCCTGCTGGAACTCAAACAAGCAGCTGCTGTTTTGAAGCACTCGTGCTTGTGCTGGCATCCGCCTTGCAGGAGCGAGCAGCGGCGGCGCGAGAGCCATATGTTTTCAATTAGCACGCGCGCCGCTGCTCGCTCCCGCAAGGTGGATGCCAGCACAAGCACGAGTGTGCTTGAAAAGGAGCAGACCGATTTCAAAAGGTCATCTCCTAGAGCAGCGCATGCGCGCTGCCTAGGCGAGACCTAAAAAACAGTGTCGCCGGCCGAGCCCAAGCTGCTAGCAGCCCAGCTGAAGTATGGTCCATGCAACGGGTCAGCTCAGCCAGTGCTTGCCTCTCCGGCAAGTCTTTCTGTAGTCCCTCTCCCAGGGAGGTAACTGGGGGCAGACCGCAGCAGACCGGGGTGGGTGGCCGGTCCCAGTGGTTCAAAGCAGGTAGCCCTCCACACAGTGGCGTTAGAACATTTGTGTACGCAGTGCAAAAGCTTAGTATTTTTAAGTTTTTTATGTACCCCAACAATCCACTTTGGTTATAATAGAACACTGTAGCAGGGTCTTTTAGTTTTTAGGTCGAGCCTCGAGTAGCGCGAAAGCGCTGCTAGACGAAGACTTTGTTAGGGGGTTTCAAAAGCTGACCACACGCTCGTGCGTCGTGGCCTTTTACCTGCGGTTACGCGCGCGGCAGACATGTGTTTCCAATTATCGTGCCCAGACGCGGGCGCGATACTTGGAAACACATGTCTGCCGCGCGCGTAATCGCAGGCAAAAAGGCCACGACGCACGAGCGTCTGGTCAGCTCTGCAGGCTGCCGCGCTCGCTCGCCCCCGCTCCTCTCTTGTCTCTCAGTGCAGCCCCTCCGAGCTCCGCGGCGAATCAGGCTAGCTGCTGCAGCCAGTCCAGCAGTGTGACGTCTTAATTTCCTGCAGCTGCGTTCAGGGACGAGTAGCGGCAGAGAATTAGCCGGATGCCCTGCCCGCAGTATCACAGAACCCCGCAGGTGCGAGCATTTAAAAGGACCGCAGATGCATCCAAGCCATAGCCTGACTCAGGCAGCGCCTTCCGCATGCGGGGCTCGCCTGAACGATTCCGGGCTGTAGCAGCAGGGGCAAAGGGGAGGGCCGCCGGGTCCCCGTGCAAGCACCAGGACTCGTATCGCCAGCACGTCGCTCTGCACTCCCTGGTCAGTCCAACGCAGCGGGGAGGTGGACCCGGTCCCAGTGGCACCCCAGTCCCGTACCTCGATGATGTAAACAGGAGCTCACTGTCTCTTGTACTGCTGATCGGTGTTCAGTCAGTATCTGCAGCATAGTGGTTGTGGGCCCGCCTTCAAGCCGAATCGAGCGCGGGCCACCGCTCCAAGTCTACACCTCTCTCTGCAGCGATTTTGCACAGTACAGAGGTAGGGCGAATGGGAGGCGTCTGGGAGTGGGGAAACTTGCACCCGTGGATGGCTGGCTCCTGGCAGGAGTAATCGTGGCTAAGCAGGTTAGAGAGCGGAGCTTGTCTAGAACACGTCCACCATGATGGCTGCGTTAGCCATGCCCAAAAACAAGTGTTTATCATAATTGTGAAGCTGATGTACCATTGCCTTCTCCATGATCTTGCAGAGGAAGAGAAAGTAGGTAGTGTTGGAGGTAACTCGAAAAATAATTAACATATGGTTAAATGTACTCAACCAACGGCTGAGATGGGCGTCTATTTATAGCAGTACAGGTTATCCTAGTAAGTAGGTGGGGCTAAGGTCTAATTCCTTGCATAAAAAAGTAAAAAGTCATTTTTTCGTATCTTAACAAAGACAACACACTCCCTTAAGATACCTTAAATACTTTACTGTTTACAGCTTTAAAAAGTTCTAATCATTATTTTGGTACATTATGTGCTTCTAACGATGAACCAATAGATTCCTGTCAAACCTGTTGTATAATGAGTGTAGCAACACTACATAACAAGCATTGGCATAGCCAATAGGTCTCGCGTTTGGGACCTTATAAGTGCTTAGCCATGCAACAGTTGATGTTGTTGCACCAAGGATATTGTGCTGCATAACTAAATACTTATAAGGTCCCAAAGGCGAGACATATTGGCTATCTGGTGCTGCAGAGTCACTTTCCAGTGTCCGAGCAGTCTCCATCTCCGTCCATTCCGTCGCACCCCCTCTGGCGCCCTGTGGAGGGCCAGAGTCTTCTGATGAGTCGTCTCTGGCTCTCATCATTGTTCCATGTTCTCCAATCGTAATCAGTCTGGGCTGCCGGGTGTGGCTGCGAGTATGCCAGTCAGGTCTTCATCTCTGCCTGCTCACCACATTCAAGGAAGAATCAGTAGTTTGTGAGGCCAATGGCCCCTGCTGTCCATTTCATACCTTGTCCCATCTCTCTAGCCATGCCCACATGTCCTCCAGGCTATCGAAGAGGTGACTCTTTGCGTTTAGCATTACTTTCAGATGGGCAGGAAAAAGTAACACAGCGTAGGCCCATAGCGCGGAGTTTCTTTTTCACTTCCATATACGATCTCCTCTGACCTTGAACATTCCGGGTTTTAGTCTGAGTAGATCATGATAGTCTTGTTTTTGAATCGTTTGTGTAGCTAAATCAAGCCACCCTAAGGATACGGTCTCTATAGTTCAGGATGTGGGCTATCAAGGCTCTCTGTGGGGCACCGGGGGGGGAGGATGTGGCATCAGCACTCTGTGCACCCTTTCCACTGTGGACAGGACCGATAGGCCCGGTGGACTGAGCTCCCGCTTGACACAGTCCTCCAAGTAAATGTTCAGTGTTGTTTCCACCCGCTTTGTCTGGGAACCCCAGAAACTAGAGGCTGTTCCACCGGGAGTGGTTTTCTGAATCCTCTGCACAATCTTCCAGCTCTTCGGAGCACAATGTAAGGGGTGTAATCTAACCCTACAAGGTCTTTACCTCAGGATGGAGTTCTGTTACAGGACCCTCAACTGACTTAACATGGTCCACTTCTTTCTGCAGATCCACATGCAGCAAATTGACATCAATTGACACAGCTTCAATGTTCCCCTCCAGGGCTGTGAGGCTGCCCTGGTTGGCAAAAAGGAGCTCAGCCAGGGTGGGCTGCTTCGGCTGGTGATCGGGCTGCTGTTCCTTCTGTGATTCTATTTGTCAGTTAGTTCTTTGCAGGATCACCTGGGGCAGGTTATATTGTGGTCTAGTGTTCCCTTACACTACCATAGGCACCTTGGCTTTCACCATGGGGGCTGTCACCTTCCTGGCTCTGCTAAATTTGACTCTCTGGAGTACCCGTCCGTCTGCAGAAGGGGCCGGTAGTGCGTTAAATCCACCACTGCCTCATGTGGTATGTAGTGCCACAGTCTCATAAAGTGGGTGCCCCAGTGAATGCCCTCCTGAAGGCACGTTGGGAGTGCACTGTTGGGCAGCTTCCTCCTGGCCCAAGGTGCACCCTATAGGGATCATCAGGGGTGCAGCAGGGAGCCCTTGTATGAATGAATGAATAATGTATTTGGAGAGCGTGACTTTCACTCCCAACGAGCATCTTGGCGCTGGGCGGGTAATAACAGAATTCGAGACACCGGAAAAGTGGAAGATGCTTAACATTACTGGATCAGTGCTTGGCACAATGAGTCAGAGGATGAAAAAATCCAGGTTTTGATAAGTTTCTTAAACAGGGGTTCAGAGTCAATGAATCTCAGTTGATTGGGGAGTTGATTCCAAGCCTTTGTTCCTAATACTGCCAGGGATTTGCCACCCTTGGTCTTGCACCTAAAGGTAGGAGATTTGAGAAGATTAGCTGAGGAGGGTCTCAGGGTACAGGAGGTGGTATTGTGGGTGAATCTGGCAGCTAGATATTTGGGTCCTATTGCTCTGTAGGCTCTGAAAGCGAGCAGAAGGATTTTGAATAGGACTCTCTTATGTATGGGGAGCCAATGGAGTGTTCTAAGGGCAGCTGAGCCGGAGGAACGACGTGACAATTTCAGTACGAGCCTGGCGGCTGCATGTTGTACCACTTGCCGTTTTTAAAGAATCTGTTTAATTGTGCTGCATATAGACTATTGCAATAATCCAGTGGGGATGTGATTAATGCAAAGTCTACTGTCTTCCTTGCTGCAAAAGGGAGGCAGTCAAAAACATTTTTTAACGATTATTAGGTTGAAACATGTTCCTGCCACTGCAAGAGCTTGTGGTCTGAAGGATAGAGTAGCGTCAAATTTCACCCCTAGGTTTTTTACTACTGTGACTGTTTGGCAGGGGGAGTCTAGAGTCTAGCCACCACGTTTTCGGATCAAAAGAATTTCTTACCTAGAAGCATCCGGTCCGTTTTGTTTGTGTTGCATTTAAGATGGTTGGACTGCATCCACCGGATTACCTCAGTCAAACAATGTTTGAAGTTCAACTCTGAGCCAATGGATGCTTTGTCCAATGACAAGATAAGCTGCGTATCATATGCGTAAGATGTGGTTTCGATGGCAAAAGAGGAGATCAGCATAATGAGGGGGGCCATATACATGTTGAACAGTGCAGGGCTAAGAGATGAGCCCTGTGGTACCCCTGAAGTGATGTTTTTTTCAGGTGATAGGAAAAGGCCAGGTCCCACAGTTTGCCTGCGAACTGAAAGAAAGGATTTTAGCCAGGCTAAGGTCAGATGAGTAATGCCACCGTTTTTGATGCGCTGTAAAAGGATACCGTGCGAGATAGTGTCAAATGCGGCTGATAGGTCTAATAAAATCAATACTGCGTACTTGCCTACATCCAATGTTAACTTGCGTGTCTGCCGCTTCCAGCAGGACTGAAAGCGTAGGGTGTTTGGGACGGAACCAGACTGTCTAGGGTGGAGAATGTTGGCTTCTTCTAAGAATGTCATCAACTGGCTGTTTACCAGTTTTTAATGATTTTCCCTAGCACAGGTAATAAGGAAATCGGGCGCACATTTGAGAGGGTTGAGGGATCTGAGATACGTCAAGGGCAGGCCAAGTCAGGACCGACAGCTGGACGAGATAGGCCCCAGGGCAGTCCACTCTCCTCAAAGCTTGCGCATCCAGTTCTGTAGTCCAGCCGGGCCTCTTCTGCACTCCCACAGGTTGCGCCTGCTTCCCAGTGGTTGGTGTCTTACAACCAATAAGTCGCCCGCAGTCTTCTTGCCACTCTGGTCCCGCCGTTCCCCATCCATCTGAGTCCATGGTATGGTGCCCCCAAATGGTCCTCGGCTCAAGGAGGGGGGGAGGGGGGGCTTGGAGGGAGGGCTGATAGTGATGGGGTGAGCGGTCTTCTGTCAGCCGCCCTCTCCTTCGTGGTATATAGTGGGGTCTGCTGGTTTTCCCTGCAGGGGTTCTCATGAGAGGTACTGGGTGGGGCCATTTTGTTCTCTCCTCAGCTGCACCCTCTCTTTCATAGCGGATCACTCTGCCCAGGAAGTCGTGCGTCGCATCGTATGGTCAGGCAGGGGACCCCCGCAGCCGTCTGCGCAGCCTTCTCTGTATCCCCCCCACCCCCCAGGTGGTCACTGCCTTTATTTTTCTCGCTGGAGTTGCCACGGAAGACCACTCCCTGCTCTGCGGCCCATTTTTCGCCAGCCTGCTGCTATGCAGGTCTGTCGCTCCTCTGTAAGCTAGTACTCGGCTCCGGCGGTTGTTGTTGTGTCAGTCCGCAGCTGCTGCAAGATGGCTGCCGGCTCTCATGCCCCGACTTCGGTGAGATCACTGCCTGCTTTCTGCCTTAATCACACTGGTGGCATTATTTCAGAAGGGTCACCTACATTGTTGCGGCCGGACACTGCATTAAATCACTGGTGTTGGCCTTGCGCCCCGCAGGATGCAGATGGATTTTGCTTGGGGCAGTCGGAGCTTCCACATTCTACGACCGGTTGGCCATCTAGCTGGCCCACTCCCTTTCCCCTCACTCATAGCAGCTTTGAGACAACTTAGACAGTTTCTTCATTATATTAGCTGAGACAAAGTAGAAGAGAGGGGAATGGAACAGGTAATTCCCTCAAATCTGTAATAAGCTCTGCATCCCTGGAGCCAGGGGAAAAATAAAAGGAACCAAATATCAAATAACGTTACCATCATACTTCTATTTACCTAATTGGAAATAGAAGGCAGCACAGTTTCTCAGAGAAAAGTGGACCCCTGTCCTTTATGGAAAAAGGTATGCTTATTTCTCAACTTCTTGGAAGGGGAAGTGAATAAATTAGACTATGGGGTGTACATCAAGAATGTAAGAACCAAATTAAGTTCCCACTGTGCCATCACAAATGTTTTGGGGGTGCAGTAGTGGTGGTGGTGGGGGGTGGGGGGGGGGGGGGGGGGGGGGAATGTAGGTTAGCCACCTTCAAAAAACATCACAACAGGAAATTTGAATAACTACGGTTGATCAGGTAGCTGCAGAAAGGCTGAAAGGGCAACCAAATAACCTTTAACACTCACAGCAAGTCCTTGCCTTGTTAAAGAAAGAACACACACCACCACAATGGATAACTGGGCTTTTAAATGTTGGATGTGCCAATACGTACACCAAGCAACAAACCTTTCCCAGGGTTGAGCATAGATAGTTTTGGTAGATTGACGCCTAGCTGCCAAAATGACATCTACTTCGGGAGGGAGATCAAAAGCAGTCAGCTGTCGTCGCTCAATCTCCAAGAATGAAGTTATAGGTTGCGCAGGTCTGGATGCAGGACTGTGCCCTGTTGCTGTGATAGAAGATCCTTTTAAAGCAACAGCTGGATCAGATGACAGATACTCATGGTCATAAGTTCCAGACACCACACTCTCCTGGCCCAGTCCAGAGACACTATGATCACTTGGGCCCACTCCTTCCTGATCTTCTTTAGAACTTTGGACAGGAGAGATAGAAGCGGGATGGCGTACACAAGTCTCAAGCTCTTTTCCAGTCTGAAGATGTCTTCGATGGGAGAACTGGCTTGGGAACTCCCATGCAAAAGCTTGGTAGCCGAGGGTTCTCTGGGGTGGTGAAAAGATCAAACTAGGGTTCTCCCCATTGCAGTAAGAGGTTCTGCGTCAGATTTAAATCGCCATCCGTGATCTGCTAGGTAACATTGAAAGAGTTTGTCAGTCCTGGCATTTAAAGATCCTGCTAGGTGATGTACAGTAAAGCTTCCTGGCACAGGACCCATGACCGGACCCTGTCCTGCTTGCTTCAGTACCACATGGTAGTAGTTTTGTCGGTGAGGACCTGCACCCATTCCCCCTTGATGGATGGGATAAAGGCATTTAGTGCAAAGTGAATCACCCACAATCCAGTAAGTTAGTGTAAAGCTGGGTCTCAGCTGGAGACCAGAGTCCTCTGATCTCCACCTCTCCCAAGTGCTCTACCCACCCCACAGAGATGCATCTGTCACATCCTTCAGCACTGGGAGCGATAAGGAGAAGGACCTTCCACTGGGGCAATTCCACTGAAGATCTTTTGCAGTCTCCCCAGACACCTGATTAAATCGGACAGGTTTCCTTAGTGCTGAGCCCACCAAGGCTTCAGACACCAGTGCAAAGTCTACATGTGCCACCTGGGGTGATCCACTAGCAGGAGCTACAATGAAGGAAAGCCTCCGCAATGGAGTCAGGTGTGACTTTGGCACATTGATTGAAAACTCCAAAGATGTCAAGAGGTTTGCAGTCGCCTGGAGGTGGGCCATGACTGACTAACGCAAACCCACCTTCAACAGCCTGTCATCGAGGTATGATAACCCTTGTATTCCCAACTTCCTGAGATGTGCAGGGACCATCACTATCGTGAACACCTGAGGCGCACTGGTAAGGCCAAAGGTGAGCACTTAGAACTAAAAGAACTCATGGCCTACCTGAAACGGCAGGTAGCATCTGCGGGATTCCGGAAAGGGTACGTGCAAATAAGTGTCCTACAGATTCAATACCACTATCTTGTCCTTCCAGAGTTCTGAGGGCAGAGAGCTAAAATAGTGCAAAGTACTCTATCCTTCTTCGGCACCAGAAAGTAACAGGAGTAACCACCAGACCAGGCTAATGATGCCGGCACCCTCTCTATGGCCCTCTTGTCCAAGAGAGCTTTGATCTCCTCTCGCAGAATGGACAAGAGGTCCTCCAGAAGGGGTTCTGATGTAGGAGGCATATTTAGAGGGGTGGCAAGGAAGGGGAGGACATATTCATTTTGAACAATTTGAAGACCCCACAAAGGTAATGACTGATTCAACCTCTTACTGAGCAGCCATATGCAGCTGAGAGCAATTTAAAGTGGTTTGCCGAAGGGCACTGGGGTGGGGGCGGATTGGGTAGGTTGTTGCCCCTGTAAGCCTGGACACTATCGGAGGGGTCCCCATCCTCTGTCTTTAAAGGCCTGGGAGGTCTGTTGTTGCGGAGGCAAAGTTTGTTGTGAAATCTGCTGGAACACTCTTCTGAGGCCTTGAAAGAGGTGTAATTGTTGGGAGATTTGCTGTGTGGACGGGGCTAGCCTGAGGGAGCGTGCTGTCGCTTTGCTCTCTCTGAAGCGCTCCAGGGCTGAGGCCACCTTCTCTCCAAAGAGGTGCGTGGCATCAAAGAGCATATCCAGCAAGGATTGTTGGACGTCAATGGAAAGTCTGGTTGTGAGATTCCAAGCATGTCGTCGAAACACCATGCTGGTACATACTGCCCTACCCAAGGAGTCAGTGGTGTCCAGAACTGATCTTATCACATATGTTGCTTCATCCTGGCCTTGCCGGATGATTTGTTGGCGGTTGGGCCGAAGGTCATCCGGGACAGCTGGCAAGATGTCAGTCACCATGTCCCATTAACGTATACGAATAATATCCCAGGAGTAAACTAGGATTGAAGACTCTGAGGGCAAGTCTGGTGGACGAGAACATGCATTTGACAAATGCTGCTATGCATTTCGACTTCCTGTCTGGCAGGGTGGTAGGAAAAGCATTGGGGTTCTGCCTGCTGGTGAAGCCTGAACAACTAAGCTATCGAAAATCGGGTGCTGCAAGAGAAGAAGAAATGTCTCCAAGGGGGGGGGGGGGGGAGAAAGACATATGCCTTCTACCTACTTCCCTGTTCACTGGCGGTCAAGAACCTGGCTTTGCCTAGGTTCCCAGTGGTGTCCATCGGTGCTTCATTAAAGTGCAAGAGAGGCTCTTGGGAGGTCTGCCCTTGTTGAAGCGTATTAAAGTCAGAATGAGGTTGAGAGTGGAGTACTTCGAACTAGGTGGCAGAGGACTCGCTTCTGAGTCAGAAAGGACTATCAGTTCCTCCTCCGGCGTTGGTGGCATTGCTTCTACTGCGGACGCCCAAGGTCCCGGCGATGGACTCAGTGCCGTAAAAGGCATTGGTCCTAGAACCTGGGCTGACCGCAAAACGGAGTTGGCAGGCAGCGTCAGGTACAGATTCACCAATGGTAAGCAAACTAGAAGACTCCTCAGATCCATAGGTATTGAAGGTGCTCCAGAGAGATCTGGTGGGTTGCAGAATATTCTGGAACCTTTTTTTAACACTTAAAATGCAGTTCACGTCCTCTGTAATACCTTCTCAGTGTGGAGGACGTGAACATCATGTCCTCTCTTAGGGGGCCACATGGAAATGTCTGATGCAAATGTCAATTTTTTGCCCAACTTCTTACAGACTTTGGATAGGGGGCGGGGGGTGTCCTTGACGAGAGTCCGGCAAACAAGTTTGCATTACGAAAGGTTTCTGATGGCGCATGGAGACCCTCTGTTGCCTCATTCTAATGCACACCTGTGGACTCCGACTTCACGTGGGAAGTTGAAAGATTTTGGGGGCCTTACATTGCTCGTGGAAATATAGTGCAAACTATCGGAAAAGCCTTACTGGTCTTACACCCAGCTTTCCATCTAACATCAGACGAGATTGTTTTTTTATTCTTCAACGTATGCTGCATTTCAATTATTGCTCTACAGCATTGTCTCAGAACTATTTAGATGATGAGACTGTTCAAAATTTGTTGTGAAGCAGAATGGTTCTCTGCCAAATTTCCTGAGATGTATACTCCAGGCAATATAGTGGTTGACGTGCCTTTGATCCTTTAGAAAGGGCGACTACTGCTCAGATAGTATATAACAAGCAAGAGGACCCAGTACTGCATCAAGCTCTATATGATGCGTTAGGGTTCCATTGGTTATACATACAACCTGAGTGAGTATACTTGTAAGGACTGCAGTATAAATTCTACTGGTTGCCCTTTCACATTATTAACGAGTGAAAAGATTGTGTAGGCTCTTGCTCAATCATTCTGCCATGAAGGTTATAAACTTTATGTTGACAATTTCTCTACAGAAAAACAGCTGTTGAGCGATCTGTACAACATTGGCACAGTGGAGTGTGAGACAATTTTAAGTCAACGAAAGGATTCCCTCAGGCTTGTTCATAAAAAGCTCCCAAATGGTCAGCCCTGTGCCTTGCAACAAACTGCTAGCTGTGAAATTCTCACATGCATGGTAAGTACATGTGATCCCTACAATTCCTAATGAGAGCACTTAGGTTACAGTTTGGGGTCAGTTGGCAGAAGTGTATTAGCCCAACTGTATACCTGATTATAATAAGTACATAGGTGCAGTTGATAAAACTGACCAACTACTTCAACCACATGAAGTGATTTGTAAAACTTGCACATGGTACAACAAGTTGACTATCCACATGATCCATTTAGAGCATATGTGGTCTATCGTCAGACTAGCATGGTAAGACTAAGGTCCATACTTAACTTTGTGTTAGCTGCTTTTGTTAGAACTGGTGTTAACGCAGTAGCCTCTACTTCATCTATTGCAGAGGACACTGCAAGGCTACAGGAGCAACGCTTTGCAAACCGCATGACTGCAGCAAAGAAGAGTCATATGTATTGAAGATGCATAGTTTGTACTCAGCAAGAAATGTGGTTGGAGGCACATTACTAATGTCCCCAGCGCCCATCTAAGGCAGGTCTGTGCCTTCCCACTAGCTTTTATTTACTCCACACACAAAAGGTGAAGTTCTGGGAAACTAACTGAAGTAGAGCAGACAGATCAAGAGCTGGCATTCGACTTTCAATGGCTATATATGAACATAAAGCTTACATGGCCCATTACCTGTCTTGTCTATACAGACTTTCAAAATGCTCCACCTAAATTGGAAAACATTTCAAATAGTTCTAACCCAATGGATTTTCATAAAACAACCTTTTGTACATGACATGTTCTTTCGTGAAAGTGTGCAGCAAACACATCTGAATGGCCAACAGCTTTTTTTGAGGGAGCTTGGAAGCACTCTGGTGCCTCACTTTGGGGCACACTAGTGGACTCACGATTCCAATTGGGGAGTTGAAAAAGTTTTGTTGCCTTACATTATTCATGGGAATGTTGTGCAAACTATCAGTTAAGTCTTTCTAATCTTGTCTAATGGTTTGAGCAACACAGCCTATCGGCTCAAGATGCTGTCTTTGGACTATGGGGGCCCAGTTTCTAATCCTGCCTTCGGTGCTAGATCCAATATCATGTCATTTTGGGGAAATAACCTAATCTCCATGTGCCTAAATGTGAATAAAATGTATTTGTGAAATCCTCACTTGATGTACACCATCTACAGTCATAGCTCATGTAATGAACAGCACTCTGTTGCTGCACAGTTATGTTTGCTCTATATAAATAACATACACTTTCACATTTGCAGTGCAATCTAGATAAGTAGAACATTTGCTATGATCTACTGAAGTTCAATCCATTTTTGGCTTCCAAATTTAAGTCAGTGTGAAAGAAAAAACACATTTAGCGAACAACCTTCTGAATCACATGATATGGGTAACTACAAATTTAGATTCATTCAAATAACCACTTTTCCTAAACTCAGATTATCAGATACATTTCAAATAAAAGCATTGCTCTCTTTCATACCCATTTTTCATTTCATTAGAGTTCATCGGGCAAATTGATGCATGGTTAGTCCACAATGAAAAATAAATATAAGCTGCAGCTCAGTGGATGGTTCTAGGTACCACATAGTTTCGGAAAACCAACAAACAATACTGTCCCTACAACTGGTACAGTACAATGGACATAATTGAGTGTTACATTTGTGTATCGGTCATTCGGGCAAAAAATTATAGATGAAAATATTGTCCCCCATTTGTTTTATCCTAATTACTTCCATTTTGTATTATTTCAATGATTAGTTTCTTTGGGAAAACCATGAGCATCTACACACATGACCTCTTGCTAAATTCAGAATTTTGTCTATGTTTCTGAAACAGTTTTCAGGACTCTCTATGGGGTTCACACCTCTTTTCCTCCATAAACTGCAAGTAAATATATGCCATAAAAATATACAATATTGACCACCGCTTAAAAAGTCCATTAACTGTGGTAAAAAATATATTTTTTACAGTTCAGTCTGTTCCTGAAAACAGAGAAGAATGAGATTTAAGCAAAGATAACCTTGTTTTGATTCCATTTTTAGAAAACAAAGTACACCTTCTTACACAGTACCTTTTCCCATCCCCCCCACCCCCCAAAAAAACATTTTGCTACATTTTGGCTATTTTCTTGATTCTCCACAAACCCTGTGTACCTTTAGAATCTCCAACATGTGGGGAAAAAGGGATGTAAATTTTCCTAAGATACATTTTGAGGGAAAAAAAGGTTATGAAGGCTTAAGCACAAACTGACCAGCACTTAAGGAGTTAAATTACTAATCAACTGACAGTAATATCAATGTCTGTACGTCATTTAAATACATGATTAGTCTATAATCCTTCATAAACAAAATCTTTTTATACAAACACTGACTGAATAGACTTTCTATATTTTATTTCCATTCTTATATAGCGCTGCATAAGCAGACCGTGTCAGTGTACTTCACGATAAACTAACCCAGGGAGAGCAAAAGAACTTTTAACATGTATCAGAGTACCACAAGACAGTCAAACAACGGAAACAGATCAGACAGTGGATGATAAATACGACAAGAACTGATATACCAAAACCAATTATGTAACAAACAGAGAAACAGGGTCTCATGATAGTGAATTTTTAATGAACCATAAGTCACTTGCAGAAAATCACAGGAATAATGGTCATTCTAATACAGAGTTTGAAATAAGGATGAGACAGACGTCTTGCCAGGACAACAGAGAAAGGTAGTCTCAGAGTTCAAGGGACCGGTGTCGAAAAGAACAAAATGCTTCAAGTGAGAAAGTCCTGAATAGTGGTGAAAGATGACTGGGACGATTGGGAGACAGGACAAACTAGAGGGTTAGTACAGCTGAAAATACACTATATATTAGTAATATACTGAAGTATAGAATAAGAGGGGAGAGACATTTTGAAGAAAGCTACCTACCGAGATATTTGTCCCTTGCAATTTTTTCCAGTGAGTTCAGAAAGAGAACATATTATATGTATTATGCTTAGTATATTAACAGAGTCGAGCTAGTGAAAACTCAAAGCCAAGGTAGGATTGAGGAGGAACCAGGTAGTCGAAAGTCTAGAGGGTGTTACAAGAGAGACTAGTGGTTCATGTGGAGCTGAAAGTAATGAGTCTAGTTTTCTTTGGAATGACAAGAGGTCTTGGTGAACCAGTTACTTACCTTCTGTAACGATGTATCTGGTAGAGATGCACAAGTTACTAACTTGTGTAACGATAGATCTGTAAGACAGTAGTTAGTGACAGATTCCTTACCTTAGAATATCCCCAGGCGTCAGGCTGGATCCGGAAAGTTTTTTGCGTAGTAGTACCCTTGCGCGTCGGTAGGCAGCGTCGTGCGGCTCCGCGTCCGTCGTCGTGATCGCCGGGATGACGTCGCAGGCAGTACTTAGACGCCGCCCCTGCGCGCTGACGTCAGTTCTGTACACGACTTTCCGCGCCAGGAACGCAGAGCCATGAAAGAAGCGGACATAGGTGTCTGAAAAATACTAGGGCCCTGAAAGGGATGTCCTTAACCCTAGAAATCAGTTCGCAGAACGGGGGAGGACGGGTGGGGCGGTAAGGAATCTGTCACTAACTACTGTCTCTTACAGATATATCGTTACACAAGTTAGTAACTTGTGCATCTGAAAGAGACACGTTAGTGACAGATTCCTTACCTTAGAATAGATACCCCAGCAATACCAACCCCGGTGGTGGGTCTGCGAACAAAGATCAGACAAGGAAGTCCCGGAGGACAGAACGGCCAAAGAAGCCGTCCCTCCGGAGCTGACTGTCAAGGCAGTAATGCTTTGTAAACGTGTGCAGCGAGGCCCACGTAGCTGCCTGACAGATATCCTGCAGCGGAACACCGCGGCCCAAAGCCGTGGTAGCAGCCGTTGCCCTGGTGGAATGGGCACGCAGCCCAACAGGAGGCTCCTTCTTAGCCAAAGAATAGCAGGCTTTGATACATAAGGTTACCCAGCGGGAGATGGTTCTCTTGTGCACCGCCCGACCTTTTTTGGCGCCCACGTAGCCAACAAAGAGCTGGTCATCCACCCGGAAATGTTGTGTGCGGTCGATGTAAAAGGAAAGCGCACGTTTTGGGTCCAGACGGTGGAGCCTCTCTTCCTCTCTGGAAGGATGCGGAGGCGGAAAGAAGGTGGGCAAAGTGATAGTCTGCCCAATGTGGAAGGCAGTAACCACCTTTGGCAAGAAGGACGGACGTGTCCTAAGAACAACCTTGTCTGGATGGACAGACAGAAAGGGAGGTTTACATGACAGAGCCTGGAGCTCACTCACCCGCCGAGCGGAGGTGATGGCCACCAGAAAGGCAGTCTTCAGAGTCACAAGACGAAGAGGACAGTTATGTAGAGGCTCAAAGGGAGCGCACATAAGAAAGGTAAGAACCAAGTTCAAGTCCCACTGAGGCATCACAAACGGAACAGGAGGGAAGAGGTGTGTAATGCCTTTTAGAAACCTGTTAACAACAGGGGACTTGAAAAGGAGGGCTGATCAGGAAGCCTGAGGAAGGCCGAGATGGCACAAAGATAGCCCTTGATGGTACCCAGGGCAGAACCCTGTTGGGCCAGGGAAAGAAGGAACAGGAGAACCTCAGAAAGAGGGGCAGAAAGGGGATTCACAGCCTTTGCTGTGCACCATGCCACAAACTTGTTCCACCTGCAGGCGTATACCACCTTAGTGGAGGGACGCCTGGCTGCCAGAATCACATCACAAACTTCGGGAGGCAAGTCGAAAGGAATCAACTGCCGCCGCTCAATCTCCACGCAAGCAGGTGGAGGCTGGACAGGTTCGGGTGGAGGACCGTCCCCTGCTGCTGCGACAGAAGATCCTCCCGAAGAGGCAGACGGATCGGGGGATCTACGCTCATACTGAGTAGCTCGGGATACCAAACTCTTCGAGCCCAGTCCGGAGCCACAAGAATGACTTGGGCCCGGTCGTGCCGAATCTTCAACACTCTGGGTAGAAGTGGTATAGGCGGAAAGGCGTACAACAGACCGCAACTCCACTCGCGACGAAAAGCGTCGCCGAGCGAGTGCCGCCTTGGAAATTCCAACGCGCAGAACTGACATTGCGCGTTCTCTTCGGTGGCGAATAGATCTAACCAAGGCTCTCCCCACTGTAGAAAGAGTCCTTGCGCCACTTCCGAGTGAAGACGCCATTCGTGATCCATCATGCACCTGCGGCTGAGTTCGTCCGCCCTGGCGTTCAGGGAACCTGCCAGGTGTTGAACCATCAGGAACATGCCCTGATGTTCCAGCCATGTCCAGAGGCGCAGAGCCTCCTGACAGAGGGTCCACGACCCCACCCCGCCTTGTTTGTTGCAGTACCACATGGCGGTGGTGTTGTCTGTGAACACCTGCACTACCTTCCCTTTGACAGAGGGAAGGAATGCCTTGAGTGCAAGCCGGATCGCCCGGAGCTCCAGAAGGTTGATATGGAGCCGGGACTCCGCCGGAGACGAGAGGCCTCTGATCTCCGCCTCTCCCATGTGACCGCCCCATCCCAGAAGGGACGCGTCCGTCACAACTGTGTGCTCTGGCTGGGGAAGGGAGAGGGATCTGCCCATGACCCATTGCCGGTTCGAGAGCCACCACTGCAACTGTAGTGCAGTCCCCTCCGAGATCTGGACGTGATCGGACAGGTTGCCCTGGTGCTGCGCCCACTGGAACTTCAGGTCCCACTGCAGAGCCCGCATATGCCATCTGGCATGATTGACCAGCAGGATGCAGGAGGCCATGAGGCCCAGCAGCCTCAGGGTCATCCGTACCGAAACCCAGGATAAAGGCTGAAAGATCGGAATCATAGCCTGAATATCTTGGACTCGCCGTTCGCGAGGATAGGCCCGAAACTGCGTCGTGTCCAGAACTGCTCCGATGAAAAGGAGCTGTGGAGAAGGAATCAGATGCGACTTCGGCACATTGATGGAGAACCCCAGCGAGTGCAGGAGTTTGGCCGTAGTCTGGAGGTGGGAGACGACTGCCTGGGACGAGCCCGCCTTCAGCAGCCAGTCGTCGAGGTAGGGGAAGACTGGAACCCCTGCCCGGCGCAGATGAGCTGCGACCACCGCCATCACTTTCGTGAACACCCGAGGGGCACTTGTAAGGCCAAAGGGGAGCACGGTGAACTGAAAATGCTCGAGGCCTACCGTGAACCGCAGGTAACGCCGGTGGGCCGGCAGGACGGGGATGTGAAAATAAGCGTCCTGCAAGTCCAACGCTACCAACCAGTCTCCAGGGTCGAGGGCAGTCAAGACCTGAGCTAGGGTGAGCATCTTGAACTTCTCCTTCCGAAGGAAGCGATTGACGTTCCGGAGGTCCAAGATAGGACGCATGTCCTCCTTGTCCCTTTTGGGCACCAGGAAGTAGTGGGAGTAGCAACCACGTCCTACTTCTGGGGTCGGAACATGCTCGATGGCCCTCTTGGCCAAGAGGGCCGTGACTTCCTTCTGCAGAAGTACCAAGTGATCCCCTGACATGCGGTGGAATTGAGGTGGCATGGCTGGGGGGTGGTCTCGAAGGGGAGGGAGTAGCCCCTTCGGACAATGTCCAAGACCCACCTGTCCGAGGTGATGGGACGCCAGTGGTGAAGGTGATGGCGGACCCTGCCCCCTACTGGCGTGCTGTGCACCGGAAAGGAGGGACTAGGAGGGCTTGGAGGCCGCGGACGGGTTGGAGGTGGTGGCCTGACCCGCACGCTGGTTGCCCGAACCGCCACGGCGGTATCCACGTCCTTGGCCACGCGAAGACGCTTGCTGCGCGGGCCGGTGGCTGGGCAGCTGACGTGACTGGGCGCCCCTTCCGTGGCCACGAAAGGGGCGAAAAGCAGAGGTGAGCGGAGGGCGTACAACAGAAAGGCCCAGGGACTTGGCAGTAGCCCGTGAGTCCTTAAACCGCTCCAGCGCATGGTCTGCCTTTGAACCAAAAAGACCGACTCCATCAAAGGGCATGTCCATGAGTGTATTCTGGACATCACCCGAGAAACCAGTTGTCCTCAGCCAGGCGTGGCGACGTAGCGCCACCGTCGTCGCAAGCGATCTGCCCAGCGAGTCGGCGGTATCAAGGCCACAACGGATGGTGTATTTAGCCGCATCTCGCCCTTCCGCAATGGCGCGGGTAAGCAGTGTCTGGACCTCCTCAGAACACTGCGGCAAAACAGCCGCCACCGAATCCCACAGGGTGTGGGTATATCGGCCCAAAAGGCAAGCGGTGTTGACGGACCGCAAGCCAGCACTGGAGGAAGAAAAGCCTTCTTCCCAAATTGGTCCAGGCGTTTGGATTCCCTATCCGGAGGGGCGGTAGGGAAGGCGGTTTGGGAGGCAGAGGTTTGGACAACCAAGCTCTCAGGGGTGGGATGTTGGGAGAGAAACAAGGGGTCGCCCGGAGCAGGGCGATGGCGTCGGGCCACGTTCCTATCCACAGGAGCCCCTGTGGTGGGTTTGGACCAGGCACCCAAAAGAACGTCAGTGAGTGCATCATTAAACGGCAGCACAGTCTCCGAGGAGGAAGCCGCCGGCTGAAGCACTTCTGTCAGGAGGCTAGTCCTGACGGCCACAGTAGGCAACTGGAGATGTAAGGCTCCAGCTGCTCTACGCAACACCGTTGCAAAATTAGCTCCCTCCTCCGTAGCCACGGGAGGAGACAGCATGCCAGTGTCAGGGGAGGTGTCTAGACCACTGGCATCCCCAAGTTCCTCAGCCCAGTCCGGATCATACTCACACTGTTGTGTGAGAGGGTCCTCAGACCCCTCCCAGCTCTCCTGGTCCTCCTCTTGTTCAAAATATGGAGGAGGAGGGACATTTGGGACCCAAGGTCTCATCGGCGCCGGAGCCAAGCGACGTCGGTCCGGCTCCATGTCCGGAGCCGGAGAGAACCGGGGAACGACGGCGTCCGGAGCCCCGGACGGCGTCAGGAACGGCACCGGGGACATCGGCGTCGGCGGAGGCGTGGTTAGGTCAACCGGCGTCGATGGGGGTTGCGGTACCACCGGAGCCGGGATCGAGGCCGGGATGAAGGCTGGTGGGACAGGCGGCGCCGGGACCGGAGTCGACGGCGGCGTCGGGGCAACCCCATCAGGGCCCGCGGGGCCCGAAGGCGCACCGGAGGGACCTGAAGGCCCGAAGAGGCGGGCCATGGCCGACAGGAATTCCTGTATTTCGGCCGGAGTCGCCCCCGAACCCGGAAAGAACGGGTAATGCGGGGGCGGCTCTACAGGCATGTCCGGGGCCGCGGGGACGGTGCCGACTGGGGCCTCAGCTGAGTCGCGAGACCGGCGAGGCAAAGTCTTAGAGCGATGACGCCGCTTAGACTTCTTGTGCTTCGACTTACCGGAGGAGCGCGAAGACTTGGACTCCGACGAACGGCGGGGACTCCGCGACCGGCCCCTCGACCTCTCCCGGAACCGGGGCTTGGTGCGGCGCGGAGCAGACTGCCGGACCTCGAGTAGCTTTCGAGACCGCTCTCGGAAAGCCTTCGGATGAAGTTTCCGGCAGTCAGGGCACGACTTCGTGTCGTGGTCTCGGCCGAGAGAGAAGAGACACTCGAGATGCGGGTCCCTGATCGACATCATGAGACCACAGGCCTCGCATGGCTTAAAGCCGGGCATCCCTACGACACCTAGGAGTCGTGAAGACTCGATGAAGAAAGTGAAAAAATTCACAAAAAAGGTTAGTCAAAAAGTGACTAGGGCACTGCTCTTCCCGGATCTGCGCTTACTGGCGCGGAAAAAGAAGACCTGACGTCAGCGCGCAGGGGCGGCGTCTAAGTACTGCCTGCGACGTCATCCCGGCGATCACGACGCCGACGACTGACGCGGAGCCGCACGACGCCGCCTACCGACGCGCAAGGGTACTGCTACACAAAAAACTTTCCGGATCCAGCCTGACGCCTGGGGATATTCTAAGGTAAGGAATCTGTCACTAACGTGTCTCTTTCAGATACAGTCTACCTGCAGATTCCTTAACTTAGAATATCCCCCAGGCGTCAGTCTGGATCTGGAGATTTTTTCCAGCAGTACCTCTGCGTGCCGGGGGGGTGGGGGGGCGCGGTGCCGCACAGCTCCACCTTGATGTCGTCCACGGATAGGATGTCAGTGGAGCCATTTAAGTCCCTCCCGGCGCGCTGACGTCAGTTTTCTATTGTGAAACTTTTCCACGCCACAACGCGGAGCCACTACTAAATCTGTGAGAGTGTGGGAAAAGTGTGCCAAAAAAGATCAAAATCTTTGAAACAACAACGACAATAAATAACAAAATGAGAAACATCACCATATATGACGGTGACGAAGCACTCCATACTGTAAGGAACTGAAGGTAGAGAGCAGAGTACCCGCCTCTAAAAACAGTCTTGCAGAAGCAGAGAATCATACCCTCCTATGAGGCAAAACAGCAATGGAAATGAAAGTCATGGTAAACGACAAGCAGTCTGCCACCACAGGAATGTTACTGTAATGGGCAACAAGACTGTAACAACATGACTTATTGCAAAAGATCACATTTCTGCAACAAAAGAGAATGTGCAACCATACTCCCATTAATGGACTGTAGCATAGTCAAAGAGACCACAAAGTAATGGAGAAAAAATAAATCAGGGGGACAGGGAGGGAAGAAGGGCATGACCAATCTCCACACTGGAAGAACCAGGGTGTAAGAATGTGGAAAGACATATGAGCCCACCGCCCAATCAGAAGCAACAGGCAAAACAGAATGAGACAGCCTGACCTAGGAAGGAGGTGGAGAAGTCCACCCCGGAGGAAGACAAAGGCCACTGGTCAAGAGACCATTGGGTAGAACCCAACCTGAAAAGGTCCTCGCACAGCGGGGAGGATGGGTGGGCGTTAAGGAATCTGCGGCTAGACTGTCTCTCTACCAGATACATTGTTACCGAAGGTAAGTAACTCAACAAGAAAGGAAGGTGCACTCCAATTGAAGTCAGTCAGGAGACATACGTTATCCAAAATATCTTCTTTTTATTAATGTAGTTTGTTTTTAAAACCGGCACACAGTGCCGGTTTTAAAAACAAACTACGTTAATAAAAAGAAGATATTTTGGATAACGTATGTCTCCTGACTGACTTCAATTGGAGTGCACCTTCCTTTCTTGTGGATTTTATCTAATGACTGACATACCCCAGCAGCGGATGCCGGGAGTAGCTGCACTTGTACGGGATATATGAAACTGGTGGAACTTAAGTGCTTGACCTTGGTCTGCTGCTGTGTGCTTTTCTGTCTTTTGTAATCAAAGGTAAGTAACTCGTTCATCTGATAGAGACATCTAGCCGCAGATTCCTTAACTTAGAATAGATACCAAAGCTATACCCCATAGGAGGAGGGCCTGCGACTGAAACCCACCAAGTTCCAAAAGCGAACTAATCCGTCAATAATATTGACTGAAACAAGTGGGGACAGCAATGCCAGCGTGGCTGACATTAGACCCATTAAGCTCTGTAAGGGAGCCTTTACAAGGGGAGGCAATGGCACCACAACCCGTCAGAGGACGGTACAAGACCTCCCTTGTCCAGGAAAGAAAATCACAGACCTAGAATGGCCAGTGCACAATGGAAGAAATACAATAACTTCTACAAGAGGAAGTTAAACTGAGCACAGGATCCCATTGATCTGCAAAAGATAAAGTCCCAGAGAATGGACAAAAACAGCATGACAGAGCGTACAAACTGAGCATGCACCGCCGTGGATGCTAAAAATGACAATGTCACCATGTATAGATATACAGAACCAGGACTACCAGGAGATACATGTATGTGGAGGATAGGGATACACATAAGTAGACAGCGAGGACCATGAGAACCACACCACACATATGCAAAAGGCCAAGAAATGTAGCATCAACAGCACATATGCGTCGTCAAAAAGAGACAGACACATCACCAGGTAGTCAACTGGGAGGGGAGGGGAGGGGAGAGGAGAGGAGAGGAGAGGAGAGGAGAGGAGAGGGAGGGGAGGGGAGGGGAGGGGAGGGGAGGGGAGGGGAGGGGAGGGGAGGGAGAGGGAGAGGAAGAGGAAGAGGGAGAGGGAGAGGGAGAGGGAGAGGGAGAGGGAGAGGGAGAGGGAGAGGGAGAGGGAGAGAGAGAGAGACAGACAGTATCCGGGGCTAAAACTACAGCTAGGAAAATCCTAGTATATGTGCCCTCTCGCTGTGTGTATATCTCATGACATATATACATATAGACACATATTTACATACAGATATATATATATATGCAACAATGTATCCCAACACGTAATCACAGGATACGGACGAACTCCACAGCAAAATGTTTCAGCAGCGGTTTATTAGAAAGCGTGCAGAGTGACTGTCTACGCGTTTCAACTGCTCACAGCAGCCTTGATCACGACAGTAGGCGCCATTATTTACACAGCATATATAGTGAAGTAAGTGAATAATAGACAAACAAAAGATGCAGAGGACATAGAAAACATATCCAATTGGCAATGTGTACATACTTAGGCAAAATTAAATTAAGTTCAGAGGACTTTCTGCAATTGCAGGCTTGATTCATGTAATTATAAATGTCACCAAATCACAGTAATGAAAATTACTCGCATTATCCAATCAGGTAACTAAAATGCTACCACACAGCTATAATGTCCTAACAAAGGAAAGAGAGTAATCTATATAATAACCCTTGCAGAGGTGGTGCTATATTGCTGATTTGTCCAGCACACTGCTATCCATAATGAAATAACTTCATTGCATGAACCACAGTTGGTGCAGAACCTCAAAATCGAAAGCATGGGTCTGGGACTAAACACAAACCTCCAGCCTTGCAAAAACCACAATCGTCCAAAGGAATTAGTAAGAAAGACATGTTTGTGGGCAAATGCCCCTATGCCATATGATGGGTCTATAACACATATGATAAAGTGCACTCGTGTAAAATAAATGCAAAAAACAAAGGTATTTACAAATCCAACTAAGGGCAGGAATATGTCATAAACGATTCATTCAAAGTAATGAGTGGGTAGTGGATATACGTCATCCCTTCACAGTGTCGTCGGACACTCTGATACAGTGGAGAGGATGGCATGGAAAATAGGAGGAAAGAATACAGAATTTGAAAAAGAGGTCATACATACAGATAGACATGGGACTGCACAGTTCAAAAATGTCCTACAGAAATTTGTAATACAACATAACACACATGGTAAATATGTCTGCGAAGATGGAATTGGGAACCAATATTCTAAATAACACATACTGGACATATGCACATCACTGTGAGAACAATTGCACCCCATATTGTCGTAACCATGTGTCATGTACTTAGTTAATCCCCTCATAGGAGGCAGGTGTGCAGTTCCTCGTCCATATTGAGGCCCACAGGTTCCATGCTATCTAATTTCAAAATGAACCAGGTTTCGAGTTTGCGTAGTTCTTTCTCCCGGTCCCCGCCTCTCTTCTTTTTGGGTATTTGCGCCACACAGCTGCATCTCAGGGCTGTTGGGTCACCATGATGAACTTTTTCAAAATGGCGGGCGACAGGGTAGCTACGATCTCTATGTATGATGGCACGAATGAGTTGTAATATTCTTTTGTGTGCCGGCAGCGTGGTGCTACCTACATAGATTTTCTTGCAGGGACACAAAAGAATATATACAACAAAGTCGGATTTGCAGGTTAAGTTGCCCCTTATCTTAATGACTTTGTTGCATGGTGTCTCTATGCAGGTCCTGTTCTCCCTGTTCCTACAAGACTTACATTTAAAGCATTTTCTGAAGCCATCATATTTCATCAGCCATGATTGTGGTCTGGCTTTTCTTTCGAAATCGCTTTTGACTAAATCGTCTCTCAAAGCCTTTGATTTCCTATAAGTAATCATAGGGCGTTTGGGAATTAGAGAACCTATAATAGGATCTTCTCTCAGAAGATGCCAATGTTGTGACATAATCTGACGTACCTTTTGATGTTCCTGATTGTATGTTGTAATAAATCTAGGTGTGTTACTGCTGCTCATTCTTTTTATGCTAGTATTTGTAGGATCAAACAGTGCTTTCTCCCTGTTTATACTTCAAGTTCTACCACAAGAATAGAACGCAGCCAACGCTGTGGTGCAGATGGACCGCAGGCACCCCGTGACTGTGAACATACCCAGTGTGTACTCACATATCGTGTCAGCACTGAACACGGAACAGAGACTGTTCCGGAGCAGAACAGAATAACATGCCCACCAGGGACACTTGCTTACGTTCAAGACAGCCAACTCAGGCAAAAAGGGGTAGAAGCACAGCAAAAGGCCCGAAAAAACAGAATGAAGACGTGAACACGCCGGGGTGAGCCAGGCGTTGCAGAAACCCAACATTACACTGGAGAAGTCTGCGGGGATGCCCTTGGGTAACCAGGCGCTTTATAAATCTTGTTTTCATTTCATCCACAGAGGCAGGAGAGTGTTACTGACCAACCATAAAATACAAACATAAGCTCCAAAGAGAGCCACGCCAATCCTGTGGGTCTCAACAGAGGAGAGGTCACACAACAGTAGGTAGAGCGTGACGAAGCGAGAAGCCTACAGTATGAACCATAGGAAAACTCCCCAGAGGTACTGCTGGAAAAAATCTCCGGCATCCAGACTGACGCCTGGGGGATATTCTAAGTTAAGGAATCTGCGGCTAGATGTCTCTATCAGATACATATGATTTCTTATGGCAGCAAATTCTAGATGGTTGAGACTGCTTCAGAGAAAGTCTGATTGCAGTCCATTAATTCAATAATTTAATGGTTTCTAAAAGAAAAGGTTTTGGTTTCTCAGCCCTCTTAAACCGTCAGAAATGTTTTAATTAGTCATGCTGAATTTGACCATTCTTTCAAATAGAGCTTTGTGAATAATGCATGCCGTTTTAAATTAAAATCTTGCTTCCAAAGGAAGCCAATGTACTTTTCTTAGAACAGGAGTGATATTACTGAATTTCTTTGTTTCAGAGTCTAGTCTGGTTGCAGAATTAGGAGCGGTTTTAATGGCTCAAGTGCTGAATTTTGTATTTCTTTAAGAGCTTAGTTGCTACAGTAAATATGAGACATAACAGCATCAAAAGCTAGTGTGAAACCTAAAGGTTGAAGAAAGGGGTTCACCTTGTTTAAGGAGTACAGTGTAGCACTGGCAGCAGAGGTTGTGTGGCACACAAGACATCATATTCAGCTGCTTGCCTAGCCAGATACTCAGATGTCACAGAGTGCAATTCTGTTGACATACTGCTTTAATGTAATTTGAGCTATGGAGCAAAAGCATGCTTTTTTCAGCATTCAGAATCAACAAATTTGTGGGACACCAATAACAGAAGTTTCCACAGACAGGCTTTCAGAGTTCCTAGGTTTCGAAAAAATTGTACTCTCAGCTGTGTATCATCAGCGTGTTGATGTATTGATATACAGTCTAATATGTGCAGCCCTCCTAGTGTCTCCATATAAATGTTGAAAAGGGTAGGGGTTAAGATGGAACCTTGAGGTATTCCACAGACAACAGGATCATCATCAGAGCTGAAGTTGACAATTCTTCCTAGGTGTTTTCACTAAGATATACGAGGAGAACCATCGGAGGACAATACTTTTGATGTTCATGGGTTGATCAAACGTGGGTTCATTTTTGATGTCTATTGTATCAAAGGCCAGTCAAAGCAAGGTCTGAAGACATGTTAGAAAGAGCAAGGGGAGAAAAGGAGGCTTTAATATGTATATATTTATTTAGGACAAACCACCAGACAGGTAAAGATTAGAACAAACAAATTCAACATAAAAAAACGAGATATTAAATCAAGTTTGACAACTCACAATCTATCGCACAGTTATTACGATTTTAAGTAATTGAACAGATTACACTTCCACAAAGGAGGAAATATAAACAAAACTATTATCTCAACGTGATCATTGTTGGATGTGCTTTTACAAACAATTGACCCCCTTTGCTAAAAACGGCTGAAATGTTCTAGTTTTTGTAGCCCCATTCAGAATTTCTCTCAAGTGCATATTAATACAATATAAAAATAATTCACCATTCAAACACTAAGGTGCAGTTACACTTGAGATAGGCAACACTAAAACATCTATGAACATATAGAAAGTTGGTTCAATATATCTGTTCATGAATGATTTATAGATTGATCATGTATACTTGATTCAGATGCAGACCGATATTAATCTCAATTGATTAGTAATTTATAATTAGGTGCAAAAATTTGGGGAGATGTCATTTCATACAAAGGCATGTATTGCAAAAGTGGCCGAGTGCAAATTGTAGAACTGGTTTTTAATTTGCACTGTGAAAGAATATGTTTAATAACTAACATTGATTTAGATTAAACGTTTTCAGATAAGTTTTACTAATTCATGGTAATGCACGTCGAGAGAGTGGTAAGTGAATATGATGGGTACTATGGAGTGGCATAAAAAGGTCTACCTAATGAACAAGTTACTTACCTTCGGTAACGCATTATCTGGTAGAGACTATCTAGCTGCAGATTCCTTACCTTTGAATTTCCCAGGCGTCATGCTGGATCTGGAAACATTTGCTGAGCAATACCCCCTGCGTGCAACGCCGGGTGGCTCCATTTGGCTCCGCGTGATGTCATCGGCAGCGTCGGTTATAACGTTGCGGTGCCTACATTGGCACCACCCAGGCATGCGGACGTCAGTACTTTTCATATTTTCCACGCCAGAAGCGCAGAGCCACGAAATAACTGACGTAATCGTGTGCAAAACTAGGGCCCTGAAAAGGGGAACAACCCTAGCCCTACAATATCAGTCCGCAAAGCGGGGAGGCATTGGTGGGGCTGTAAGGAATCTGCAGCTAGAGTCTCTACCAGATAATGCGTTAACGAAGGTAAGTAACTTGTTCATCTGATAGAGACTTCTAGCTGCTGATTCCTTACCTTTGAATCAGATACCCGAGCCATACCATCGCGGCGGTGGGTTGTGGACTCACATCCTAGACTAAAAAGTCTTGCAGGACTGAATGGGCAAAATGTCCATCCCCTGCGTACTTGCCCATCATGGCAGTAATGTTTTGCAAACATGTGCAAAGATGCCCACGTCGCTGCCTGACAGACGTCTTGGACTGCGACACCCCGAGCCAAGGCCATGGTCACAGCCTCTCCCCTAGTGGAATGGGTTCTTAATCCCTCAGGGGGCTGCTTCTTGCCAAGGCATAACAAATCTTGATGCAGAGAACGACCCAGTGAGAGATGGTCCTTTTCTGCACTGCCCTTCCCTTCTTTGCTCCCAAGTACCCCACAAAGAGTTGGTCATCCACCCGGAACTCTATTGTGCGGTCAAGGTAGAACGACAACGCTCTTTTTGGGTACAGTCGGTGGAGATGCTCCTCTTTCTTAGAGGGATGCGGAGGAGCAATGAAGGTGGGCAAAGGGATGGACTGACCCAGATGGAATGGTGTCACAACCTTTGGCAAAAGGGATACCCTGGTGCGAAGCACCACTTTGTCCGGAAAGGACATAAGATAAGGAGGCGATCTGGATAACGCCTGCAACTCACTCTTGCTGTTTTGATGGTTAACAGCCGGAGGGGACAATTGTGCAAAGGCTCAAAAGGAGCACACATCAGGTAAGTTAGGACCAAATTAATGTCCCACTGCGGCATGACAGAGGGATGGGTGGAAACAAGTGAGCCAGCCCTTTTAGAAATCTATTTACAATAGGAGACTTGAAGAGAGAGGGCTGGTCTGGCAGCCGCAAAAAAGCTGACAGAGCAGAAAGGTAACCCTTGAGAGTTACCAAGGCAGAGCCCTGCTGGGCAAGGGTTAGAATGAATAAAAGGACAGTAGAAAGAGAAGCAGAAAGAGGATCAATAGACCTTTCTGCACAGTATAATACAAATTTCTGCCAACGGCAAGCGTATACCATCTTAGTGGAGGGTCGCCTGGCCGCCAGAATAACGTCACAGACTTCGGGGGGAAGGTCAAAAGCTATCAACGGTCGCTGCTCAATCTCCATGAATAGAGGCGCAGAGTTGACAGGTTCAGGTGGAGAACCCTCCCCTGCTGCTGCAACAGAAGATCTTCCCAAAGGGGCAGCCTCATCGGAGGATCGACACTCATTCTTAGAAGCTCTGGATGCCAGACTCTCCTTGCCCAGTCCAGAGCCACAAGAATGACTTGGGCCCGGTCGCTCCTGATCTTCTTCAGAACCCTGGGTAGGAGGTGTATGGACGGAAAAGCATACAACAGGCCTGAACTCCACTCGCGACGAAAGGCGTCGCAGAGTGATAGCCACCTTCGAAACTCCAGCGCGCAGTACTGCTGACACTGTGCGTTCTCTTTGGAAGCGAACAAATCTAACCAAGGTTCTCCCCACTGCTGAAAGAGACCTTGCGCCACCTCCGACTGGAGACGCCACTCGTGATTTGCTAGGCATCGATGGCTGAGTTCGTCGACCCTGGCATTCAGAGAACCTGCCAGGTGTTGAACCACAAGGGTTATGCCCTGCTGTTCCAGCCATGTCAAGTGACGCAGGGCCTCTCGACAAAGGGTCCACGACCCCACCCTGCCCTGCTTGTTGCAGTACCACATGGCGGTGAGGTTGTCTGTGAACACCTGCACTAGCTTCCCCTTGACAGAGTGAAGAAATGCTTTCCATGCCAACCGAATAGCTCGGAGTCCAACAAATTTATGTGGAGCTCGGACTCCGCTGGAGACCCCTATCCCCTGATCTCCACCTCTCCCAGACGGCCGCCCCATCCCAGAAGTGATGCATCTGTCACGACCGTGAGATCTGGTTGGGGAAATGAGAGGGGTCTGCCATTGATCCAATCGCGGTTCGTCAACCAGCACTGCAGATCTCTAGCAATCCCTTCCAAGATCTGAACCATGTCAGTGAGATTTCACTGATCCTGTGCCCATTGGAACTTCAAGTCCTACTGCAGAGCCTGCATACGCCATCATGCGTGTCTTAACAGGATGCAGGAGGCCATGAGGCCCAACAACCTCAGAGTCAGTCTCACCGAATTCCAGGATAGAGGCTGAAATATCGGAATCCTAGCCTGAATATCCTGGACTCGCTGCTCGGGAGGATAAGCCCGAAACTGCACTGTGTCCAGAACAGCTCCGGTGAAAGGGAGCGTCTGAGAAGGAGTCAGGTGTCACTTCGGCACGTTTATAGAGAACCCCAGCGAATGCAGGAGGTTCGCCGTAGTCTGAAGGTGGGAGACGACTGCCTGGGACGAGGACGCCTTTAATAGCCAGTCGAGGTAGAGGAAGACCGACACCCCTAACCTGCGCAGATGAGCTGGGACCACCGCCATCACCTTGGTCAACACCCGAGGGGCACTGGTAAGGCCGAAGGGGAGCATGGTAAACTGAAAGTGCCCGCGGCCTACCTTGAACCTGAGGTAACGCATGTGGCCCGGCAGAATGGGAATGTGAAAATACGCATCCTGCAGATCCAACGCTACCATCCAGTCTTCCTGGTCTAGGGCAGACAAAACCCGAGCCAGAGGGAGCATTTTGAATTTCTCCTTTTTGAGGCAGAGATTGACGGTCCGAAGATCTAAAATGGGCCGTAGCCCCTTGTTCTTCTTTGGAATCAGAAAGTAGCGGGAATAACAGCCACTGCCTACTTCTGAAACTGGGACCCTTTCTATACCTCCCTTGGCCAAGAGTCGTAACTTCCTCTTGGAGCAACTTTAAAAGATCCTCCATCAGCCGTTCCTGACTTGGCAGAATAGTAGGAGGAAAGGAAAGGTAGAGCATAGCCCTCCTGGACGATCTGCAAGATCCACTTGTCCGATGTTATGGATCTCCAGTGGGGGGAGATGATGACGAATTCTCCCACCAACTGGATTAGTGTGGTCCCGCAGAATCAGCCTAGGAGTGCTTGGAGGCTGCAGCTGCTGGGGGCAATGTGGTAGATGACTTCTGGCCTCCATTCTGAGATCAGAATGCACCACGTCCATGTACGGCTTTGGCAGCCTGTGCAGGACAGTGGCTGAGGTAGGCTGACGCTGCTGGAAACCCTGTCCGTTTCCACGAAAGGAAGACTAGCCACGAGGAGTGG
Organism: Calotriton arnoldi; assembly: GCA_963921515.1. Taxonomy (NCBI): domain Eukaryota; kingdom Metazoa; phylum Chordata; class Amphibia; order Caudata; family Salamandridae; genus Calotriton; species Calotriton arnoldi. The sequence continues at coordinate 835,361 of CAWUFW010003811.1, read as the reverse complement.
AGGAAAGGCCCAAGGATCTGGCCGTAGCACAAGAGTCCTTGAACCTGACCAGGGCTGAGTGTGCCTTTTCCCCAAAAAGGCGGGTTCCATCGAAGGGCATGTCCATCAAATTAGCTTGGACATCACCCGAGAAGCCAGTGGTCCAAAGCCAGGCGTGGCGTCTCAGGGCCACCGTTGTTGAAATCGATCTGCCCAGCGAATTGGTCGTATCTAACCCACACCGTATGGTGAATTTTGCTGCATCCCTCCCGTCTTTGACAGCTTGGGAGAGCACAGCCCAGGCCTCCTCCGGGACTTGTTGCAGCACTTGCGCAACCGTCTCCCAAAGGGAATGGGAGAAATGGCCCAATAAGCATGCGGTATTCACCGACCGCAATGCAAGGCTGGAGAAAGAAAACATCTTCCCAAGTGAATCCAACCTCTTGGATTCCCTATCCGGGGGGACGGAATGATGTGCCTTGGGACATTGAGGCCTGCACCACCAAACTCTCTGGGGTGGGGTGCTGGCTGAGGAACTTTGGGTCGCCCAGAGATGGGCGATGAACAAGTTACTTACCTTCGGTAACGATATATCTATAAGAGACATAGGTTAGTTATGGATTCCTCACCTTAGAATTACCCCCAGGCATCAGACTGGATCCAGAGAATTTTTTCCTCAGCAGTACCTCTGCGCGTCGATAGGTGGCGTCGGTCGACTCCTCGTTCGTCGCTGGCGTCGTGGTCGCCGGAATGATGTCCCGGTATCTACTTAGACGCTGCCCTCGCGCGCTGACGTCAGTTCTTTACACGACATTCCACGCCAGAAGCGCATAGCCATGCAAGACACTGACCACAGGTGCACAAAAACTAGGACCCTGAAAGGGAGTCCCTTACCCTAGAAATCAGTTTGCAGAACGGGGAGGATGGGTGGGGCGGTAAGGAATCCATAAATAACCTATGTCTCTTACAGATATATCGTTACCGAAGGCAAGTAACTTGTTCATCTGAAAGAGACAGTTAGTTATGGATTCCTCACCTTAGAATAGATAACCCAGCAATACCAACCCCGGTGGTGGGTCTGTGAACCAAGCTCACACCAGAAAGTCCTGGAGGACTGAACGGCCGAAGAAGCCGTACCATCCGGACTTGGCTGTCCAGGCAATAGTGTTTGGTAAACGTGTGCAGTGAAGCCCACGTAGCTGCCTGGCAGATGTCAAGAAGGGGGACTCCACGTCCCAAAGCAGTAGTGGCTGCCGTTGCCCTGGTGGAATGGGCACGCAACCCAACTGGAGTTTCCTTTTTTCACTAAGGAATAGCTGATTTTGATGCAAAGAACGACCCATCGGGAGACGGTTCGTTTTTGCACGGCCCGACCTTTCTTGGCGCCTACATAACCAACAAAGAGCTGGTCATCCACCCGGAATTGTTTTGTGCGATCTAGATAGAACGAAAGCGCACGTTTTGGATCCAGATGGTGGAGCCTCTCTTCCTCTTTAGAAGGATGCGGAGGCAGAAAGAAGGTGGGCAAAGTGATGGTCTGTCCTATGTGGAAAGAGGTAACCATTTTGGGAAGGAAAGAAGGCCTAGTGCGAAGGACAACTTTGTCCGGATGAAAGCCAGGAAAGGAGGTTTAGAAGAAAGGGCTTGAAGCTCACTCACCCTGCGAGCAGAGGTGATGGCAACCAGAAAGGCAATTTTAAGGGTTAAAAGCCTGAGAGGACAGTTATATAGCGGCTCGAAGGGAGCACACATCAAATAAGTAAGAACCAGGTTCAAGTCCCACTGGGGCATCACGAAAGGAGTAGGAGGAAACAAATGAGTAATGCCCTTAAGGAAGCGATTTACAACAGGGGACTTGAAGAGAAGGCTGGTCAGGCAGCCGAAGGAAGGCCGAAATGGCCGAAAGATAGCCTTTGAGAGTGCCCAGAGCAGAGACCTGCTGGGCCAAAGAAAGAATGAAGAGGAGAACCTCTGAAAGGGGGCAGAAAGGGGACCCACAGCCTTTGCTGTGCACCATGACACAAATTTGTTCCATCTACAGGCATATACCGTTTTAGTAGAGGGACGCCTGGCTGCCAAGATAACATTACAGACTTCGGGAGGAAGGTTGAAAGCTGTAAACTGTCACAGCTCAATCTCCACGCAGGCAGGTGGAGGCTGGACAGGTTCGGGTGGAGGACCGTACCCTGCTGCTGCGACAGAAGATTCTCCCGAAGAGGCAGTCTGATCGGAGGATCGAAGGCCATGTGTAACAGCTCGGGATACCAGACTCTTCTCGCCCAATCCGGAGCCACAAGAATGACTTGGGCCCGGTCGCGATTGATCTTCTTCAGCACTCTTGGCAAAGTGGTATAGGCGGAAAGGCGTATAGAAGACCACAACTCCACTCACGACGAAAAGCGTTGCCTAGCGAGTGCCGCCTTGGAAAATCCAACGCGCAGAATTGCTGACATTGCGTGTTCTCTTCGGTGGCGAATAAGATCTAACCAAGGCTCTCCCCACTGCTGAAAGACCTTGCACCACCTCTGAGTGAAGACACCATTCGGGATCCATCATGCATCTGCAGATGAGGTTGTCCACCCTGGCGTTCAGAGAACCTGCCAGTTGTTGAACCACAAGGGATATGCCCTGATGTTTCAGCCATGTCCAAAGGCGGAGAGCCTCTTGACATAGGGTCCACGACCCCACCCCGCCCTGTTTGTTGCAGTACCACATGGCGGTGGTGTTGTCCGTGAACACCTGCACCTCTCTTCCCCGGACAGAGGGAAGGAATGCTTTTAGTGCAAGACGAATCGCCCGAATCTCCAAAAGGTTGATATGGAGCCCGGATTCCGCCGGAGACCAGAGGCCTCTGATCTCCGCCTCTCCCATGTGGCCACCCCACCCCAGCAGTGATGCATCTGTCACTACTGTGAACTCTGGTTAGGGAAGGGAGAGGGATCTGCCGTTGACCCAATCTCGGTTCGTTAGCCACCACTTCAACTGGCGTGCAGTGACCTCAGAGATCTGGACGCAATTGGAAGATTCCCCTGAGGCTGTGCCCAAGGAACTTCAGGTCCCACTGCAGAGCCCGCATATGCCACCTGGCATAGTCCACCAGCAGGATGCAGGAGGCCATGAGGCCCAGTAGCCTCAGGGTCATTCTGACCGAAACCCGGGATAGAGGCTGAAAGATCGGAATCATAGCCCGAATATCCCTGACTCGCTGCTCGGGAGGATAAGCCCGAAACTGCGCTCTGTCCAGAACCGCTCCGATGAAAAGGAGCTTCTGAGAGGGGATCAGGTGTGACTTCGGCACATTGATGGTGAACCCCAGCGAATGCAGGAGGTCGGCCGTAGTCTGGAGGTGGGCGACGACAGCCTGGGGCGAGCCCTCCTTCAACAGCCAGTCGTCGAGATAGGGGAAGACTGGAACCCCTGAGCTGCGACCACCGTCTTCACTTTCGTGAACACCCGAGGGGCACTGGTAAGGCCAAAGGGGAGCACGGTAAACAAAGTGCTCGAGGCCTACCGTGAACCGCAGGTAACGTGGGTGGGCCGGCAGGACGGGGATGTGAAAATAGGCGTCCTGCAAGTCCAACGCTACCAACCAGTCTCCAGGGTCGAGATCAGACAGAACCTGAGCCAATGTCAACATCTTGAACTTCTCCTTCCGGAGGAAGCGGTTGACGTCCCTGAGATCCAAGATAGGACGCAGGCCCTTGTCCTTCTTGGGCACCATAAAGTAGTGAGAATAACAACCACGACCGACTTCTGGGGCAGGAAGGCGCTCGATGGTTCCCTTGGCCAAGAGAGCCGTTACTTCCTGTTGGAGAAGGGTCAGGTGATCCTCCGACATGCGATGGAATTGAGGTGTCATGGATGGAGGGGTAGTCTCGAAGGGGAGGGAGTAGCCCCTTCGGACTATCTGCAAAACCCACCTGTACGACGGGATGTTGAGCCAGTGGGGGAGGTGATGGCGAATCCTGCCGCCCACTGGCAATTGATGGGCCTGAAAGGTCGGACTAGGAGGGTTTGGAGGCTGCTGCAGAGGGGGCGCTGGTGGACTGGCCCGCCCGCTGGCTCTCCCCAACCCGACCCACGGCGGTGGGATCCACGTCCCCGGCCGCGCAGAGGCTGGACAGCGTGCGCCGGCCTGTGGCTCTGGGCGGAACGTGGCGGGGCACCCCGTCCGTAGCCACAAAAGGGGCAAGAAGCAGACTGCACTGGCCGTAGGTGGAAGCGAGGCCTAAGGACCTGGCCGTAGCCCTAGAATCCTTAAAGCGCTCAAGCACGTTTTCTGCATTGTCGCCAAACAGGCGACGGCCATCAAAGGGCATTTCCAAATGTGTTGCTTGGACATCCCCCGAAAAGCCAGTGGACCTCAACAAGGCGTCGCGTCTCAATGCTACTGACGTGGAAATCATCCTGCCCAGTGAGTCGGCGGTGTCCAGTCCACACCGGATGGTGAACTTCGCTGCGTCTCGCCCTTCGGCAACAGCACGGGAGAGCACGGCCCGGGCCTCCTCCGGGCACTGTGGCAGCACCTGCACAACCATGTCCCACACCGAGTGAGAGTAACGGACCAATAACCATGCGGTGTTCACCGACCGCAGTCCCAAGCTGGAGGAAGAAAACAACTTCTTGCCAAGGTGGTCCAGCTTCTTGGATTCCCTATCAGGCGAAGCGTTGGGGAATGCGCCCTTCGATGTTGAGGCTTGGACTACCAAGCTCAGGGGTAGGATGGGAAGCGAGGAACATAATGGGGTAGCCTGGGGCCGGGTGGTGGCGTCGGGCAATCATCCTGCCCACCGGAGCTGTTGTTGGGCTTGGACCAAGTGCCCAAAAGGATGTCCGTAAGGGCCTCATTGAACGGCAGCAAGGGCTTCGAGGAGGCCGCTGCCGGTTGAAGCACCTCTGTCAGGAGGTTAGTCCTGACCGCCACCGTAGGAAGCTCGAGGTTTAGGGCCTCGGCTGCCCTACGCAACACAACTGCGTACAATGCACCCTCCTCCGTAGCCACGGTAGGGGGAGATAGCATGCCAAGGTCTGGGGAGGTATCCAGACCACTGGCCTCACCCAACTCCTCTCTCCAGTCCAGTTTCTCCAACTGGTCTGCAAGAGGGTCCACAGACCCCTCCCAGTCCTCCTCATCCTCTCCTGTGAGCCTCTCAGGGCGGTAGGAAACATCAGGGGAGAACAGGGGTACAAAAGTACTGGTCGGCGCCAGTACAGACGGACGACGTCGGTCCGGCTCCTCGTCGAGGGGGAGGCCGGGGTCGACGCCGGCTGGGGACACAACCGGCGTCAGAGGCGGCGGGGGTGTCGTCACCGGATTCAGCACCGGAGGAGGTAACCGACATCATGCGGGAACAAGTTCCACATGGTTTGAAGCTGGTCTTCCTCGGAGACATCCCTCGCGCACGAAGTAGATTCCAAAAATGTCGACAAAAGTAGAGAAAAAGCCTGCCAAAAAGCAGCAGAGGGGCAGCTCTTCCCGGATCGGCGCTTAACTGGCGCGGAAAGAAAAGAACTGAAGTCCGCGCGCCTGGGTGGCGGCTATGTAGGCACCGCGACATCATAACCGACGCAGAGCAAAATGGAGCCACCCGACGTCACGCGCAAGGGGTATTGCTCAGCATAAGTTTCGGGATCCAGCCTGACGCCTGGGAAATTCAAAGGTATGGAATCTGCAGCTAGAAGTCTATGAGATAAAAGCGTAATTTTCTAGAAGCTATATTGGGTAAAGCGCACAAGACACCATATAGACATTATTGCTATATAAGAATTTATATTGACATTTTAGCTTTGAAAAGAAGAATTAGTTATAAAGACTGGAAACGTTGGTGGCATTCTGATATGCTGGTTAGCGTTTGTGGAGTGAACATGACTGAAGGAATGCTGTGTTTTTTGACATGGTGGTGAGTTTCTTAACCTCTTATGTGTGGGTGTCGGCCAATGGCCAACAACTGCACTCCTTTCCCCACTAAGTCTGTCAGCCCTTGGTCGACATTGAGAAGGTTATAAAGGCCTATCCGGTGCAAAGCACCAGAGAGATTCCTTTATTTTTTATCTTTGGAGTTCCCGAGCAGCCAGAGTCCTTTTTTGGCATTTACTGTAATGACGACCATGGAGTGTCTTACTTTTACTGAATCCTGAGTGGCAGAAACCAGGGACTGCATTTATATAGTATTTTGGGGGGAGCAGCCACTCTGGGCATGGGTGCATGCCCTCCTCACCCCACAGCCCAATAGACTTTCTGCCCCTCGAAGTTGGATAGGAGAATTCACCCTCAATGTGCCCCCTCTGCCCCAGGGGAGCAGAAAGTCCACCAAACACCAGGGATTTCACAAGGGAGCCATGAAAACAAAAGGAGGGGGCGGCCTACCCAGGCATCGAGCAATACCTTTGCCCCAGAAGTTGCAATAGTGTCTTGCTGCCCCTTGGGGGCAGATAGGAAGTTTGTCCTAATTGGGAAGAAAGCCCTGAACCTCCCTCATCTCTCCAGGGGGGTATAAAGTCCACCTGACACCAGGGATTTTGCCTTTGGGGCAAAAGGAAGTGGTTCAGGTGTTGCACGCTGGCACTGGCCACACCCCGTCCCAAAAGGGACAAACCAGTCCCAGTCGCCCCCCCCCCCCAACCTCCCCGGCAGACAGAAGGTTTGCCCTAGGGGTGGTGGGGGGGATAGGGGGCAGAAGGCCCACTGTATGGCAGTAATATTTTTTATCTGATCTAGCAGCAGATTCCTAACCTTAGAATTATCCCCAGCCGTCAGACTCGATCTGGAAAACATTTCGTGATCAGTACCTGCTGAGCGTCGGTAGGTGACATTGTTCTGTTCCACGTGGAGTCATTCGCGGACAAGTGACGTGCACAACGCCTACATAGGGGCCACCCTAGCAAGCTGTCAGTTATTTTCTTTCCGCGCCAGTCAGCACAGATCTGGAGAAGACAAACACTCAGTCACTTTTTGACTAACCTTTTTACGCAGATTTTTTGAGACATTGTCTCCTGGTATGGCAGGAATGTCTACAAGGAAGGATGGTTTTAAGTCCTGTGGCGCCTGTCACCGGCAAATGTCGGTGACGGACCCACACCTCATTTGCCTCTGATGTCTCAAGGTCTACCACGACACCAAGACCTGCATCGATTGTCATGTCATGCACCCCAAAGGCTTGAAGGAGCAGTCCCTCAAGCTCTTTGCCGCTCGGAATGCAATGCCGCGTCAGTCTCGATCCTTGTCAAGGGGAATGTCCCGGGATCGGTCATTAAGCCACAGATCATCGCCGCAGTCTAATTCATCCGGGCTTACAGAACGCATATTTCCACATCCCCGTCCTGCCTGCCCAGACGTAATCCGCTGTTCAAGGTAGGCCACAAGCACTTTCAGTTCACCGTGCTGCCCTTTGGATACACCAGCGCCCCTCGGGTGTTCACCAAGGTGATGATGGTGGTTGCAGCTCATCTGCAGAGATCACGGGTGCAAGTCTTACCCTACCTCGATGACTGGATGTTGAAGGCAGGAGCGTCCCAGGCAGTCGTCTCCCACCCCCATACTACGGCGGACCTCTTACACTCGCTGGGGTTCACTATCAACATGCCAAAGTTACACCTGACCCCTTCTTAGACGCTCCCTTTTCATCGGAGCTGTTCTGGACACAGTCCAGTTTCGGGCTTATCCTCCTGAACAGCGAGTCCAGGATATTATATGCTATGGTATCGATGTTTCAGCCTCTATCCCAGAATTCGGTGAGACTGACTCTGAGGCTGCTGGCCCTCATGGCCTCGTGCATCCTGCTTGTGACACATGCCAGCAGGCAGGTGTAGACTCTGAGTGGAACCTAAAGTTCCAGTGGGCGCAGCATCAGGGGAATCTCTCCAACATGGTCCTGATCTCGGAGGGCACAGCAAAAGATGTGAGGTGGTGGTTAGCGAACTATGATTGGGTCAGCGAGAGACCCCTCTCCCTTCTCAAACCAGTACTGACAGCAGTGACAGATGCCTCACTCTGGGGATGTGACGACGATCTGAGGGAGTTGGACATCAGAGGCATCTGGTCTCTGCTGGAATCCGGATTTCACATCAACCTGCTGGAGCATTGAATGATATGACTAGCATTAAAAGCCTTTCTACCCTCCCATCAAGGGAAGGCAAGTGCAGGTGTTCATGGACAACACCACCACCATGTGGTACTGCAACAAACATGGCGGGCATTACCTGCACCGGGAACATGGCGGCGGGCTAGGCTCACGCTGCGAGCTCCTCTCCACCTCCCGGCACTTCTGAGATTCCTGAGTACTGGAAAGGGGTGAAGTCTTTATCAAATTCACCGCACTGCTGGCGTTGTTGGCGGTGGCTGTGGTTCAGGCTGTTTCATCGGTGTTTGATCAGTGTCCATTCGTTTTTGGCGTTTCGCTGCTCCGGGCTCGGAGTGCCGCGTTCGTGGAGGCTTTGGCTCCTTGCTTCCTGTTAGCTCAGCGTCTCGCTGCCTGACGCAGTCTCGCGCTGCTGCCTCTCGCGGATCGGAGCGGAGGGGAGGTGGGTTCCCTGTGATTGTGGTGGCTTCGGGGTCGAACCTGGCGAAGTGGAGCGGTGGACCTAAGGGTGCCTACGGGAGTGTATATGGCGGCGGAGGGGGGCTACTCTGGGCAGCATCTGGGATTGCCTCAGACAGACGTGTAACAGCAAGGATTTCTCTGCGAGGAACTCCAGGTAGGATTTCCTACCCTTTTTTGAATTTGCCTTGCAGTAGGCTTTGCTTACAAACATCCCCTACCTCCATTAAAACTCAGAGTAATTTTGCTGGATTACAGAGACTACAGGAGTGCTTCAACCTGAGTCAACTGATGCCCCCTAGACGGATTAAAATATTAGATAAAGGGGACAGTAAAGGGAGCTCCCTTTTAGACCTTCCAGTTGAGAAAGGTAGAAAACTAGAATCCACACTACTAGTCCCGACACTCCCATTAGCTCCGAGTGTAGATGGTATAAATAAGGGGGTTTGGTCTGCAGACTTAAACTTCCCCATTTTCTCTGATCCCCACCAATCATCAGAAAGCCAGTGTTCGCAAGTGGTAATAGAAAGGCGGCCAGCAGTTTCAGGGCAACTCAGTAGATATTCCTTACGTAATTGAATATACAATAAGGAGGAATATCTGGAAGATGCTCCGATAGCAGGGAAGTCTGGCACAAAAAAATCAGGAAAAAAAATAGTCAAAAATTTAAAAGGGAAACAGCAAACTGTCACGTCTCAGTCTTCGCGACAGTTAAAGGAAACTTCTACACTTAAAGTCACCCCCTCTTTAAGATCCTTCTTTAAAGTACAGGAGAAGGGGGCGTGGCCAAGATGGCGGAGGGTTGAGACGTGTTTCCCTACCGCTCCCCTGTCCACCGTCGTTAAGCACCGGCCCGGGCCTCCCGCGCTGCGTTGAGGCGCTGCCCCGAGATCTCTGGTGCCCTGCAGACACTAGCGGACCTGTCCCCAAGAGCCGGTGGTGATCGGGAGGCGCGGACGGGGGCGTGCCTGCCCGGGGATCGGGCCGCACACGGAGAAGAGCCGCGACTCACGCGACTGAGGCCCGGAGAGACCCGCAGCGGCAGCAGCGCACAGACGGCGGTGGCCGAGAGACGATTGAGGCCGGCCCCGGGCCGACCCTGATCCCCCGCTACAGAGCTGGTGTGACCGGGGACCATCGCACCACCGCGGCCTATCCGACCTGAGTGAGACGCCGGCCGGGGCTGCAGGGGTGACCGGCAGGCGTGGCCACGCGAGCTCGGGGAGCACCTCGGCTCCCGGTGGTGGGCCGGCTGGCGCAAACCCTGCTGTTGAGGCCGCAGCGGAGGGCGCTTGGACCCGAGCGGCGAGACGCCGACCCTGAGGCACCCTGGTCGCCGGGAGGCGGTTCGGCCTGCGATTGGGGCCTCCTGCAAGACGCGACTGGGCCGCTGAGGCCTAGCGATAGCAGCTGCAGGCCGCCCTTATAGAGACCTGCCGGAGCTTCCAGGTGGGCCCTAGCATCGCTGGACGGAGCGGCGGAGGGGGTGAGTAGCTTCGCGCCCCCTCCTGGCGACGGGTCCATGCTTGGGGGCTGTCCCTGAAGAGCCCATTGAGAGGGCCTAGAGGCACTGGGGCGGCACTGGGGCGATCCCGACCCCCGCGACAGAGCTGGCATAACGGTGGTGCTACAGGGGCCTCGCTGCCGCAGGGAGCTCGCCGGGTGAGACACCGGTCCACACCACTCCGAACCTTCTGGGGGGTCGCCCCCTCACGCCTCGGCCCGGCGGTCCCCAGGGCGGCTACCGACGCCGGTGCCCCCGGCACTACGGAGAGTCTACATACCGCACCATGCCTCTGGCCCTGCTCCTGCTGCACTGACCAACGGGGGGCTCCAACTTTCCCGGAGCAGCTACGTACCGGTCAACAGGGCAGGTGCGCCAACACTGGAGCGGAGACCGACGCCCCGGGCGGTGATACGGTGGGTGGCTTCCCTCGCCTAGGGGACCCCTCGCTGGGGACGGCGGAATATGTCCTCTACCCGGGGCAAGAAAGAGAAACAACTCCTGAAAAAGAGAAGCCCCTCACGGACCTTTTTGCACGAGCCAGAAGTGTCGGGCCGGCTGAGACTCGCCGGGACAGTCCATCGGGGCAGATGGCTGAAACGGCAGACATGCCCGTAACTCGGGCCTTCTTGGAGTCCCTGTTCGCCTCCCTCTGGGATGATCTCCAAACCGTGAAACGTGATCTCACGGCAGAGATCAAAGATGTCCGCAAAGACGTGGACGAAATTGGAGAAAGGGTGGCGTCCCTTGAGGCCAAAAGCGACACCCGTGATGAGGAAATGGAGGCCTTGCAACAAGAGGTGGTGAGACTTCATGAGCAGCAGGTGGACGTGCAGTCCCACCTAGAGGACCTGGAGAATCGCTTGCGACGCCACAACATTCGCATCCGAGGGGTTCGCACTGCTACAGAGGCGGGAGACATCTTTACCTGGGTGCGAGAACTTTTTAACTTTGTCCTGGGCAGGGAGTCGGACGCTGAACTCAAGTTGGACAGGGCCCACAGGGTGGGTCCCCCGAGAGCTCCTTCGGCGCCCCCGGCAGACATCCTAGTATGCGTGCAGGACTACCGCACCAAAGAGGAGATTCTCCGCCAGGCCCGGCTGAAACAACCAATCACATTCCGAGACCAGCCGGTGGCCCTCTTTCAGGACCTCGCTGCCATCACACTTCACAAACGCCGGATGTTCCGACCTGTCACCGAGGCACTGCGCCATAAGCAAATCTCCTACTCATGGGGCCATCCGTTTCGCTTGGTGTTCAGGTATGAGGGGACCCTTTATCAACTGCGCTCGCTCACAGAGGCATGCAGGCTCCTGGGCGTCACGCCTCCGGCGGAACACGATCCCGAGGAACGCACGGATAGGGAGGCCCCCGACGGCCATACACGGTGGCGGAGACAACGCGGCCGACGCCGTATTAGGAAACCCGACCCGCAAGAGGTCAAAAGAGAACAACTGGCAGCTATAGCAGCGGTGCCGGGGGCTCAGAACAACGGGATTTCCTAGCAAGACACCCGGGCCGACGTGGTCTTTGCACTCCAAAGATGCATGGTGGGCGGGGGAGGCGGGGGGAGATATTACTTGTTGGCCACCATTTTACCCCAACGACATTTTTCCATTCCCGATTCATCCTGGGATGACGGACTACTGAAAGACTGGGTACAATTTTTTTCTTTTTTTTCTTTTTTGGTGCCAGTTGCGCCCAAAGGGTGTTCCCATTTTTTTTTTCTCCTCCTCTTTCTTTGTTGGGGTCTTTTCTCTTTTTTTCTTCTGCCTCTCTCTGGGCCTTTTTTCGCCTTTGTGGGGCTCCGGTCCAGGCATCGGGAAACTGCACTTTCTGACATGGCTGTGTCACTATCCCAACGAGCGGCAGCAAAGCTTAGCTATGTGGCTACTGACTTGATATACCGATGATCCCCCCACTTAAGGTGCTCACCTTCAATGTTAGGGGGCTTAACAATCCAATTAAAAGACGGGCCTTGCTGTCCTTTCTAGAGAGCACACATGCTGACATCTGCCTCCTCCAGGAGACACATCTCCTCTCCAAAGATTGTCATCGTCTCAAATCCCGAGCTTTCCCGAGCCAGTTCTTCTCCTCCATGACTACTAAAACGGCTGGGGTGGCTATCCTCGTCTCCAGGGCTTTTAGGGGAAGGTGCTACAGAAAGGGGCCGAGATCAAGGGCAGATTACTCACCTACCACTTTTCCATTGGGGGTCTCACAGTGGTGGTGGGATCGGTCTACGCTCCTAATGAGGGACAGGAACGCTTTTGCAGACCGCCCTTACGGCAGCCACTGCAACACAAGAACGTCACATCTTGATAGGGGGTGATCTCAACCTAGTGTTCAACAACGAATTGGACAGGTCCGCCCAACGCACCAGCCAAGTAGGCGCACTCTCCCACGCAGGGGCCCAGTGGCTCCGTGACCTTGATCTCACTGACATCTGGAGACAACACCACCCACACTCCTGAGCCTTTTCCTACTATTCCCACGCACACAAGACATACGCGCGGCTAGATTATTTCCTGGGCACGAAGACTGTTTGCGCGGCCACCCTTGACAGACATCCTGGTAGCATCCCTCTCTGACCACAACCCAGTGGAGATATCACTGACCCTTCCCCAGCCTTGCCGCCGCCCCGGACAGTGGCGGTTCCGTGACACATTGCTACATAGGCCGGACACAGTCACCCAACTGCAGCGCGTCATAACGGACTATCTCGCACACAATGACACTCAGGACACGTCCCTTGCGACGCGATGGGAGGCTCTTAAAGCCGTCGTCCGGGGGGAGATTATCGCCATCTCCGCCGCAGATAACGCGGACCGGAAGGCCAAAAGGGGGGAACTGTCGCAACGCGTTAGGGAGCTGGAGCAGATGCACCAGCGGACCGGGGCGCCTCGAGTGTGGCGTCAACTGTCCATCGCACGGAAGCAACTGCTGGCCCTGGACCAAGACAAGGCTGAATATGCGGCCTTGCGCCTGCGGCATGCTTTCTATACTGGGGGAGACAGATGCGGCCACCTCTTGGCGCACAAACTCCGTGAGGCTCGGCTACGGGAGGGCGTCCGGGAGATCACGAACAGCACCGGTGTGTTAACCTCTGAAGATGCAGACATCGCAGACACCTTTCGCACATTTTATGCTCAGCTTTACGATAGCCAACACCTAGCAGAGGCCGACATTACCCCATACCTTTCCGGGGCGGACCTTCCGGTGCTGACGCCGGAACAAGCGGCACACATCGAGAGGGAAATCAGGCCGGAAGAAGTGATCTCTGCCATAGCGCGGCTGAAGCTTGGTAAGTCTCCGGGCCCGGACGACTATACCGCGGCTTTTTATAAGCAATTTGGTGCTGCTCTCACCCCCTTATTGACGCGGCTTTTTAATTCATTCGCGGAAGCCGGGGCGATACCCCCATCTATGCTGGAGGCGGCGATAGTCGTCCTCCCTAAACCGGGGAAGGACAGAACGGCGTGCGGGTCTTACCGGCCCATCTCGCTCCTGAATTTAGACTTAAAGCTTTACACCTCCATTCTGGCGAGTCGTCTGGGCCCTTACATGCAGGGGCTGGTGGACCCCTACCAGGCCGGGTTTATCACACAACGGCAGACAAGCGACAATACGAAACGGGTGGTACACCTCATTGAAAAAGCTTCCCGTGTCCCGGGGAACTATATGCTGTTTACAATTGACGCCGAAAAGGCCTTCGATCGGGTCCACTGGCCGTTTCTTGAGCAGGTGTTATGCCGCGTGGGTCTCGGAGACAAGATGCGGACCCATATTTTTAACTGCTATCGCTTTCCCACAGCGACAGTACGAGTTAATGGGCATACTTCAGCGCCCTTCCCTATTCATAGGGGCACACGGCAGGGGTGTCCTCTATCACCCTTGCTCTTTGCTCTATATATGGAGCCCATGGCACAGAGAGTCCGACGACATGCACACATCACGGGCATACGCTTTGGGGGGGGGGGGGGGACACCCACACTGTTAGCCTATATGCGGATGATGTCCTTGTTACCTTGACAAACCCGGACAGGGCCCTGGGAGCCATGCTGGGGGAACTGGATGCCTTCTCGGAGGCCTCGGGGTTTAAAATTAACCTCTCTAAGTCGACGGCACTGAATCTGTCCTTGCCACCTCACGCACAGGCGGACTTGCAAGCTCGTTACCCCATAGCCTGGTCCGACGACCCGGTTCCATACCTGGGCATACACCTGACCCCCACCTTACAGAGCATGAGAGTGGCCAATTTCTCCCGCCTACACGACCAAATTCAGGTGGAACTCAGGCGATGGAAACGCCAGCAGATTTCCTGGCTAGGGCGTGTCGCAGCTATAAAAATGACCATCCTCCCCCAAATCCTATATATCTTTCAAGCTCTGCCTCTACCCCCCTCCTAAGGGTTGGCTCCAAAAGGTACAATCGGATCTCTCTGCCTTCATATGGCAGGGCCGTAAGCCCAGACTGAAATGAGCAGTTAGTTTTCTCCCCCCGCATGAGGGGGGCCTCGGAGTCCCTGACCTAGCCCTATACTACAAAGCAACACAACTCCGCTACCTGGTTGAATGGAGTCGGGCTGAATCGGAGAAAAATTGGCTCTTCCAGGACCGGGCGGTCGCAAGCACTTCACTTAGAAAGGTCCCATTCCTCAAGAAGGCCCACCGGCCCCCTAACTTATATGCCTCACAGGTGACTCGCACAATCCTTATGGCCTGGGACCAGACGAACTTAAGTCATGACCTAACGTCCTTCACCTCCCCCTTCACGTCCATCTTGGACAATCCGGAGTTCAGTCCGGGGCTGGATCAACACTCCTTTCGCCGTTGGCAAGAGTCTGGCTGCTGGGCATTGGGCCCCCTATTCACCGGTGGCGAGTTCGCCGCATTCGAGCAGCTTCGGGAGGATTTCTCCCTGCCAGAAACGGAACGTATGCGCTACCTTCAGGTACGCCACTGGGCTCTTCACCCCTCCAACCGCCTCCAGGTGTCCAGACGCCTTACCCCGTACGAACGATGGCTCGTTACGAGAACATCGGATAGAAAACTGATCTCAGATCTTTATAAGCTCTTACAATCAAGATACACACACATGTACCACGCAGGGCGGGCGCGATGGGAAAGGGACCTAGGGCGCGATCTCACTCCAGAGGAATGGGAGGGCGCCTGCTACAGGGCACGACACACAGCAACGCACGTTGGACTCACAGAAACACTCACTAAACTGGTATACCATTGGTACTACAATCCTGAGCGGCTTCACCAGACCGATACGGCACTGAGCCCAGATTGCTGGCGCGGGTGCGGTGGGAGGGGTACCCTGGTTCACCTCCTGTGGGATTGTCCCCTACTTCGGTCATACTGGACACATGTCCTTGACGAAATAGACAAACATCTCGACACTGAGATCCCTAGACTTCCTGCATACTTCCTGCTGGGGGTGCCCAACCCACTCACGTATCCCCTTAAGGCTCGAAGGGGGAAACAAATGGCTATTGCAATAGGCTCCGCAACCCAGAACATATTAATCCACTGGAGGTCCCCTCAGATTCCTACACACATGGGCTGGTACCACCGACTTTGGCACGTCTTGGGGATGGAGAGGATCTCCCTCACGCTGGCCGGGAAGAGTGCTTCTTTTAATGAGCTATGGCAACCCTTTCTCACACTTCTCGCACAAGAGTTTCGGGAACTCACCTGCCCGAGGTACCTGCGCCTCTTACGCCTTACTTCATCGGAACCTAACCAGTAGCAAGTTGGAGCCCATACCTCGACACGCCATTTACGCCTATACATTGACGCTAGCCTGGATCGGGAGCGGGTGGGGGAGGTCTTCTTTCTTTCTCTTTTCTCTCTTTACTGTCGGGGCGGTGGGTGGGGGTGGGAGAAGTTTGAGTTCCTTAGCATAATTTGCTCTGTTCACCTTATCACTAGGCCCTGCGAGGCCCTAATGTCATGCTTGCTTTTTTCGCAATTGCTAATAAAAAAAGAGTTAAACCATAAAGTACAGGAGAAAACACAAGTATTTCTGGCCCCGCCACTGAAGGAGCCTTGGCCGGCCTTAAGTAAGGGAAGTGCAGAAGCCTTACCAACTAGAGTGCTAACAGCACCTGAGGCCATAATGGATACAGGGGATATAGCGGGGGGTCTGAATTGGCCAATATTGCAACATCTAATATGTTCGAGGTACTAGGCGAGAACGGGCCAGGGTCTATTACCAGCTGTGATTCTTCGAACGCTAGATCAACTCCCTCAGCAATAGTTGCAATGTCATCTGACCCCGATCAACCAAATTTGGTACAAATGTTAGATGCCCTTGCTTTAGAAATTCGGAGTAAGTTTGCCATCTCCGAGATAAATCAGGCTAAGATTCAAGAATCTTGTGAGTCCCTAGAAGCTAAAATGTCTGCGATCACCGAAAGAACCTGCGTGATGGAGGCCTCAATAGAAATATTAAATAAACAAGTCGAGGCAAATTGTACCGAGATCCAGGCCTTAAAAAAGGAGAAAAGGACATGCTTGACAAATTGGAGACGTTAGAAAATAATGCAAGACGGAATAATATTAAAATCCTGAATATTCCGGAGGGCGCAGAGGGGGAGAACATTAAGACTTACATTATAAGTTTGTTAAGAGACTTTATCCCCGTGGTCGATGTTAAGGAGTTGGAAATAGACATTCAGAGAATTCACAGAGACCCTTTTTCCAAGAACCCAAATAGGAAAAATCCTAGGCGAATCCTGGTTAACTTCAGAACATATTCTTTAAAGGAGCGGATATTATCAGAAGCTTTAAAAGCTGGAACCTTTACGAAGGGGGATTGGACTTTTAGGATAAGGTCAGATCTCTCACGGATTACACAGGATAGACAATGGGAGCTGGGTAAATTCATCCCAATTCTAAGATCTCTGGGTGCCACGGTACAACTGAGGTTTCCTGCCGTACTTAGGGTGATGTGGAAAAATAAAATGTTTAATTTTCGGGACCCTAAGGAGGCAGGGCTCTTTGTTGATTAAATCAAAATTCAGGAATAATTTGGTGCAGGAAGAAATATTTTATGAATAGTATAGGTGCCGGGTAGGAGGGAGATGGGTTCATAGGGGTTAAGGTACATCAAACCCCATGTGGTATAGGAGGGTTCCCGTGGGAGGGGGGAGTGAAGTAACACAAGAAGAATCTTATTTTAAGTTTTCACTGGGTGGGGAGCAAGTAGGGAAAGGAAAGAAAAAAAAAGTCCTCATGTGTACAATTTTTTCAAGGAAGTTGTTAATTGGTTAGGAACATCTGGTATCCAGAGTGCATTCTCGTGGCCCAGTGTTAGAGCAGGTTGGTTCGACATAAATGACTGAAACTAGAATTTGTACTTGGAATGTCAATGGCTTAAGGGTTCCAGATAGGCGTAGGAGGATATTCCAATATTTAAGACAGGCGGACTTTGATATTATGATTTTACAAGAGACTCATTTAACATCTGAGGAATGGGAGCTGGCTGTTGCAAAGCAAAGATGGATTGATAGCTCTCTACACACTAGACAACCTTTTTGTACTAAAGGTGTTGCTATAATTATCAAAAAATCTGCAAAAGCTATTTTAGGTATTCCCAAGCTAGACAGTAAGGGGAGATGGATTATAACTGATATAAAGATACGAAATAAGTGGGTGACTTTGGTGGGATACTATGGCCCGTACATAGATGACGAGTCATCTCTTAGAACGATCTATAATCATTTACTAGACTCAAGCTTTCCCATTATTATGGGTGGTGATTTTAACGTCCTCTTGAATCCCGCCTTTGATAAGTCCAGGGGGAAGAGTAATACCTACGAAAATGGGATCACTGATAAAAATTATTATGGGGGATTTAAACCTGGTAGATATCTGGAGAATTAAAAATAAGGATATAACTGGTTCCCAAAATTTTACATTTCATAATAAAAATACAAACACCATTCCAGAATAGACTATTTTTTGATAGATTCTAGGCTGACAGAATTGGTCAAGTTGGTTTTTCATATTCCAGAACATCTGTCAGATCATTCAGCGGTCCAGATAATTCTAAAATTTCCTAGGTATATAGAAACTAAAAGATGGACTTTTGATAAAGTCATCCTTAAAGATGAGTCAGTGATCGAACAATTAAAAGCGGACACCTTGTTTTTTTTTTTTAAGTAAATGATCAGTCGGCCCCTGTAGAGGTTATATGGGATGCCTATAAGGCATATATTAGAGGCAGAATTATTGGTTTTTCTGCAAAAATTAATAAGGAAAAAAAGGAAAAAATTAAGTTACTGAAAGCAGAAATTTGTAGAGTTTCGTTTAATCAAACCTCCAGTCGAAGAAGTGTAGAGCAGAAGGAGGAAAGCCTAGAGTTACTTTCTAAACGACAAGACTTGGTTGATTATCTTGATAATATTACTAGGATGCGTTGGGAAGTTAGTAGATTGGCTAATTATGAATTTGGAGAAGCCAGTGGGAAGTTATTGGCCTGGAAATCTCGAGTTGATCTAACTAGAAATTTGATCAAAGAGATATGCAATCTCGAAACGGGAGAGTTATGCTCAGAAAGGGCCAAGATAGAAAAGCAGTTCGAATTATTTTTTAAAGATTTGTATTCTGAAGATCTAGAAGTTACTGACTCCCAAATTAAAAATTACTTAGCTAAAGTCTCCTTACACTCATTATCGGAAGATCAGACACAACATCTTAATAAGAAGCTTTCACTATCTGAAATTAGAACTGTAATAAAAAACTTAAAGCGAGGTAGGTCAGCTGGCCTAGATGCTATACCCAATGAGTTTTATTCCGCCCTTAATGAGACGCTTGCCCCGTTCTTAGAGAAATTATTCAACAGTATTTTTTTAACTAACTCTGCAATCCCCAGTTCATGGAATGAGGCTGCGGTATCTCTGATCTTAAAACCTAAAAGACAAAAAAAAATGTGAGTCGTATAGACCCATTTCCCTGCTTAATTGCGACTATAACATTTTTGCGCAAATAATAGCTGGAAGACTGAATAATATAATGGGGAAGTTAATTCACTCGGATCAAAAGGGATTTTTTAGAGAGCGCCAACTGCATGATTTAACTCATGAGTTGATAGGAGCTATTGATATTGCTTCAGCTAATGGTTTACCACTTACCATCTTCGCATTTGACGCGGCCAAAGCTTTTGACCGAGTGAATTGGCTTTGTTTACATCATCTAGTTGAAGCATTTGGCTTAGGAGAGAATATTTTACGAACTATTAAGAACATATATAGAACTCCTACAGCCAGGATTATAGTCAATGGGAATTTAACCAAATCAGTTACTTTAGAGCGGGGCACTAGGCAGGGTTGCCCCCTCTCCCTCTCCTTTTGATCTGTATATAGAACCGTTGGCCCAAATCATTAGGTCTAGCGATGTTTTTGTCCCATTTGAATATAGGGGTTGGTCAAAGAAACTAGCCCTGTATGCTGATGATCTGATGATTTTTACAAAAGAATCGCCAGAGATCTTGCAAAAATTGGAACAGCTCCTAACAGAATTTGGGAAGATATCAGGGTATCAAATCAATCCTCAAAAACTGAGATTATGACATGGAACTGGCAATCTAGCTCGCCTTTAGTTCACCATCAAATAAGATATCTGGGTATTCAAGTCACTCAGAATATTAATGATTTGGTCCATGTTAATTTAGAGGTTAAAAGGAAAGAGATTAGAGCTTTATTGAAATCTTGGTGTAATCTCCCATTGTCAATCCTTGGTCGCTCCAATCTTGTTAAAATGTTGATTCTTCCCAAAGTGACATTTATTTTTGATGCAATCCCCTTATTATTTAGTTCTGTTTCTTTAAAAAAGCTGCAATCCGATATTAATAGCTTCCTCTGGGCAGACAAAGGGGTGAGGATTGCATGGAAGAAATTGAGATGTGAGAAAGCAGCCGGGGGAATAGCTAGCCCGGATTTTGGGTGCTATAGCTGGGCTTTCCTTTTTAAGAACATAAGATCTCTCCTTCTTGACTCCATTTATTTTACGCCTTACCTTTTAGCTATGTCCAATAGTATACCGCAGGGGGGCGATGGGCTGCTTTTTAAATTCGGCCATCCCAAATTCTTTAAAAAAATCAAATTGAAGGTGATACGGTCGGCTTGTGATTTATGGTTCCAGATGAGGAAACGGTTTAAAATTCCATATTACTGTGCTACTGCCCCATATGGAACTCTCCAGGAACGCCACTATGTTTAAATGACGGATTATCCGCCCCTCTGTGGGAAAATGGATTTCAGAAGTGGGGCCAATTATTGCCGGATAATAACCTTTTGTCATGGGATGAGCTTAACGTTCAAACAAATCAAAGGCTATCAAGATTTAAATTTTATCAGCTATCCCGTTGGGTCACAAATCAGGAAGGTAATGAAGTTAGCGATGAAGAATTGGAGAGTAGGTTTCTAGCACCGATTGGCCAGAGTAAAGAAGTGGCGAACTGGTACTGGATTTTGATTAAAGGAGATCCGCCACCTCTGCCTATGGAGGAGCCCTGGAGAAGAGAACTGCCTTACAGCAATATTGCATCCTTCTGGCAAGTATCTATATCTACTTTATGGAGCGTGGTTAAAGCTGCATCATTAAGGAGAAATCATCTGTTCACACTCCACAGAGCCTATTGGACCCCGAAGAGGCTTTCTAAGATGGGAGGCGGAGAAAAGGTCTGTGTGAAATGTAACCTGAGAAGCGCAGATGATGTGCATATGTTTATGCAGTGTCCTCGGATCCAGGGCTTCGGGGGCCAAGTTGGTAAGATTATCTCTGAAGTGATGGGCCAAGAAATTCAGGTAAGCCTGGTGCTAATTATCTTTGGAATCTTACCTGATGACAGTAGTACCATTAAATTGCCAAAACTTCAAGCTTCATTACTATTTGTTTTAATCTTGCTGGCAAGAAGAGAGATCTGTTTAAATTGGATAGTGTCTAATGCTCCAAATATGCTAAATTGGGTGTCTTCGGTTAAAAGAATTCGCAAGTTGGATATGGGCTGTGGAGTAAAGAAGAGAACTAGATTTTGGGGGTCTGGGATAAGTGGGCTAATACTCTGGGTTCCACAACTTCCTAGTATGTAGAATAAGTCCAATGATTATGAAGCAAGTGAGTTTTTGGGATAATGGTTTAGGTATAAACCATGGGCCAGATACTATCCTTGACATCCCTAAGTGTCGTGCGGTTGGTGTCTCTAGAATCCTTGGAGGTGGAAAGAATATTGGAGGGTCATACATCCCCTCCAATGGGTCCAGGAGAGCGCCTCGGTTCCGCGTTATGACCACTCACTTTATTTCTTGAATGAGGACAAAAAAAAACAACAAAAAAAACATGGCGGGGTGGTCGTGGGCCCTTTGTCAAGAGGCCCTGTGTCTCTGGACTTGGCTGGAACTGCAGGGTATTTCCCTGGTGGTTGACCTCATGGAAGGATCTCTGAACGCCAGAGAGAACAAACTCAGCCGAAGATGCCTAGCTAATCATGAATGGCGTCTCCATCCGGAGGTGGTGCAAGGTCTCTTTTAGCAGTGGGAAGAACCTTGGTTACATCTGTTTACCATCGTTGAGAACGTGCAATATCAGCAGTTCTGCGCACTGGAGTTTCCAAAGCAGCTCTCGCTCGGAGATGCTTTTCGTCTCCAGTGGAGCTCAGGCTTTGTATTCTGGAAGTTTCCATCACAGAAATGTAAGGAAAATATGTGACTTCAGGCAGTTTGAGGTCTGCAGGGCATTGTAGTTAAGAAACCCTCATGAGATCCATGCAAGGCACCCCAACCCTGAAAACCCCTGGTTGGTTAGTTTTCGATAATGTCTGTGGTTCGTAGGTTTGCATGGGTGGTGCAACAGCACACCCCCAAATAGCGCAACTACCTCTATTGCTTATTATCAATGTAGCGCCTTTTGTGTCGTGGTCTCTTGGGCTACCCACACAAGTGAGGCACTGTTCATATCAGAGGACATGTGGAAACTCAGGGTGGTAGGAAATTTGAGGCTATGTGCACATTACATAACTTTTCACCAAAGAAATATGAGAAAAATGTGTGTTTTTTTTTTTAACCAAAGTTTGACGTTTATAAGGGCTTGGGGGTAAAATTACCTAGCGAGAGCCACTGGACTCCCCTTGTTGTCTAGTTTTCAAAAATATGCAGGTTTGCTTGGTTTCCCTAGGTGCCGGCCGAGCTAAAGTCCAAAGCCCACGGCTACCCACACTGCAAAAAAAAAAAAAAGGTCAGTTTTCAGTGCCAAATGTGATGTGTCTATGTTGCATTTTGGGCCTCTTCTTGTTGCTAGCACTAGACCTACCCACAGAAGTGAGAACATTTTTATTGGGATACTTGGGAGAATGTTAGATTTGAAGGACATTAATGACTCCCCACAGTTTTCAGGACATTCCATCACAGAAATGTGAGAAAAAACCTTTTTGGGTCAAAGCCTAGGGTTAGCAATGTAATCTGGGTAAAGAAAAACCTGGTGAGAGCCACACAAATCACCCCACCCTGGATTGCCCCAGGTGTCTATTTTTCCAGAAATGTGCAGGTTTGTTAGGTTTCCCTAGGTAGTAGCTGAGCTAGGACCCAAAAGCCACAGATGCCCACTTTACAAAACGAGCATTGGCAAATGCATTAGGTTTCACCTATGTGATTATTAATAAGCTGTTTTTTGTAGTAAGTTGTAGCTTGGTGAGCAGTTGTGCAATATAAGTTACTGAAACTCCGCTAAAGTGTTATGACTTGTTTATTGCGAAAGGCATATATTGTGCTGGACACAATGTGTCTGAAATGGCCAACATTTTGGCAGGGGCAGCTACCATTATGCTATGTGTGGAAACATTTATGCTAGCATTATGCCAGAGGTGTAAACCACAATTCAAGCCATATATGGCCATAAATAGGCCATGGATGTCCACAGTATGCCGCAAATTTTAAATAGGCAGGCTGCAAGCCACTATGTTCTTGGTAAGGCCACAATGTCTTTTTTAACCACAAACCACTATGTTCTTGGTCAGACCACAATGCCTTATGTAACCAGACAGCTGTGCTGTCTGGCAAGCTTGACCTAAAAAGTGATAGGCACATGTCTGAATGAATCAAACCTCCGGTAATTACTTTAGGCCTCATTCTAGTGCATTGTTTTTCTTAAAACAAATATTAATAAACACTGCACCACTCCAGATGTGGAAATGGAAATCAGCACTGGTCCACTTACATAGAAACAGTTGTACTGAACTGCCAGGCCATATCCCTGCCTACCAGTAACACCAACAACCCCAGACCATTTTTAGCTTTGCTGGGACTCCATGAGGAGCAGCTTGAGTCCTACGGCACAGTGAGCTATAGGACCATGGCAATGACAGTAACCCTAAAAACAAAATAATGACTGGGTCGTCTGAATTAGTCTTAGCCACTGGTAATTAATTACTCTGGGCTGCATCCAGTCCATCGAGGCAGGAGCACTCCTCTAAGCTACTTTGATAACCTGCCAGTAGAGGCAGACAGCCAATGCATTTGCAGGGTGAACCGAGCCAAGGGTCTAGCTCGAATCTTAGAGTCGAACCCTGAAAATGTTTGCTATGTAAATCAATCAAAATACTTTATTCGGCTCTATTGAGCCATAAAAGTCACATCGAAAGAAAAATCTACATTAATTAATACATATTTAAAAAACATTGAAAATACTTCATAAAAACAGTAAATTATAAAAGCCTTAAATAAAATCACAGTCATAAAGTGAAATGACAAATCAGACGTATACAGGTGCAAATTTCAGTATTTTGATCGTGATTTTAGTGAGATTAAAATATCATTCAAAACAGCATAGACAACACTTTTGTTTCCCAGACCCTGCAAGTAGGAGAAGGTGACTGTATGAAGCCTAGAGCCCAGTGCTCAGAGTACTGGGCTCTAGTCTTCTTTGTCATTAATAAAATGTGCAAAACAAAGTAAAGTGCAGCGTGCTTTGATCGGCTGGGGCTTCACAGTGACAAGGGGGCAGCGTTGAAAACCACGTGCCTTTAGTTGGAAAGGCTGCCAGAAAATGTATAGTATTGAGTCGGAATCTTGTCAGGAGAAACTTATGTCTCTCACTAACAAGTAACTGTATGTAAAGCGCTGGACGTGCTGATAACTCCTCTGTCCTCACAACTGTCCCTTGATCGAGTCCTTTGCATGTGTTGGAAAAAAAGTTATTTTATTTGGGATGAGGTAATGCTAGATAAGGTAGCTGGATTAGGGAAAAATGCTGGAGTGCCTAGGCTTTCAAAGCTCGTTTTAACGTATTTAAGGCAAGGGATATCCAAGTTCATACAATCTAGCAAGATTAATCTGCATAATTGGCCGTCTGGATTCTTCTAAATTCGCTGCCACAGTAAAAGGGGTTGTATTTAATATAATCTTCTAGATAATTTAGCCTACTTCGTCATGGAAAAATGACGTTGAGGTAGAGTATGGGGTTGCCAATAGTCTTCTTATAAACTTATTTTGTACAGTCTGTAGAGCTTTACTGTTTGCATGTCCCCAAATACCCGCACCAAAAGTTGCAACTGATACACATTAACTTTTAAAAATGCAGAGCATTTTGCTTATTGGTTTGTGTCCTAGCCTTTTTGAAAATCTGAAGACTGCGGCATTTGCCGTTTGGAATTGCACCCCTCTTACATTCAATAAAAAAATACCAGTTAAAATCAGGATCAATCGGGACACCCAGTGAAGGTTTTTTTTTTTTTTATTTCTTCACCACCAAGTAGGAACTTCTTGGTATTGGACCATTTTCGGCACACTTCATTACATATGACTTGGTGCTGTTAGTTTTTAGACCTAGATTGTCCATAAAATTATTAAAAGCATCTAATAGGGATTGTAGGCCATTAGCTGTTCGGGCAAAGAGAACAGCATCGTCCGCATAAAGTAACAGGAATTTCTTGTGAATTCATCTTAGGGAGCTCTTTACCATACCTTATCAAATGATCTCCCAAAGCGTTAATATAGATTAAGAGGAGGAATGGTGCCAGGACACATCCCTGCCTAACCCCTGTTACTGATGAAGTCCTCAGTGAGATCCCCGTTCATACTGTAGCGGACTCTGGCTGCAGTGTGAGCATGAAGCCTGTGAAGCATGAAAATAATTGCACAGTCTATGCCCAATTCAGAGATTATTGACCATGGTCTTAATCGGTCAACTGTGTCAGACACATGTTAAGTCCATAAAGCGAGATGGACACATCCTTTTTAGGCCTTTGTAGAGTTTTGGACAATAAGAGACAGATTTAATGTCTGTTCAACTGTTCCCACGCCTGGACAGAACCCAGACTGTAGATCTGATAGCCCCAGTGTCTCTGCAGCCCAGCTTTCTACTTTGGCCAACATAACCTGTCCTAAGAGCTTAACCGTGCTATCCAGGAGTGAAAGTGGCTGGTAGCAGTGGGGCTGGCTTTTATCACCCTTTTTAAAGATAGGAATAATGATAGCCTCTTCCCATGTTTTGACCAAGGGGCCAGAGATTGCACTTCTTAGGACATTAGTTATAAAGGGTGCCCAGAACTGTGGAAGGGATTTGAAGATGTCTGAAGGAATCCTATCGGTTCCTGGGGATTTCTCAGAGGGGCTATTATTAATGGCTAAAATGGCATCAGAGACCTTGATGGATCTACTCAATTCCAGGCTAGCAATGGGGTCACAGATAGCTATGGCTTCATTATCTTGGATAGAAGACTGTCCCTTCGGGCCGAAAATGTTCGAAAAATAGGTCACCCAGAAATCGCTTGAAACAACACACTCTACTTTAGGCAGGGACTCACCCAGGAGAGTCTGGGACTTTACTACTTGCCAAAAGGCTCTGGAGTCTTTCAGCTCACTAGCAGCTCTTAGCTCCCCCAGGCCGTTTCCCTTATCTGTCTTCCTTTTCAGAATAGCTTCTTTACAGATTTTTCTGGCTGTTACTCCCAAATTGTCTTGTGGGCATTTGTTCAGAGCAAGTTTTAAAAGCTTGTGAGCTTTAGAACAGGTGCTATCATCCATCTTGGGTTAGTACGGGTTTTTCAGCTCTTTTAGTCAGTTTGTCTGCCATATACGTTTTAAGGGAGGTAAAGGCCTGGATCACATGGATTAGAGTCCTCTTGTAGGATCTGATAAATCTCCACTTGATTGTGTGTGAATAGTTCTCTGTGGAAGGCTTCCTTATCCATCTTTCCCCATCCAATACTTACCCCTTTGTTTTTATTATATTCAATTTGATGCTGGGGAATTTTCAGAGTATCCCTGGGTAAGAAGATGTAGCCTAACGGCTAGGGTGGTCGATCTCAAATCTGGGGAACCGGGTTCGAGTCTCGGCAATGACACTCAACATCCTGTGATTCTGGGCAAATCCCTTAATCTCCCCGTGCCTACGTGTCCTTGTGTAACGCAAGTGGTGCTCATGAAAAGCGCTCCGATACCTTCGGGTCAAGTTCGCGCTATAAAAAACTACGGAAAAAAAGAGTAAATGTAGCTCCAGGGTTAGTGGATTGTGGTATACATAAGTATGCATGAGGCCATCGTTTTACTAACTATGTAAATCATGCAACAAACATCAGGCAAAATCGGATAAATTTGCTTTCAAATTTAAGAAATGTATATTTCGATGACATGTGAAACTCTGACATTAATACGTCACATTATAGCACTGCACTGAGAAGTGTTTACTAAAAGTAATACTTTTTAAACAATCAGTGAACTAAGAGTCAAAGCAGTTTTTATGTTAACCCCATAGTGCCCCAGATTATTAAAGAGCAACATTGTAGTCTATTAAATCAAGAACAAAAGATTTTTGTACACCTGGTATTCTGAACTCACATATTTGAAAGTACTTTCATACATAATGAATAAGAAGTTTTGGTGACATAAAATATTTGCCCAAGATCACACAAAGTAATCCGTGAAGCTGCAATTTATACAGGTATTTTGGTTTCACTTTGTACAAATCAGCCTGGAAATGGCTGATTTCCTTACGTTAAGAATTTGTGTTTGCCTCTTTGTGCCTTTTTTTAGCAGTTTTTACATAGCGTGAACTCAACCCAAAGGCCAAATTGGAGGGCTGTACATGAGCGCAAGTTGTTACATTATAAAACAAGCAGTGCAACAATACATGCTGTAATCCTCGGCGGGACCTGCATCCATGCCTGCCGGCATGGTTAATAAGCTCGTGCAACGGCGCGTGGAGAATCTACACTCTGCACTTGGAGGGGAAAGTGGGGGAATTCTGAACTGATGTGGTGCATGCGTAACAAATCATGTGATCTGCATTGTCATTCCCCCCATTTCTGATTTAATTGGTAATGCTGCTTAAACGTGTCACGATTAGGACGTCCGTGTTGATAAAACGAACAGCGGGAGGGGATTGTGAAACAAATACATGGGAGTGTGGGAAACAACGGAGGGAAGGGGGGAGGTGACAGAGCGAGGAAAAGGAGTGAGCTGGGATAGGAAAGGAGAGAAAGGTAAGAGTGTTGATGGTGCAAAGTGAGAGTGACAGGCAGCATGAGTAACCGGCAGTGAGGCACACGTGGCACTGGAATAAGTAGAGAGAGACAAATAAGCGAGAAGGAAATCCAGGGTGGTAAACATGGCCAATGAGCGGAGGGGCGTGGAGGACGAAGAGGATATATAATTAAAGAACTATGGTGGAAGAGAAGGCTGGAGGGCAGCACTGACAAAGAGGAAACAAGCAAATAAAGTGGGAGCGAACTGTTGAGTGATTGTTTAAAGTATAAGGATGGAGGGCGAAGAATGGTGACGAGTTGGGAGAGTGAAGGCTGGCAGGGAAGAGTGCGCTACGCTATGCAGCATTCAAATTCAAGAGGTTCCACTCAAAGTACTTGGGCCACAGGAGCCTGATAAGAGAAAAACACCCAAGCAACATAGGAAAAGAACGCCTACAACCAATAGAAAGGAGGAAAAGGAAAAAAAAGGACAAGCACACGGACCAATAAGAAGGGAAGACGAAGGGAAGGCAGGATGTAAGCCCCTTTTGAGATATATTTAATACAATAGATTCCACAAGTACAGCGCAGGTAAAACCTAAAAAGGGCCAGCTCTGAGTGGAAAAATGCAAAGTATCCATGATGCGTTTTGGGCCGTTTCCTGTCGCAGCACTAAGCCTACCCACACAAGTGAGGTACCATTTTTATCGGGAGACTTGGAGAAATGGTAGAAAATGTGTTGCTCTCTGCAGATTCCAGAACTTTCCATCACAGTAAGGTGAGGAAAATTTATTTTTTTATTACAAGTTTGAGGTTTGCAAGGGATTCAGGGTAAAAAGACCTGGTCTGAGTCACGCAACTCACCCCACACTGGATTTCCCTATGTGTACAGGTTTGCTAGGTTGCCCTAGGTGCCAGTTGAGCTAGGGACCAAAACCTACGCCAACACACATTGGAAAAAAGAGGGTCTGTTTGGAGTGGAAAAAGGTTACGCGTCCATGTTGTGTTTTGACCCGTTCCCTGTCGTGGGCACTAGGCCTACCCACACAAGTGAGCTACCATGAAAAACCATTGTACGGTGCAGTCAGTGGTTGGCACTGGGCACCTTGGAGAATCTACAAAACCTGTATATCTCCGCAACCAGAAGGGTCTAGCAGACATAATGGTATATTGCTTTTGTAAATCGGCAAAATTTTATATGGAACAAATTCAATGCATCAAAGAGACCGTAAAATCACACAAAATAATCAGTGAGTATACAGGGATTAGATTAAACTGATGCTCAATTAGCCCACTATGAAAATAGGCCTAATTCTGTTTGCCCCCCCCTGTGAGCTTCTTATGTCGAAAGAGAGTCATGTGGTACTTCAGAAATCTAGAAAATGACTACAACTTAGACCAGGTAACAAAAATCAGTGCAAAACAGATACACAGCTGCAGATTAATTCCTGTTCAAGTCACATTCTTACATATCTCAACTGCATCACAGAAAACTAGCAGCAAGAACCCGCTTCCTTTCACCACCTATCTACAGGCCCACCTTGTCAAACAGTACTTACAATAACGTTACACAACAAACTGTTGATTTCTTTCTCATGTTGGTCCCCTACTGTTCGTTACATTTGTTACATATTAAGATGTTCTTTCTCCCTCATTTCAATGTAACCGTTACTTTTGAATGTTTCATTATAAAGTTACTCAATATCGCGGAGGTCTAAGCACGCTATGTAAATGTCAAAAATAAATAGTGTGTGGAAAGCATAGAAACCAAATCAACCTGAAATTTCAACATTCTTCATTCTAAATTCAGATTGCTCCCAAACCAAGAACAACCAAGTGAAAATGCAAAGAAAGTAATCTGGAAAACTCACCGTGGTCTACAGAACAGCTTACTAGTTTCACGTCACAGTTGGTAGACTCGTCAGGCAAGGCATGGACAAATGCTGCCTTGAGTCCGTTAGGTAGAGATGCATCAGAGACTGGACTCTCACAATGTGTGGAGTAAATCTGAACTGGATCCAGTCCCTGGTTAGTGCTTGGCAGCCTTGTGCCATCAGGGTTCAAGACTGGCCTGGGACTGTAAAAGCTCCCATTTGCCTGAGCATCCAGTGTCAGAGTTTTGGGGGGCAAGAGCTGGGGAAGGCAGTGCGTGTGACCTGAGGGGTTCATGTGAGGGTCAGAGGTCTCTGTCAAACCATGGGTCTTTTCAGCAGATTTTTCAGGAGGGCTCTCCACTCGGGTCACAACAAAGATTTTATGCCCCCGCCCTGGACTAGAGACAGAAATTCTTCTTTCATTACTTTCCGAATCAACACGCTCTGGCGACCTGGGTGGGTCCCCTTCACTTTTGCCCTGGAAATCAGAATGGCTATCTTTCTGGCTGCTTGGTGGAGCAGAACTTCCACATGTGCTGCAAGTGTCATTCTCAATTAATATGGAGCCTAACGGGTGAACAACAGTTTTCACTGTGCCAACATTTTGATCATGACCTTGACCAGTGACCTTGACTGTAGCCTCCTCCTCATCCTCTGTATCGGAATCGGACTCCCAATCTGCAGTCTCCCCTGTCTCCTTTACTTCATCTACGACACTGTTCACAGCATCCTCATGGTTCGATACTAAAACTTCGACTACTTCCTCTGCCTGCTCTGTAGACTCTGTTACGCTGATTTCATTAATATCTTCCACAATCACTTCTTCAGCTGCTGGCTCAGTGATGGTAATCTCAGGCATGGAGGCAGAGAGCTGCATTTTATGCTCATTTTCCTCTTTCTCTTTGGCCAAAATGAAGTTGCGTTTGCATCCATTCTGGATTTCAGCAAGCAGGGCTTTCTGTGTGTCAATAAAACTCTTCACCTGGGAAATAGAAAAATAGCAATTGAAGTACAACACAATTCAAACAAAATTATTTCTTATTTTTGAACATCCAGGGTTACCAATACTTTATGGAGCCTGAACAACTTTGCAGTGTAAGTACTTATATCAAACCTACTAATACCCTGAATCGAATGCTGTAAACTGGTTTAGGAACATTGGGAGAGAGTTCATTAACATACTAACATCAATTGAACTTGGCTATAATCCCTCAATTTGTACCAGCATTGTGTAAGAATGAGCATACACGATATATCATTTTCTGTAAAGATAATTTTTCTTTATGCGCATCCTAATGACAATGCTTTGAAGATTCTGAGGGGGTATATGTCACTTTCATGTGGCTCGCTGACTCAGTGAGAGTCCTTATTTGAAGACCTCCTTCAGGAAATGAAGGTTTCTACCAACAACACTGACTGCAAACCCTAGCTGATGGAAGCCAACTTGAAGCTGGAGGTTGATCATACAGAGAAATAGGATCCAGACTTGAACCAGAAGCTGTCAACTGCCGGAAGGCATGGGATAGACAGTGCATAAATATAAGTGATTTAAGAACTAGAATCTTTGTGATTTAGCTGGAGCAAAAGGTTTTGCATTTGAATATCACAAGGGTGACAAACATACAAATTTTAGAGGTGCCGTCCCTTTTTGAGCATGTTTAGGGTCATTAGTCTTCCTTTAGATGGTGTCTTAGGTGCTCTCTTCGCAGTCTCTGGAAATATGCAGGGTATTTAGAATTCCAAATAAGGTACCAGGAGCTAGAGAGCTACAACCCCTGGTGCTGGGTTTATGACTGCTGACCTGAAGGACAATTTACAAAGAAAGGTGGTGACAAACCATTGCTGCAAAAAGATTTTGCTTTCAAAGGATGCAAATGTAATTTTTTCCAGTCTGAATTGACAATGCAACTGTTTCCAGACCTTGTGAGATCACCAGAAAAAGATCTTTAAGAATCAGAACTGAGAGAAGGGCATAGACTCCACCTTGACTTCTGTACAAGCATTTGATAAAACAATGGCTATGTAATACAGCTTATTAAAATGTTCCATTGCAGTGTCCACAAACTGAAAAGAAGTCCTAGCGTTATATGTTGATTTGAAAAAAAAGAAAATGTGTCTGGTGTTTTAGTAAGAGTGTTTCATGTCATGTCAGCAGCATGGTGCTGATGAATGTTACTAAATTTCGTAAACGCACTTTCTAGTCGGTACTCAAACTGAAAACTTCTCACATTGTTAATCTCCTTGGCACCAGACTGGAATAGGAAACTCTTGCAATAGCTGGGTCTGAGGAATAGACTTACACAAGGAAAACCTGTCAAATAGGCAGGTAAAAGGACCCTCACTATAATCTTGAAAATTGATGCAGCAGTGCCTGGTGAAAGATTGGACAGATGCTGACGTGACTTCCTGGCAGATGTCCAAAATCAGAACACCCCAAGTTAGAGCTGTAGTGCGGCTTTTACTCCAGTGGAATTGAGCTATATGGACCTCGCTATTGGACAAGGCATAACAGTTTGATTCAGGGGACAATTCAATATGATAAGATCTGCCCTTCCTTTTCTCAAACTCAAACAGTTGTCCAACACCACACCACTTAGTCCCATCAATAAAGACTTAAAGGGCGCACAGTGGTTCTAACCAGTGTAGCCTCTCCTACTCTTTAGATGGTTGCAAGGGATAAAAGAAAGTAGAATGATGGGCTACACTGAGTAGAAAGTTAACACTACTTTTGGAAGCAAGGATGCATGGGTCCTAAGTTCGAGCCTGACAGGGAAAAAAGTGTACATGAAGCTGAACTGACAAAGCCATCATCTCCCTGACACAGCATGCAGAAGAGATGTCAATGAGAAACACAGCTTTCAAGGTCAAGACCATCACAAAACAGCTGTGTAAAGGCTCAAATGGAGACTATATTAAGGTCCCATGTTGGCATACTAAAGAGAGCTGGTGAAAACATGTGAAAACCCTTTTAAGAAAAGTGTGACAACGGGGGACTTGAGTAATTAGGGATAAGGCAAATGCGGAAGGGTCGAAAAAGCCTATAAGAAATCATTAATAGTGCACACTGCAAAGCCTTACCAAACAAAAGACAGAACTAAAAGAAGCTCACACAGTAATGCCTGTAAGAAATCAAGTTGCTTCTCCTCACACCAGGTGACAAATTTAGCACAACATCTTGAATATATAGGCTTTAGAGTGGGTGGGGGACCAGGGCAAGCCAGATTGATACCCACAGCTTACGACAGAAGGTCGAAACATAACAGCTGGTACCACTCTATCTCAGCACATGAAGGAGTAGATTATGGAAGGTCTGTGACCTGCAATTGGTATGATCCAACTAAAGAATGAAGATACTGCCTGTGAGACTGAGTACTCACTTGAAAGTAACTGTCCTGAAGATTCAGGTGCAACATCAAATCCTTGTGGCTCAAGGTCAGCAGAACTACTGCAAGGGTCATCATCTTGAACATTTCGTTATTGAGGAAGAAGTTCAGAAACCAGATGTCCAGAACTAGTCTCAAACCGCTGTCCTTCTTGGGGACCATGAAGTACTTCAAGTAACAACCCAATCCCTGGTCTGTCTTGGGCACAATCCGGACTGCTCTCTTCGCAAGCAACACTACCACCTCCTTGGAGAGAATACTAGTGTGATCCGCCGACGGTGGAGTGTAAACTGGGGAATCTTGGGTGTGGATGTCCAAAAAAGGGAGGGCATAACCAACTTCAACAATTTGGGGGTCTAACTCTACATGGTCATTCCTCAGTTACTGTATAACATGACACAGGGAGAATTTAGCCAAAGATGGGTCCAAATCTGGGGCTGGGGCTGGTGCCAAAACCTGATCCAGTACCACTGGAGCCATGAGTAGGTGGAGGAGTAACTGGCAGGGTCTATAACAAAGAAGTAGAGGCACTGCCCTGTGCCAGAGTGGGCCGACTTTGCGCAGGGTGAGGTCGGGTTGGGAAGGGCCAGTCATTGAAAATTTGACTGGGAACCCAATAGGTCAGTAGAGTTAGAAGGCATGCTAGAGAGCTGGCATGAATTTGAAGACGTGCAACATGGCCTTTTTGAACTTTCTGCAGAGTTGAAGATTGCCTTGAGGACGTGCGGGGGGAGGGGGTGATTCAATTTGTAATTTAGCTCTGGGTCCCAGGAGAAAGGCAAAGCTAAAGTTGGGTTTCTGAAACACTGACTGAGTGACTTCTACCTAGACTGGGAAAATGTGGACATCCAAGAGTCTCATTTGCTTTTCGTATGTTTTTTTTGGCTTGTCTTCTCAACTTCATTTTTAACTTACATGATGAGGGTGATCTCGACTAGGATCAACCTTCTGATCTGAATCAACCATGGTTCTTATGTTTAGCAAGAGCTTGGCTTTCGGTTCCTGATTCATTTGGGGTCAACAGGGCCAATTTGTCACAGAACCTGGAGTCATATTTGCTGCCAAGAGGATCCTCAACCTACATCTGTTTTTCGGCACGCAAAACACGGTTGCAATCCTTCCAGGATAACATCCTAGCATGCTGCCAAAATAAGATTTTTTTTAAAAACTTTTTATTGGCATTTTGTAGATATCATTACAAGGAACAAACTACAGGCATACCTTTGTACAGCATTGTCGGATATAATGACATGAATCCGGCAACTGTATTTCCTTAAGGACACTGCAAGTAATTGTTATCATACATATCTCCTTATTGTTTGTCAATAAGTGATCTAATAAAACCATACTGTCCCTGGTGTACAATTATACATGCTGTTACTCGTTATGTATTTTGTTCACGTTTTCCACATGGGTGGCCAACGCCACATATTAGGGTAGGACGATACAATCCAAAATTAACAAATTCACTTTTTAAGAAAACTTCAAACTATAAACTTAAACCATTGCAGAAGAGTGTTGACGTTTCAGATCCAACTATACATATCGGGGGGGGGGGAATCAGGCCCCGCAAGTTCACAGAGGGAAGGGAGACCAAGGGGAGAAGTTCTCCCCCTCTAGCATCTCCTATTAATCGCACATTCCCACCCCACCACATTGTGTAAACCCGGGAACATCAACATGGCCCAAAACCACCCCTGCAGGGGAGGGGCAGGACAACTGCGTTTCGTTATCAACACTCGAGTCTTCACGCTTCCCTCCCCTCTCCTCCTCCCTAGTTTGCGTCGGATGTTCCCACAACACCATCGCCTCCTTCCCTTGGTCAGCTATGGGGCGCTTCCGCATCCCTCTCGCCAAAATAAGTTGGTTAACCAAAATAGTTTGGTAAAAGTACTGAAATTCGTAAGAGCAAAGCTCAAACCCACGTCGGAGGGTGCAGAAATAGAGGAATAGATGTCATCACACAGGGGTGGCGCCTATACGCAGCTGCAGCATCATATACAGAGGATGGAATGGAATTGTGACGGAGGCCTAGGGTGCTAATGGCTGAAGTTTAACAGTTATTGCCAAAGCTTCTGGAAATTCACAAGATGAGGCCGCTGTAGGCAGCAGTAACCCTCAAAATGCCCATCATTTCATTTTGCTTCACCAACAGACAAGAAACAAGATAAATCCTACTACAAAATCTAAACAAGCTGATCACCTGATATTCTATATGTCTCTCCCTCAAAGAGAATCTCAAACTTGCAAGGATTGCATCAGCAGTGGGATCCTACACATTCTTGGTCTCCCCGAAGGAGCTGAAGATGGTACCAAATCCAGTGTTGAATTTTTAGAATCCTGGACTTCACACACTATAGGTATCATGTTCAACAGAGATCTGAACAGAAAGGGCACACAAAGTTACACTGATAAAAGCTAAATCAACAAAGTTCTCTAGAGTTAGGACATTAGAATCCCTGCATTATCAACATCTGGAACCAATCTATGGGCACACGAGGAAAGTAGAACTCTGTTTGGGAAGACTACTCTGAAGAAATAATAAGGAGAGGTAAGGGGGTAAACCTTCTCGGCTCCTTTCTGCAACTCTCAAGATTTAAAGTTACACGAAAGGGAAAGCATTTATCTTGATGGATGCAGCTGATTTGGAGACATTGAATTCTAATCTTTCTCAAGAGTGAAACAGACATGCGCGACAAGGTAGTAATATATGCACAAAAATCATATGTAATCTGGTTGTTGCCCAGCTGAAAACCCTTGACAACCTTGGCTTCCACATGATACAATTGATTTGTTTGACATGACTGATCTGTGTGATTTTTATGTACTGAAATAGTTCACTATTAGCTTCTACTTATGTTTTACATATCCTGTGATGCTCTCTCAGACTTACACATATATTCTTCTATACATTCATGCACATGAATGCAGTTAAAATATGAGTTGCTTCCACATATTAATGTATTTAAATATAGGCAAGCATGTAGGGCATATCAGACTAGGACTATAAAAGTCTTGAGACAAAATATGCTGTTTCAGTCTATGAAGTATTGATCCAAGTTAACCTGTATAAATTGCTATACACCCTGGGACATGGCCCAAGTCTCCACTAAGTTACAGCTATACTGTTTAATTGCTAACCATTGGTTTTGTGTCCTGCTTTATTTTCTTACAAGTGCCACATGGTACTTCGGTCTCTCTTATACAATTTCATTTTTTGGGGGGGTGGAGGAAGGGTGAGGAGGCAAAATTCTTTTGGCCTCCAAAGCTCCTTTATTTGCTGATTTTTGGTAGAAATGTTTTCAGCAATATAACAACATACCAGACAATAAAGCAACAGTTCTTGTATCAGCCCCCACCAGTAACCCATTGCTCATACATGCAAGTATTTTAACTTCCAGCTTGACCAGCAGACCATCCTGCAATGCCTTGAGTTCAGGTCGCCTCCAAACCAGTGCAGGCGCAGTGGCAACCCAGCCTGTGTACAAGCTGGAGCCTGCTGAGGATGGCAGGCAAACAGGTGTTTCGGTCAAGGAATCATTTAGGTGGAGTCCTAAGGTACTGAAGGACACGGCTCCTTCACTCCTCTGCGATGCTCCTTTCAGTGGTTCAAGTCGCGTAACTGGAGCCATATCACAAGTCCTGGGGGGTCGCACTAAGTAGGCGTGTTTGTAGAGAGTGCCAAATGTCCTTTGGCCTATTGCTCAGGGGTACGGAAGCATAATATAGTTCTAATTGGTCATTGCAATATATAGGATATGATAAGGAGGACTTAGTGCTGAATATGCCATTCCTCCCCACGCACAGGCCACCCGCCTTTTAGTCAATAGCAGCGCTACAGAGATGAATCTCCTAATTGTTACACGTAGGTGTTTTGTATAGCCTAAAAGGGCCATCTTGGGGGTCGGAGTCATTTGTATGTCTATCATTTCACACACGTGCTCAAATATCTGTACGCAGTCCGCTGCAATCTAGGGACAGTGCCAAGCTAGGTGAAGGAAATCTGCATTCAGTGTACAGCAACATGCACAGCTGACAGTATTTACAGCACCGTATTTGACTAGTTTAAGAGGGGTACTGTACATCAGTAGTAAAAAATTGAAATGGACGAGTCGAAGATGACAATTTGGAGAAAACATGCCAGTTTGTTTACTGCAAGATGGCCGTTCGTGCTCAATAACTGTGCCCCAGAGCAGTTTTCCATTTAGTTTTAGAGGCTGGAACAGTCAGCGGGGCATCTGCCTGTATTGTGGTATATAATTTACTGGTCAAGTGTTAGTTAGAAGGAAAATATGAAATGTCAATGTAGACAATCTTTGTTTTCTTATTTTTCATCTTTTATTTTGTCTTTTGTTCAATTGTTAGGTTCCTTAGCCAAAACGTGTTTCGTCGCGATATGGGCACAATAACCCGCGACTTCTTCAGGGCTAAGAGAATTGTACAAAAAATAAACAATATAGCGAGCGCTTAGAACTAAGATCACAATGAATCACCTCAGAGTGACTTTCGTGTCAAAACCACTCTAAATCTAATCCATTAAGTTGGTTAAAATCGGAACACCTTTACGCAGTCCTCTTTCTCTGCATAGCATTCACGGCAAAGCAAGATTCAAGTTGCCAAGCCGAGGGACGCTAGAACTTGGTTGGAAGCGTACTCGCATCGGAACTTCGCTACGAAACGCACGTACCGGTAAGATGCTTAGTGATTCTTGGTGTCTATCGATATATTTGCATAGACAATGCCGAGGCCGATAGTGACATGGCCCTTTTCTTTACTTCTTCCCGATAGGACCGGTAACACACATGGATCGTTACCCGCACTCTCGAGACAAAGGGCATCACCTCTATATTTAAGGACGCCCCGATTCGGTTTAAGGCATACTTTTAGTCTAATGGGACAACTGTTTCGGTAAGCAGCTAATAGCAGCGGATGGTGATTTTTGTTGATTTCTCATATACAATTTATTGGATTAGATTTAGAGTGGTTTTGATGTGGTTATGTATCTTTACACAGGTGGTTTATTCCCCATATTTGGGGTTTTGTCTTCCCTACACTATTATATGGAGCACTCAATTCCCAGGACTTTCATAAGGACACAATATAAGTAGATCTGGATTATCACTACCTTCGGGACGGAAATATAACAGAGAGGAAGGTAGGTGTTTTAAATTAAGAAATAAAGCTATCCTAATTAGAAAGAAATTTGTCCCTAGGCGAGACAACCATACCAATTCATAATTATCCTTCTGCTACCAGGTATTGCATCAAGAAGACGTAGGTACTTTTCTTTCCCCCTTTTCATTATCAGGGGCTCAAGCTCTTATCTTACAGGCACAGTGTCGATTTAACTCTTTACACAAATATTGGGACTATATATGGGATATTTATGCTTGCATTTCACTTAAATACAGTTTTAGAATGATAGTGCTCATGCACACCAAATGTTTGTTGTGATTTTGTTTGAGTTTAAGATGAACTTTAAGGCGGTTTGATAACTAAGAACTATGAAAATGAAACCATGCGCATGAGTTTCCACTACACGATGTCACTATGATTAAACATAAGGCAGCTAAAGTTATCACAAAAGTCAAAGTGAGTTGATTAATTGTGATCTAAGTTCGAAGCGCTCCCTATATTATTTATTTTTTGTACAATTCTCTTTGCCCTGAAGAAGTCTCAGATTATTGTGCCCATATCGCGATGAAACGTGTTGGCTAAGTAACCTAACAACTGAAAAAAGACAAAATAAAAGAAAAATAAGAAAACAAAGATTGTCTACATTGACATTACATATTTTGCATTGATTGTATTTGCTTGTGCTGGGGGATCTTGCTAAAGTTGTTTTGTTGGTTTCACCACATAGCAGAGAGGAGGGTGGTTCTCTCTCTACCTCTGCAGCACCGCTTTCTGACTCGAACATTTGACATATTATACTGAGAACTTCCCTGTGAGGCACCATTTCCCTACAAAACTTACCGCCCGTTTCCTTTTTACTTTTTAGTTAGAAGGAAACGTTAAGCGCAAAGAGTACTTTGCAGGACCTTGGTCCCTGCAGGAAGGATAAGTAATGTGCTTTACAAATGGCGTGCATGCATAATTGAACAAGTTACTTACCTTCAGTAATGCCTTATCTGGTAGAGACAATATAGCTGCAGATTCCTTACCTTAAAATTATCCCCAGGTGTCAGACTGGATGCGGACATTTTTCGTGAGCAGTACACCTGCACTCCTTTAGGTGGTGTTATTTGGCTCCATGTGGCATTGTCTGTGCTGGAAGTGACCTGTGCAGTGCCTATATTGGTGCCAACTTCAGTTTCATTTCGCGACTTTGCACACCAGGAGCGTGGAGCCACAAAGAAAACTGGTCATTGGTGTAGAAAACTAGGGCTGTGGACAATAAGTTATTTACCTTCGGTAACACCTTTTCTGGTAGCAACAAGATCTAGCTGCAGATTCCTTACCTTTGAATTATCCCCAAGCACCAGACTGGATACGGAAACTTTTCTATAGCAGTACCTCTGTGAGTCGGTAGAGGGCGTCGATCAACTCCGTAACGGCGTCGTCCACCGGCTGTGACGTCAGAGTCCATATAAGCTCTCCCCCAACGCGCTGACGTCAGTTTCTTTTGCACTAAAACGCAGAGCCACGTATAGAAACTGCTATGGAAACAGTGTGCCCTAAAAGAATCTTCTATTTGAAATAAGTTTATATAAAATAATTATTTTATTGTTGTCAATGAAAGGCACAAGAGTGCATAGAAGGGATCTGGAAAAAAAGGAGAATCCGTTCGCAGATCGGGGAGGATAGATGGGTCGGTAAGGAATCTGCAGCTAGATCTTACCTCTACCAGATAAGGCGTTACCGAAGGTAAGTAACTTATTCATCTAATATAGACATCTAGCCGTAAATTCCTTACCTTTGAATGAGATACCCAAGCAATCCTATCCTGGAGGAGGGTCTGCGAACAGAGTCCAATAAAGATCATCAACTGGGCTAACTGGTCTGTATAAGAAAAAAAAAAAGATCGGTGCCAGAAAGGGAGGTGAGGATGAAGACATCCCACCAGAAGCATAGTGGAGAACCACGCACGGAACCAAATCCACAACCGTGCAAGAACATGGGAAAAGACACCATAGTAGAAGACTAAGACGAATTGGAAAGAACACTCCACATAAACATAATACTACAACGGCCCCAGTAATGTCAACCGGGAGAAGCGAACGGGGCTGAAGGCCAAGGACAAAAGGTAAAACGGAGTCAAAGCTCCAAGCCACAGAAGTAAGCAATGCAGAGAGCACCAATTAATAGTTTAAGAAAGGCATTGCGAGCAATAACAAAAATCATGTCATAGACCACGCGTGTTCAGAGGAAACACGGCGAAGAGGAAGGAA
Source organism: Calotriton arnoldi (assembly GCA_963921515.1). Taxonomy (NCBI): domain Eukaryota; kingdom Metazoa; phylum Chordata; class Amphibia; order Caudata; family Salamandridae; genus Calotriton; species Calotriton arnoldi. Next base: position 795,224 of record CAWUFW010003811.1, on the reverse strand, counting down.
GCTCTCTGGGACAATGCAATGCAGAATCCTCAGGGGTAGCGAGTTCAAAGCAACGAACATGCGGAAGTCCCTCCAGGACACGAGGAAAAGCACAAGAATGCCAACAAAAACACACTCCGCCCTAGAAGTGAAGCAGGAGAACATGACTTACTATAGAGATACCTAATAAAAGAAGGTATTAAAATAGATATATACACATTTTTTTTTTCTCACTGAAAAAACCAAAGGTTACAGGGACATTATAGTCCGGTTCTGAATTTACTTCACAAAACCATAGAAATTCAGCAGTTATAGTTACACTTATAGTTAAACTTATGCTGAAAAACTATGACTTGTTGCCTTAAGTTACTTAATGGCACGAGTTATAGTATCTTCAGATAAGTTTAACTAGAAGTATAACTATAACTGCCGAATTTCTATGGTTTTGTGCGAGTAAATTCAGAATCCAACTATAACGTTTCTGTAACCTTTGTTTTTTTTAGTGCACACGTTAATATAACCAGCATTACGCACAGCCTTTAGCCGTGTGCGGCAGGGGTTGTGACATTATCTGTATGGGTGTGAGTGTAAAAATGTATATATGTATTTATTTTTTTCAACCACGCTAAATCCACGGATCCCCCCGTGCTGAGCCCCGCAAGAGATCCGCAAATTTCGTGAGTGGTGAAAAAAAAAAAAAACTCTTTCTTCACATTTCTGACTCCAGGACACATGCTCAGACCTCTTTTATGATCAACAATAGAGGGTTCTGGCCGTAATCAGTAAGGCTAGGCCAATCCCTATAAACTATCAACACACATGCCAGTACTGAATCAAAATTCACAATGTACTTGCTCAAATCACACGTGACACTCATTGTGATTGGAAAAAGCTAATTTATTTTTTCTTTTTTGTTTCAAAGGAGAATTGAGAACTGATTTTTTAATACGTTTCCAATCCTATTATTTTTCATTCAAGTCTATTCATTAATTTCATAGACCACAACAAATAACGCAAACATGTTATGAATTGCATGTAGTGTGTACACATAATTTTGACAAAACAACATTAAATACACAACCAATTTGTTTGTTAGAGTTCCACACAAAATTGATAAAATAATAACGTACATGTGAAAAGAATAAAGCAGAAACACAAGAAAAAACACGACCAGCAGGGTTGGGAAGTGTATTTCAAAAACTGCTTATTACGTTTTTTCACAACCCTGGTCTGGGTGAAGACCAAACAGTGTGGTATTCAGTTAACCCGGGTAATTCATTCAAAATTTTGTCAATTGTTTTTAGAGACATTAGTGCATCAAAGGGTTAACCTGATACAAAATACATATTCGCTTGTTTGGTCAAGAAACAAGGTCTACGCGTTTCGAACCCCTAGATTCTTTGGGGGGGGGGGGGGGAGAACTGAAACAAAGCTTGTGTGAGATTATCCAATCTCTACTCCAACCATGGATTCCTTGGTTATACCACGGCTCTTTTTGAGTCAACAGTTGCGGTGGGAGGACTGATCTTGTTGACACTGAAGGAGTTGGTTCAATGTGTAGTCCGGTGTTTGATGGCTTTTGCTGCTGGTTGTTAATACCTTCTGCTTTGCTTGAACCCGTTAGTTGAATAACGTCCTCGCTTCTCCAATGGATTCAGACCTCTTTTATAACATGTACAAGGGGGGGCAGGAAACCTCTCACCTGAACCCTTCATTCACTTTGCAAATACATTTTCAATCCCGGGGACCGTTTCCCCGACAAATAAAATGGAGGCCACATCTTTTCTGTGAAGGTGTGGCCAGCCAATCAGGAGTTCGCAAGTGGGTAAGAATTCGCAGACTGCTCGCAGGTGAATCCATGGGTAATCCGTGTACCCAGATATACAAATTGTTTTTCCAGTTAATATCTCCCAAACTATTGAACAGATTTACACCAAATCACAAAAAGTACAATGTGCGTACCAACATCTAGCTTTCTGCCAAATTTGGTGTAATTCCATCCAGGGGTTTAGGCTTGTTCTAAGATTCTTTGGGATTTAACATGTGAAACGCACCTTATTTTGACCTCCCCTTTTTTTCTCGGTCCGTACTACACGAAACACCAAGAAACTTCCCAGACTCCATCTGAAGTACCGGGCACATTTTATGGAGATTCATCAAGCGGCGTCAAAGATATAGGCATCTGAAAATGGCCGCTAATGGCCTTTTTGATCGTCCTACGTATACCCATTTACTGGAGACTGCCAGTAGGACATATACACACATACAAATATACATACACTTATATACACATACACATATGCATACACACATTACCTACTGGCGGTCGCCAGTAGGTAGTTATAGTTAGGACCTATTTTCCATAGGAAATTCACAACATTCTATTTCCAATAACTTTGGCGCCGGTTGATGAATCTTCGCAAAATTTTCAAAATTTGTGGGGCGCTCCGGTCTGCTCCTATCCTGAAAGTTTCGGGGTAATTCGGCAAGCGGGGGCCGAGAAAAAAGGGGGGTCCCAAAACATGTTTTCCCCATGCAATTTTCCATAGGAAATTTTAGACACGGCTACAGCCCGAACTGCTGAACGGAATTACACCAAATTTGGCAAAGAGGTACTTCTTCGTTCAGAAATAACCCTTTTTGTTAAATGGTGTAAATCCGTTCAGTAGTTCCTGAGAAATTTGAAAAAGAAAACATATCGATATCTGGGCGGAGCCTAACCACACATGTCATCGTGAGATCTGATTGGCTGTCAGCAGTTCATCCTGGAATTGCTGGCAGCCATCTTGGGACCAAATTAAATGATAGTACCCCATTGAAATGCATTGTAGTGAATCGAAGATTTTGAGGGTTACCAAAAGGAGAACTATAAAGGGTGATAACAGACTTTAGTTACATTAGAATTCATTTGTTGATGGTACCATACTAATTTCAGGAATTGTGGTGTGTTCTAAGGTGATTTTACCCTGTGAAAAACCTTCTGCTGGGATATCATGAATCATGTTTGAGAGAAAACTATTTTCACATGCTTGTCCCATACAGTTTTGGAAGGTGCTCCAGAAGCTAAAATGAGAGCATATTTTCTGTAAATTCACATTATCTTTCTCAGTCATGTGAGAATGAAGACTGACATTCTCAGTAAAACATGTACATCCAACAAGGGCAGAGACTGTCAGTTCATTCCTTTGTGTTCTACTGCAGCTTCCCAGTGTTCTAAAGAACAACTAGAGTACTAACAGCCTTACTTATGACAAAAGTATGGCACACCTGAAGCCATCTTGATTGGAATAAACTGGTAACACTTAAAACATTTAATTTAAAAAGGAACAAAATGATGGGGTTAATTTTGCCATAGAAATTATGGTTAGTGCTGTAGAAAGAAAAATTAGGACATGTTTCAAGTGTGATCTCAAAATCTTCCTGTTATATTTCAACAGGAGCAGCCTGTCAGTTGATGCCTTTGTGTTCTACTGCAGCTTCCCAGAGTGTTCTAAAGAACAACTAGAGCGCTAACAGTCTTACTTATGACAAAATTATGGCACACCTGAATCCATCTTGATTGGAATAAACTGGTAACTCTTAAAACATTTAATTTAAAAAGGAACAAAATGATGGGGTTCATTTTGTCATAGAAATTATGGTTAGTGCTGCAGAAAGAAAATTTAGGGCATGTTTTAAGTGAGATCTCAAATCCTCTTCTATTTCATTAGTAAATTCTGATATGCAGACTGAAACAATCACTTTCAATACCAGCAGTAGACTTCCAGTTAACTCCCTGGTGAGCAGTAGCTTTACTACAGTGATCTAATGAACAACTAGAGTGCTAACATTCTGAATTTATGGCAAATGTGTGACATCTGAATGCCTTCTTGATGGAATTAAAGTAAAAACTGAAAGCATTTCCTACTGAGGAGACTGCAGTAAATGACGAAATTAGGAAACTTCATAACAAATAAGTCTCCCAAGATGGCCACCAGAGAAAAAAGAGCCCAAATGTAGCACAAATATCACCCAGATGTAGACCACATATAGCCCAATGACAGAAGTGTGCAAAACACTTTTTATTTTTAGTTTTTCTGCAGTTTTATATAGTGCAAACTGGTCAGGTATTGGAGCGTTACATCTTACTTGGACCCCATATTGCGTATTTTGCACGAAATACATGAGATTGATCTTGCGAAACATTGAACTTTACGATTCTGTTAACCTGAAGTTGCTCTGAACCGGGCTTTGTAACACCCGTTTTTACCTACTGGTTTTAATTAATTTGCACTGTATTGTATTAGGAAAGAGGATTTACTGTTTTTATGTACACTTTTATGATCTATGTTTCTAAATCAGATCAAATAAAGTTTAATGAATTCTATGGCAGGACGGAGGCGAGGATTATGCATATCTTTCCTCACTTTATTTGCATAGCAGTTCAAAGAAAACGTAACAACAATCATTAAACAAAAGACTACACAACCCATGAACCATTAGGGGGTAGTCTCCAAGGCAACTATAGTCCAATCATATCACAGTCCATCGTATATAATATCGTGACGTCCCTTCCGCTTCCTCTTTCTTCACTGCTCGTCAGTTAAGTGCATTTCTTACATTCTTGGCTTAATCTGACGTTGTTGCTGTTTGTATAGCGGTTTCTTGTGCACGTTATTAGCATTATTGCCTTGGTATTGTTTCATATTCCCTGCGCAGCAGGCTCTTGCCCGAGCGCGTTCTCCCCTCGCAGTTTCTCCCGCTGTGTGCTCTGCGCGCGGTGAGATCCTGTCAGGCGCGTCTGGTCGGAGCGAGGCAGCTCCGTCGAGCGCTCCCGCTGGTCTTTACGCGCGTCTGGGAATCCGGTCACTGCTTTAGTGTCCGCTTGATTCCCGACCAACCCTCGCCTAATTTTGACACCGCTACGCGGTGATTTCCCCACACGGCCACGTTAGTGACCAGCGCCACCTGATGGTGGTAATTGGTATTGCGCCTCAGTCTATTCTTATAACAGCTTCGGGGAAAGCCCAGCTGTTGGAGCACTGGCGAGGGGGCTGCCTTAAGGATTTTAAGGGCATTTGTTCTGTGCTCACACCCTCTGCTATCATGTCTTCTCCAGAAGACCATTTTTACTCCTCCTACCAGGAAGTGGCGGAGGAATGGCCTCCCAACTTCTCCCTCCAGCAGTGGACCAAGCCCTCTCTCTGGCTATTTCTAGGGTGCTGGCTCCTCTTAGGGATCAGATTGATAAGCTGGCGAAAAGCATCCCTGGGGTGTTCAGTGACCCAGATCTGGTGGTGGCGCGTCCCAGTAGCTCCCAGATGGGGAATAAAAGGGCCGTTAAGCATAACGCGGGGCACTTGGAAGGATTTGATAAACTTACGGAGACCTTCCTCAAGAGTGCGCAAACGCTAAAACATGCACCCTGCCGGGAGGAGGAGGGGCCCGGAGAAAATTGCGACACTGTCACCACTATTGTAGACCCCGACGGCGGGTTTCCCTTCGAGGAAGAGGGTGTATCGGAGGACGATTTCTCCTCCGATGAGGATAAGGACTCGGGGCGTCCCTGGCATCCAGAGTCCCACTCCTCTCAGTCCCCGGTTGGGGACGGGGTCCACTCGGACATGTTCGAGCCTACCCAAATTTACCATTCTAGGTTGGCGGAGTGGACACCTGACGCCAAAGTGGCAGAGTATGTGGTGGGGAAAATCCATCAACCCCTTGAAAGGGAGGTCAGGAATAGGATGAGGGGAGAATGCCCCAGGCCCTTACTGAAGGGGAAGGTGGCACACACGCCTGAAATTGATGAGAAACTATGTACCTTTTTCTCCAAGTATATGAGGGATCCCAAGAAAGGAATTGATAGGTCTTGCACGTGGTAGGGCCCTTGACCCAAATTATTCAATTGACGGAGCGTTCCAAAGAGTCCGGATCCCCTTTGTCCACGGATATTGTGGCTGGTTGGGCGCACTACCCTAAACCCTAAAACACTACCCCCTCCACTACCCAAACACCACTGCACTACCCTAAACCCTAAAACACTACCCCCAGCACGACCCCCTACATACACAAACACCACTGCACTACCGTAAACCCAAAACACTACCCCAGCACTACCCCCTACACTACCCAAACACCACTGCACTACCCTAAACCCTAAAACACTACCCCCTACACTACACAAACACCACTGCACTACCCTAAACCCTAAAACACTACCTCCAGCAGGACCCCCTACACTACCCAAACACCACTGCACTACCGTAAACCCAAAACACTACCCCAGCACTACCCCCTACACTACCCAAACACCACTGCACTACCCTAAACCCTAAAACACTACCCCCAGCATGACCCCCTACACTACACAAACACCACTGCACTACCCTAAACCCTAAAACACTACCCCCAGCACGACCCCCTACACTACCCAAACACCACTGCACTACCCTAAACCCTAAAACACTACCCCCAGCACGACTCCCTACACTACCCAAACACCACTGGACTACCCTAAACCCTAAAACACTACCCCCGGCACGACCCCCTACACTACCCAAACACCACTGCACTACCCTAAACCCTAAAACACTAACCTCAGCATGACCCCCTACACTACACAAACACCACTGCACTCCCCTATACCCTAAAACACGACCTCCTACACTACACAAACACGACTGCACTACCCTAAACCCTAAAACACTACCCACAGCATGACCCCCTACACTACACAAACACCACTGCACTACCCTAAACCCTAAATCTACCCCAGCACGACCCCCTACACTACCCAAACACCACTGCACTACCCTAAAACACTACCCCCAGCACGACCTCCTACACCACCCAAACACCACTGCACTACCCTAAACCCTAGAAAAGAAACCCCCACCCCATGCCCAATACCCCTTACCTCTCACTCCTCGTGGTTCCTCTCTCCTCGTGGTTCATGCTTCACGTCGTCTGAGGGGCGGTGCACGTCGTTGTGAGGAAACAGAACAGCCTCTGTTTCCTTACGACATGGATCGTCTACATGTTTTTTAGAACGCATGGTAATTTACCATACATACCTTTACAACAAAATTCGTTGTAAAAGGCATGCGTGGTAAATGACCATGCGTTCTAAAAAAATGCGTAGTAATGACTTTGTGATGTACAACGCATGCGTGGTAATGCATGCGTTGTAATGGTATCGCAAAGTAAAAAAGTCGTTTTAACGGCTGTTTACCGATCGAAGCTGGCCCCTGTTCTTCAGTGAGACGTTTATTTGATTAATTAGGAGTAAGGAATGTGTTTTTTTACCGAAAAGTGCATTCCCGGCTGTTGTATTGTGAAAGTGTCCGCATGGCCTGGTTTCACTTCCGGTGAGAGAGTGGAAGAGTCTGTTTGGATCTAAAGGAGTTCTGTTGTTGGACGGGGCCGGCGCGACATTTCATCAGAAAACATAGCTAATGGAAAGCGTCCTCCCTGAAGTGTGGAGCAGTGCCATGAGAGGTCAACGAGTGTGCGTCCCACCGCAGTATGACCGTACCGCGTGACCCACGTGCCGCCTCCAGGGTACGGGAGGCAGAAGCGGCATCGCAGGTCCTCTTGAAGACCGTTGTAGCACTAATTCTACATTTTGGTACCAGGGCATTTTAACTTCGTTGTTCCTGCCAGATACAAAGAGAAGATCCTGTGTTATTCAGTGCCCTCGTTACCTTTTTTGTGGGTTGTGGTGCTTGTCACTTCGCTGCCCCGCCGGTGCACACGACTGGGCACCCCACCTCGTGTGCCATCTGCAGGGCCTCTGCCCTCGGATCACTGGTTTCGGTTTCTGGAGTGGCAACATAAACAGTTGCTCCCACAGGACTAGCCTGAACACTTAGGTGAATATCCCCTGCACCAGCATTCCACGGAAATTCTTTCCTAGCTCTCCCACGTCAACGTCATAATAGCACGGCTCCGCTCGCGACACCGTATGACGTCATCGGAGCCATAAGAGGACCTCGTTGGCGTGCTGACGTTAGTTCCACCCATTTTTTCAGTGCCACCGAGGCAAACAGGGGACCGAGACATTTTCACATGTATACATAGTATAATAAATATATATATATATATATATATATATATATATTCACTGAAAAAACCATAGGTTTCAGGCACGTTATAGTTAGAAATTAGCATTTAAAAACCTTAGAAATTCACTGAAAAAACCATAGGTTTCAGGCACGTTATAGTTAGAAATTAGCATTTAAAAACCTTAGAAATTCACTGAAAAAACCATAGGTTTCAGGGGCGTTATAGTTAGTTGGACATTTCACTCGTACAAAACCATAGAAATTCCCCGTTATAGTTAGTTCAGCTAACTATAACTCGCGCGCCCGCAATGCACTGCTGATGACGTCACATATTACATCACTCATGACATGGTCAATGACATCACTGATGGCATCACTGATGGCATCACTGATGGCATCACTGATGGCATCACTGATGACATCACTGATGACATCATCCAGTGAATGTGTGTTTTTCTGAAAATTAAATATGTTTTATATATGTATATCTCAAGGTCGATGGAAGAATAAATGGGTATATAAGTGTCTAAATGGATGATTTTTTTTGTAAAATTGATTGTATAACTGACTGATTAAGTGTATCTTAGTGAATACATGGGTTAGTGAGTAATGTTTAAATATGAAAATATCTGTATCAGTCTCTCACTTTGTGTATAAGCGGCTGCATGGGTTGGTGAGTAGCTACATGAGTGTCTATATGGGTTATTAGTTGGTTTTTTGAGTATCAGTATGAGTGTCTGTATGGTTCGGTGGGGGGTATTACTTCGTGCATAGATGCATGAATGAGTGACTCACTGTTTGTATGTGTTGAAGATAGCATGTGTGCAGGACTGTATAGGTGGATTAGTATGTGTATGGGTGTGTTAGTGAGTGAATGACTGTCTCAATAGTGTCTTTGAGTAACTACATATGTTTTAAACTAGTATATGTGAGTATTGGTGTATATAAGTGAGTATATGTGAGAGTGAGAGATTGGAAGAGTTCCTGTACAAATAAGTAGGTGTTTCTATAAGTTATTGTTTAAGAGAGTAGGTATGTGTAAGTTTCTGTAGAAGTAAGTGTGGTAGTGTGTGTATAACTGTATATGCAAGTAAATGGATGTTTGATACTTTGTTTGCATGTGTGACTATGTGTGTGAGTAACTCTATGGATGAGTGGCGGTGTGTAACAGGATGTATAGGTGTATGAGTACATATGATGAGTGAGTACATGTATGAGTGACTGTATAGGGACTGTTGGTGAATGAGTGGATGTGTGTGTAGATCTTGGAATTACTGAATAGGTGTGTTGTAACTGGTATTGGTATGTCCATTGTTTTGAAAATGTTAGTTTGTATTTTTGAGTGTGTGCATCAAAGGTTATATTAGGGTGAGAGGAGGTCTGCCACTATCACAAGGATGATGTTATCAGTGATGTTATCAGTGATGTCATTTGAGATGTCATCAGTGATGTCATGAGTGATGTCACTGACCATGTCATGAGTGATGTAATATGTGACGTCATCAGCAGTGCATTGCGATGCACGCGAGTTATAGTTAGCTGAACTAACTATAACGGGGGAATTTCTATGGTTTTGTACGAGTGAAATGTCCAACTAACTATAACGCCCCTGAAACCTATGGTTTTTTTCAGTGAATATATATATATATATATATATATATATATATATATATATATATATATATATATATATATATTTCACAGAAAGGATTTAGGACGAACAAAATCCAAACGAGCCCACTCGGTCGGTCAAGGCAGTTTAGTTCATTAAGACAGACAAGGACGACGCGTTTCGACCACGTCCGTGGTCTTGGTCACATATATATATATAGTTATACACAGAAATGTACACTGTATCGTAAAATGTGCCTAAGAAGGCTACGTGGAAACGACCACAACATCGGTCATAGGCTGACAATGGTGAGCTGGCAACCAGCCACATGGCCCCATATTAAAGGGATAAGGGGGGGTGAAAATCACAAACACCCCAGAAAACAAAAACTACTGACTGGACAGTTACGATCAGACAGTCGAGAGACAACTGAAAAGAAAACAGAAGGAGAGAAATAGCCCAGCTAGAATAAAGAAATAAGGATGACTATGGATGAAGGGAAAAAGGGTCGGGATGAACAAGGACAACACAGGGGAGGCCTAATCAGATAGCTAGTCTCCATCTTAAAAGGAAGAATAGAAGACGGAATAGGGCCCCAGCTGAAGCAAAAAAGACGGAGAACAAAGCATTGGAAGAGCAATGCCGCAAGTGAAGGTCCAACTAAAGAACCAGTGTAAAGAACTGAAGTAACAGATGGAGAGGCAGTGCCTACAGCCTAACAAGCGTGGGGCCAGAGCAAAAGAAGTTCTGGTTTGCATGGAACCTGTGCCCGGCCAACAAGCCAGGTAACATCGTGAGTGAGGATCCTGGCATCACCCAGGAATGTATTTGGTATGCTCATTAGTACAAGGCTGGCTGATGAGGGCCGTTAGCCTGAAACCGGTCCCAGGATGCTTGTTTCCGGTCCAGGGAAGACATGGCTTGGCAGTTCAGGCTGGACTGTTCCCATGAGGCACAGGGTCAAGACTGATTTGCATATGGCTGTCTCTGAACTGGGGTGGCAAAGTGAGCTAAAGAACGATGATGGATTCAACCTAGATCTGTGACTGGGGGTGAGTGTCTGAAAAGTTTCAGCGCTCAGTCCATCATCGCCTTGTGTTTGCTTCATTAGTACAAGGGAAACAAACCCTCCAAAGGGTGGACCTGTATCCGCGCTCGCAAGTGAAGGAAACTCCCTGGAAAGAATCCCAAGGGAACACCAGCCTCCGCACAAAACAACCCAGAGAGGGTGGTCAAGGAACCCACATCCGAGAAGAAACAGAAGATGAAAAATAGCCAAAAACCCCCAAAAGGGGCAGTAGGCACGTCTGACAAACAGCCAGGCACAAAACGTTGGGGTTGGTATCGAAGGTGGCATGGAAACGTCTACAATCCAAAAGTGAAAAGCAACAGCAGCTTTGCGCAATGCACAGATTAAAACAGGCCATGCAGAGGCAAAGAAAAGAAAGGGTCAGCCGAGTAGGCCACCCATGCCAAAATACAAACATGGTATGAAAGCAAGAAGCCTAAGAGAAAAAGGATAGAGGGCAGGAGCCAGTCTTGCCCGTGTATAACGAGAACCAGCAAAAGAAGTGCGAACTACTGAAGACAGAAAGAAGGGAGACCACCTGGGTCAGGACCAGAAAATGCACCCTAGGCCAAGAACCAAGCCCCTTTCCTTGTGTTTGCCAGGGAAGAAGGGCACCAGATACAATGGTAGGAAAGAAACCCGTGGCTAAAGTGGAGAAGCACCCAACAAACGCGGGGGCAAAAGAACCTCTGCGCTCAATCTTCCAACTGCACCAAAGCACAGCATATGGAGCCCCATATAAGGGGTACTATGGTGCTAGACACATAGGGAGGAATACCTGAAAGGCATACAGACTAAGAATCCTGTAGGACAGGGAACGAGTCAACAGTGCATCAGCACAATACCATGAAAAAACCCCAGTCAGAACTTGGGTAGAAAGCAAGAGAACACTGCAGTCAACGGTGTAGGAACCAAACAGGGCCAGAAAATAAGACGCATTCCAAAACAACTACGGAGCATAACCTGTCATCGACAGGGTAAGAAGACCAGAAAAGAAAATACTTGTCGGGGCAGGCACACCACACCGGATGCCACTCTGAGGCGAAGATTGAAAGAAGAAGCCAACTGGCACTGCCCTATAGGCTCACAATGAAAAGAAATGAAGGAGACCATCCCTGGACAGACTGAGCTCAGGGGGAATAAGAGGACCATATAGCAAGCAGGGATTAAGATTTTGCTCAACTCCGACTATCTCGAAAATGGCGTAAAGCGGTGTCAGGTTGAGAGCCAAACAGATATTAACCATCCTAAACTAGCTGATTAAGAGTGTCCCGAGAGTCATCGGGGAAGGTGGGGAGAAGGCGTGAGGCCGAATCCCACAACACATGAGAAACGGGCAAAACACAAGCCGTATTAAGGGACCGCAATGTGGAGCTGGTGGCAGAAAAAGATATCAACCAAGAGCATCTAGACTTTCAGACTTCCTGTCTGAGGGGACGTCAGGCATGGCTCTGATGTTGTCGGAGGCTGTAGCAGCCTGAACAACAAAGCTATGTGGAGTAGGCTGACAGGAAAGGCAGAGCGGGTCTCCAGGGGTAGGATGGTGCCTATGAGCTATAGACCAGTCCAATGAGGCCTTTGAAACGGGTTTAGCCCAAGCACCCAAAATAATATCTAAGAGGGCTTCACTGAAGGAGAGCACAGGTTCAGTTCCCATCTAGCCCTGATGAAGGGCCTCAAGCAGGGGATCAATGGCCACCTCTACAGCAGGAAGCTGCAGCCCAGTACCACAGCAACTCTCAACAAAAGCTCAGCAAAAGCCAAGCTAGCCTCTGAAGCTAGGAGGAGAAAACAGGCCCGAGGATGGGGAAGAATAGAGGCCACTAGCTTTCACAAGGTCAGACACCCAAAGAAACTTCGGAGGAGGCTGAGGGACGTCAGTTATGTCATCACCTACATCACCAAAATACCTGTGTTCCGAGGGGAAAATAGCAGGGGGCTCCTCTGAAAGCAGAGGAAGGTAGACCGGAAATAACTTTTCCACTGACGCTGTACCAGACGTCAACCAGTGTTGAAGAGACGACATCCCGGCGTCGGAAAGGAGACGTTGCCGAAGGATGCAACACAGGCATCCCAGGAGGGAACCCCTAAGGGCTGTGCACCAGAGCTGATAAGGTGTCAATCACGGATTAGGAGGGCCTCACTGACACTGAGGGAGGTCCCACCGGTTTGGAGTCAGTAAAGGCCTCACCGACGACCTTGGGGTCGAGACTCGCACCAGAGGGAGGCTGTGAACCAAAAATGGCATGGAGGGAGAGATAATAGTATTCCCTCATCTGAGCCAGTCTCGCCTCGGTGCAGGGAAACACCGGAAGGCGTGGGACAGATTCTTGCTCCAACTACGAATTTGGAGAAATAGGAGGCATGTCAGGGACACCGCGTGCACACGGTATGGTCAAGGAGGGCCGCGGAGCCGACCGCCTACGGCGTGATTTACCAGATGACAGCGAGGACGAACAACTTCGGGAGCTGGTCCTCGGAGGGAGAAGAAGATGACCGCAACCGACTAGGGGGGCCTGCGACCACTGCACCGCTAACAGGGTCATGCGGCACTCCTGCAACGCCAATGACCGCAGCTAAAGAAATGAGCTGCACTGCTCGGAGTCAGGGTGCACGCCCAGACACCACATGCAGATATGATGAGGATTGGGGGAAGGGGGGGTCCACATCGTAGTTCACAGGACCTCGAAGAGGGATAGAAAAAAGCACACTATTTCATTGACGACGAGGTAGGCCAAAATGCCCAGAGGTACCGCTCTCCGGATCCGCATGGAAGTGTGGAAAGGAAGAAACTGAAGTCGGGGCAGGCTTATATGGACTCTGTTGATGCCACATCCGGTGGACGACGCCGTTACGGAGTCGCTCGACGCCCCCTACCAACGCACAGAGGTACTGCTGTAGAAAGGTTTCCGGATCCAGTCTGGCGCCTGGGGATAATGCAAAGATAAGGAATCTGCAGCTAGACGTTTCTTTCAGATAGGGGAAACACCCTATTCTTAGAAATCCGTTCACAGTGCGGGGAGGATGGGTGGATTGGTAAGGAATCTGCAGCAAGACAGCCTCTACCAGATAAGGTGTTACTGAACATAGTTAACTTGTTTATCTGATAGAGACGTCTACCCACAGATTCCTTAACTTAGAATCGATGCCCAAGCAATACCTCTCCGAAGGTGGGTCTGCAAAACGGATTCACACTAGAAAGTCCTGCAGGACCGAACGAGCAAAGTGCCCATCCAGACGGACCGGACTGTCCAGGCAGTAATGCTTCATGAACGTGTAAAGAGAAGCCCACGTGGCTGCCTGGCAGATATTCAGGAACGGAACTCAGCATCCCAATGCAGTGGTCAGAGCCTTGGCTCTGGTGGAATGAGCATGCAAACCTTCAGAGGGTTGCTTCTTGGCCAGTTTGTACCAGATCTTAATGCAGAGCATGATGCATCAGGAGACGGTCCACTTTTGCACCACTTTTCACTACAACATACCCCACGAAGAGCTGGTCATCTACTCAGAACTCTAGCGTGCGGTCAAGGTATATTGGCAATGATCTTTTTGGGTACAGTCAGTGGAGTTGCTCCTCTTCCTTAGAGGGATGTGGAGGAGCGTAAAACGTAGGCAGGGTAATGAATTAGCCAACGTGAAAAGAGTAACCACTTTGGGCAGAAAGGAAGCTCTAGTGCGAAGAACCAGCTTGTCTGGATAGATGTTCAGGTATGGACGCTTGGCTGACAAAGCCTGAAGCTCACGCACATTACGGGCAGATGCAGTTACCAACAGGAAGGCCATCGTGATGGTAAGGAGCTTGAGAGAATAGTTGTGCAAGGACTCAAAGGGAGCGCACATTAGGAGCGTCAGGACTAGATTAAGGTCACACTGAGGCATGATAAAGGGGGAAGCAGGAAACATATGTGGCAAACCTTTCAAGAACCTATGTACAATAGGGGATTGGAAGCGGGATGGCTGGTCAGGTAAAAGCAGACAGGCTGGGATGGTAGAAAAATAGCCCTTTAAGGTGCCCAGAGCAGAGCCCTGCTGGGCAAGGGAAAGAAGATAAAGAGAAGGACCAGAAAGTGGGAAGCAGAAAGAGGGCCAACTTGTTTCCCTGCACACCATGTCACAAACTTACCCCAACGCAGGCGTACACAGTCTTGGTGGGGGGACGCCTGGCTGCCAAGATAACATTGCAGACTTCGGGCAGAAGGTCGAATGCTGTCAACTGTCGTCCATCAATCTCCACGCTTGAAGGCATTGCGTTGACTGGTTCGGGTGCAGAACCCTCCCCTGCTGCTGTGACATAAGATCCTCCCAAAAGGGCAGCCTGATCGGAGGACAGATGGTGATAGTCAAACACCCCAGGATACCAAACTCTCGGAGCTCAGTCCAGAGCCACAAGGATGACTTGGGCCCGGTCGTTCCTGATCTTCTTTAGAACTCTAGGCAGGAGTGGTGTGGGCGCAAAGATGTACAGGAGGCCTGAGCTCCACTTGAGAAGAAAAGTATCTCAGAGCAAGAGGCGCCTTAGAAACTCCAATGCACAGAACTGCTGATATTGCGAGTTCTAGGCGGTGGCGAACAGATCTAACCAAGGCTCTACCCACTGCTGAAAGAGACCTTGCACCACCTCCAGATGGAGACACCATTTGTGATCCGCTAAATGCAAAAAGGACAGATGATAAACGGAATGCTGAAGAAATAAAACATTCCCCCCAAGTCACAGATCTGGGTTAATTCCATAGTTTTTTTGCTCACCATGTCGTTCCAGTTTGGACCCAGTCACATGCAAATCAGTCTTGACCCAGCTCCCCCATGGGAACAGTCCTGCCCGAACTGCCAGGCCGGGTCCTCCCTGGACCAGAAACAAGCATCCTGGGACCTGTTTCAGGGTATCACCCCATATCAGCCAGGCTAGCTTGAATCCAGTGGCATAGTAAGCACAGGACCCACTCTAGGCATACCCTTCCCACTTGGGCGACAAATGCAAAAAGAAGAAATGATGGACGAAATGCTGAACAAATGAACCATTCACCCCAGTCACAGAGCTAGGTTTAAATCCATCATTTTTTTGCTCACCACGCCATTCCAGTTTGGACCTAGCCATATGCAAATCAGTCTTGACCCCGCTCCCCACAGGAACAGTCCAGTTCGAACTGCCAGGCGTGATCAGTTAGGCATCTTCATCTGAGTTCGTCCGCCCTGGAGTGTTGAACCACTAGGGATATGCCCTACTGTTCCAGCCTTGCCCAAAGACGCAGGGCCTCTTTGTAAAGGGTCCACAACCCCACCTCGCCCTCCATCATATGGCGGTTGTGTTGTCCATGAACACTTGTACTAGCCCTCCCTTAATGGAGGGTAGAAAGGCTTTCAATGCCGGCCGGATCGCCCAGAGCTCCAGAAGGTTAATGTGGAGTCCAGATTCCGCTGGAGACCAGAGGCCTCCGATCTCCACCTTTCCCAGGTGGTAGCCCCATCCAAGGAGTGACCACCACTGTTAGATCAGGTTGGGAAAGGGAGAGAGGTCTGCCACTGACCCAATCACTGTGTGTTAACCACCACTGCAGATCTTTGGCAGATCCCTCTGAGATCTAGACCATGTCAGAGAGATTCCCCTCATACTGCACCCACTGGAACTTCAGGTTCCACTGCAGAACCCGCTTATGCCAGCGGGCATGTGTCACAAGCAGGATACACAAGGCCATGAGTACCAGCAGTCAAAATCCAGGAGAGATGCCGAAACATCAGTATCATAGCCTGAACATCCTGGACTCGCCGTTCATGAGGAAAGGCACGAAACTGCACCGTGTCCAGAACAGGGAGAGTCTGAGAGGGAGTCAGGTGTGACATCAGCACGATGATAGTGAACACCAGCAAATGTAGGTGGTCTGCTGTAGTCGGGAGTTGGGGCACAACAGCCTGGGGCGAGCCCGCATTCAACAGCCAGTCATTGAGATAGGGGGAAGACTGGCCCCCCTGATCTCTGCAGATGAGCTGCAACCACCCCCATCACCTTGGTGAACATCCGAGGGGCGCTGGTAAGGCCAAATTGAAAGTGCTTGTGGCCCACCCACCGTGTACCACAGGCAACGCCTATGGGCAAGCAGGATGGAAATGTGTAAGTATGCGTCCTGCAATTCCAATGCTACCATCCAGTCTCCCAGGTCCAGAGCAGACAGGACTTGAGCGAGCATGAGCGGGTCTAGGATAGGACGAAGGCCTCCATCCTTTTTGGGCAGCAGAAAGTAGCGGGAATAGCAACCAAGACCTACTTCTGGTGTCATCACCCTCTCTATGGCTCCCTTGGCCAAGAGGGCTGTCACTTCCTGGCGGAGCAAGGTAACATGGTCCTCTGTCAGCCTGTTGCAAGCGCATGGGTGGAGGGTTAGTCAGGAAGGGGAGGGAGCAGCCCTTTGAACAATTTGAAGAACCCATCGGCCTGAGGTTATAGACCTCCAGAGTGGCAAATGATGGTGTATCCTGCCTCCCACTGGTTGCCCATGATGGTAAGAAGTTAAACTATGAGGGTTTGAAGGATGCGGCTGCCGCGGGGTGGTGGATTGGACAGACCTCTGGCTTCCTAACCCATGAGGTCTTTGGGTACCGCATCCTCTGCCAAGCAGAGGCTGTGAAGCTTGCGCACCTTGGTGGTTGGGAGGGTATAGACGCAGCTTGCAGCCCCTTCAGTAGCCACAAAAATAGCGCAAGGCAGACTCGGGTTGGCAAGGGGTCATGGAAAAGATGAAGGATCTGGCCATAGCCCTGGTGTCCATGAAGTGCTCCAGGGCTGAGTCTGCCTCATCTACGAAGGGACGGGAGCCATCAAAGGGTATGTACATAAGTGACTTGGACAGCCCCTGAAAAGCCAGGCGTGGCACCGTGAGGCCACCATCAAGGAAACAGCTCTGCCTAGCGAGTCAGTGGTATCCAGTACACATCTGATCAGGAACTGAGCTGCATCTCTCTAGTCATCAACAGCTTGGGAAAGTATAGTCCGGGCCTCCTACGGAGCCATAGGCAGCACCTGCGCAACCGAATCCCGAAAAGCATGGGAGTAATGGCTCAAAAAGCACATGCTCACGGACTGCAGTGCCAGGCTGGTGGAAGCAAACCTCTTCTTGCCTAACTTCAGCCTCTTGGATTCCCTATCCGGTGGGGCAGTAGGGAATGCACCAGGATTTACACGGAAGGTGGATGCTTGGACCACCAAGCTTTCCGGTGTAGGGTGTTTGAGGAAATTATGGTCTCCTGGGGCTGGGCGGTGGTGGCAGGCAATCGTCCTGTTCACAGGATCCCCTGGCTAGGCTTTGACCAAGACCCAAGCGGGACGTCTGTAAGGGCTTCAATAAATGGGAGAAGCGGTTCTGAGGGGGTCATTCCCAGCTGAAGCACCTTTGTCAAGACGTTCGTCTTGAATGCCACTGAGGGTAGGCTAAGGTCCAGGACCTCGGCCGCCCTTCTCACCACCATTGCAAATGACTCTCCTTCCTCCTCAGCCACGGTAGGGAAAGAAAGCATGCCAGTATCTGTACAAGTGTACAGTCCACTGGCCTCCGACAAGTCCTCACACCAGTCTACATTGGTATCTATAGGCTGCTATTCTTCAGGGTCCAGCAAACCCCTTCAAATCCTCCCTGAGTCCTGGCCCATAGAAATAGGACTCAGGCTCTGGCCTGGAAGGCAGGGCTCCAGTCCGCGTCAGACGACACCCTGCCAGCTCTGTTACTGAGTCAGGGATCAGAATGGGGATGGTGCCGCCAAATGCGCCGTCGCCAGGAGTGTTGCCATCGGAACCGGCACCGGGGAAGGTCAAGATGGTACGACCAGCGCCAGTCCCGGATCCATCTGTGGATCCAAGACACCACAACTGGTGCCGGGGTCGAGCAGTCTGCGTGGAACTGTAGGGCCCACCTCCAAACGAGCGGGGCCCAGAAACGCACGACAGGAGTGGGCCGCTAAAATATGAGGCGCATGGCCTTAAAATTCCTGAAGTTGAGTGAGGGATCACTCCGGCTCCCGGAAACTTGGAGAGACGCGCAGCCGGCCCAGGCTAAACCGCAGAGCCAGGCCTTGTATAACGATGCTGTCTCGTATGAAGACCACGACAGACGGGGCAAAGTCGAAGAGCTCTTCAACTGTTTTTCTTCTTTTTGTGGGACTTATCCGAGTGGCCCGACAACTTTGAACGTGACTAGGATCTTGAACTCCGTGACTGATCCCAGGACCTTATTCTCGACCGGGATCGAGACCTTCGCAGCATTACATGTCGAGCAGCAAGGAGCTTGAGGGACTGCTCCCTCAAGGCCTTAGGTTGCATGGTGTGGCAATCGGCGCAAGTCTTTGTGTCGTGGTTGCGCTCCAAGAACCGGAGGCAGACAAGATGCAGGTTCGTCACCGTCATCTATCAATGACAGGCGCTGCAGGGCTTGAAACCGGCCTTCATAGTGGACATCCCTGCCACAACAGGAGAAGAACTCTTAAACTTTTTTTGAAAAAAGACGACAAACGTCGATAAAAACTCAGTCAAAAATTGACTGGGGGTACGCAGAAAGAAAACAACTGATGTCAGCACACACTGGGGTGGCACCTGTATAGGCACTGCGCACGTCACTTCTGGTGTGGGAGACGACAATGCGAAGCTGAACCACACCACCTACCGGCGCGTAGGGGTACTGCTCACGAAAAATTGCAGGATCCAGTCTGATGCCTGGGGATAATTCTAAGGTAAGGAAGAATAAGTTACTTACCTGTAATCCTAGTTCTCTTCCAGGGGTATACTCATGAAAGTCATAAGCACTGAATAATCCCCGCCCATGTGCGGGACCCTGGAGCATATACAACAATACATATATATGTGTATGTTTAGAACCACAAGTACATAGTACTATCCAAACATACATACATATATAAACACATACATATGCAGCCTATTATATATCCAATAGGCTAAGAAGCCAAAATTACATGTATTTCTATTGTGTGAAAATAATATCACATACAAATACTGCAATAGAGAACATGCACTGCACTAGTGTTCCACAACAACCTTTTATTTTCAGAAAAGAAAACAGGTAATAGCAGGCAATTAGCCCAGAGGCTGTATAAATAAATAACATCACTGTATAGAAAAAACTGGCACCTTGCCTTTAAGGCTTCCAAGAACCTGGACACCGTGGCTTTAAGACCTCCAGGAGCCCCCTGCTCCCATCATGCACCACAGGTGACAGGTCAGTTCTTTTTTAAGGTGTGTACACCTGTAGGAACCAGCATATATTATGCAAGCAACGCAGTATAGCACTGTTAATGCTCGTCCGGGGAGGCGGGAGGGTTGCTTATGACTGATGAGTATACCCCTGGAAGAGAACTAGGATTACAGGTAAGTAACTTATCCTTCTCTTCCAGGGGATACTCATCAATAGTCATAAGCACTGAATAGAGTAGCAAGCCCATACCCACTTCCTCGCGGACGAGCAGACAGCAGCAAGCACAGTTAAAGAAAACATGTTACATGGCATTAACCAAATAAATTTCTCTGAGAGGGTTGCCCAAACTGAGCATCCGCCTGTGTGTCAGAGTCCAAACAGTAATGACGAGTGAAAGTGTGAACTGATCGTCATGTAGCTGCTTTACAAATCTCTGCAATGTGCACATTCCTAAGGAGAGCCGTGGTAGAGGCTTTTCCCCTGGTAGAATGGGCCTTAGGTTTGCCCGGGAGGGTTTTGTTGGCCAGTTGGTATGACAATGATATGCAAGACACTATCCACCTAGAGATAGATCTTTTGGAAGCTGCAGAGCCGGTGTTTATGGAACCATAGTTAATAAACAGACGGTCCAATTTTCTTAGTTCCTTTGTTTTGTCTAAATAAAACTTCAGAACCCTCTTGCGGTCCAGAGAATGGAGGGACCTTTCCAGAGGACTTGAAGGATTCGGGAAGAATGTAGTGAGTGTGATTGCCTGATTAATATGGAAATCTGAGACTACTTTAGGTACAAAACTCGGATGTGTTCTTAGAACCACTCTGTTCGCATGAAACACAGTGTAGGGCTCTTTACAACACAGCGCCTGGATCTCACTCACTCTGCGAGCAGATGTAATAGCCACTAGAAAAGCGGCTTTCCATGTCAAATGTTGTAAAGAACCTCTATGAATAGGTTTGAAAGGAGCCCCCATCAACTTTGTTAAAACAATGTTAAGCTCCCATGGAGGAGAAGGAGCCCTGATTGGAGGGTAAACCTTTCTCAAACCCTCAAGGAAATCTTTGACCACAGGAATTTTGAAAAAGGAAATCTGAGTAGGGGATTTTCTATATGCTGTGATAGCTGCAAGATGGACTTTAATAGAGGAAAACTGGAGACCAGATTTGGTCAAATGCAGCAAATATGGTAAAATCACCTGTTCTTGACCCCGGACGGGATCATGTCCATTGTTCACACACCATAGGTAAAACGCTTCCACTTGAAGGCATACGATTTCCTAATGGAAGGTCTCTTTGCTTCTTTGAGAATGTCCATGCATTCTGAAGTCAACATTAGGTGTCCATACTGTAGGACTTCAGGAGCCATGCCGTCAACCGTAGGGATGAGAGATTGGGGTGAAAAACCTTCCCTGCGTGCTTGGATAGCAGATCCGGACGGCATGGCAACCTCCTGTGTGGTACTTCCGATAGCTGAAGGAGGTCCGGATACCATCACTGACGAGGCCATTCCGGGGCTATCAGGATCATTCTGGTGTTGGTCCTGTAGAACTTGTTGATTACTGTGGGAATCAACGGAATCGGTGGAAAGGCGTACAGTAATGTCTGAGACCATTCTATCAAAAGGGCATTCCCTTGAGAGCCTGGTTGGGGAAACCTGGATGCGAAGACTGGGCATTTTGCGTTTACTGCGTCTGCAAACAGGTCGATGTCTGGTACACCCCAGTTTTGAAAGATGTTTTGAGTGACTTTGTTGTTGAGCACCCAGTCGTGGGCTTCGACGAAGTCTCGGCTTAGGGCGTCCGCCTGGGAGTTGAGAGTCCCCGGGAGATGAATGGCCACAATCGATAGGTCTCGTGCGAGAAGCCAGTTCCAGATGGTCTGAGACTCTATGGAAAGAGGTCTCGATCGGGTACCACCCTGTTTGTTCAAGTAATACATCGTCGTTGTATTGTCCGTTTGAATCAGAATGGACCGAGACTGAAGCGAAGTGTACAGTGATTTGAGAGCTAGATGCACAGCTCTCAGCTCTAAGAGGTTAATGTGGTAACCTCGTTCTGTTTCTGACCACAGACCTTGAACTTGCAGAGGACCCATATGAGCACCCCATCCTTGGAGTGAGGCATCCGTGACTATTGTCTGAGTAGGGGGGTCCAGGTGAAAAGGAACTCCCTTCATCAGGTGGGATCGCTTCATCCACTGGCTGATTGATGGAGAATCACATGATCTTCCCAGCGTCCTGATACCTGCATCCACTGGTCTTCCAGACATTGTTGTAAAGGACGCATATTTAACCTTGCGTTTGGTACGATGAAAATACATGACGCCATTGAGCCCAGCAGTGATGACACCTGTCGGACAGTGGGACGTTGCGTGTGAAGGAGGTTCAGACATTTCTCGTGGATTGAGGATAACGTCTCCTCCAAAGGACACACGCTTGCTTTTTCAGTATCCAGGGAGGCACCCAGGTAGTGGATCCTCTGTGTTGGATTGAAGATCGATTTCTTGAAGTTGACATGAAGGCCCAACCGGTTTAGTAGCTGAAGACAGTACGAGAGATGAGTCTGCAGCAGGGCAGGAGACGAGCTCTTCAGGAGCCAGTCGTCCAGGTAGGGATATATGAATATCCTCTGCTTGCGGAGAAAAGCTGCCACCACAGCCATGCATTTTGAGAATGTTCGAGGGGCCGATTTGAGCCCGAACGGGAGCACCGTGAATTGGTAATGCTGGAATGAAACCCAAAACCTTAGAAATTTGCGATGTTTCTTGGACACTGGAACGTGGAAGTATGCGTCCTGCAAATCGATGGAGCACATCCAGTCCCCTTGATGAAGTTGTGGGAAGATTTGATGCAGTGCCAACATTCGAAACTTTTCTTTGCGAATGAATTTGTTCAACAGTCTCAAGTCCAGTATTGGTCTGTATTCTGTGGTGGGGCCTCTTTTTTGCACGAGGAAATAGCGAGAATAAATCCCCTGTTTCCTTTGTGGAATGGGAACTTTTTCTATGGCGCCTTTTTGTAGAAGAATGTTAACCTCCTCTTGTAACAAATGGTGGTCGTGGAGAGATTTCTCTCGCGGAGGGATTGATGGAGGTGGAGATTTGAACCTGAGTAGATACCCATTCTGCACAATATTGATGACCCACTTGTCCTTTGTTATCTTTTTCCACTCCTCCAGATGTAAAGAAACACTTCTCCCCACCGGAGTGGTCAACGGGCCTGGAGGAAGCCACACCTCCTTGCTTTGTTTGTGGTTTAGGCGCAACTGACTGCTGTTTCTGCGTTCCTCTCCTTCATCCAGGTCTCCTCTGTTGGTAGTGAGACCTTGATTGCGTCTGACTTTAGTTTTGTGTGGTCCAGTGAGGGGTTTGAACCCTCTGCTGAAAGGAACGCAGATCATAGGGACGGAACCTTCGTCGGAATTCTTTCCGCTTTTCCAAACCAACAGCCTTTAGTGTTTCCAGTTCAGTTTTCATCTTGGACATCTCGTTGTCCGCGTGGGACCCGAACAGAGAAGAGCCATTGAAGGGAAGGTTAAAAATCTTCCTCTGTGCATCAGGTTTGAGACCCGTGAGACGAAGCAATGCTGAACGCCTTGAGCAAATGCCATGGGAATATCCGTGGGTCGCTAAATCTGCTGTGTCAGCAGCGCCACTGATTTCTTGATTTGCCACCAATCCACCCCCTTTGCGGGATTTCTTGGAAATCTCGTTGGTCCTCTTTTGGTAGCTTGTCCATGAACCTTGCCAAAGAGTCCCAGTGATCTGTTGCACCGACCCAGCAGGGCGGAAGCACTAGACACTTTCATGACTGACGCAGAGGTATTGCACATCCTTTTCCCCAAGAAATCCATATTTTTAATGTCCTTTTCTGGAGGAACAGAGGAGGTGGAAGTAGCGGAATGTGCTTTTCTGGCCGCCGCCACTATGACAGTCTGGAGGTGGGTCGGCACGAAGAAACAACGGGTCTTGGTCTGGGGCCTTATACTTCTTCGAGATCCGAGTGGGAGCCGAGACCACCGTGGCCGTGGTCAGGAAAGTCTGCATTGCTGGCTCTAGCAGACCTGGGACCAAAGGAAGAAGAGGTCTGGCCGAAGACCTATGATGCAGGGTTTCAAATATGACAGAAGTTGAAACTGGTGGTGTAGTCATATTGATGTTCAACTAGCTGGCACCCCTGCAGAGCACTTCATTGAAAGTCGCGATATCGTCAATCGGGGAAACCCTGGATTGCGGTGTAAAAGATAGGGTTGGTGAATAGTCCCTAAAGGAAGATCTGGAAGATGAGGTTGTTGATGGAGACCTCCGTCTCCTCTTTGGAGTAGGAGAATGGCGAGATCTTGAGCGCCCTCTTGAATGTGAACGCCTTCGTGATGGAGATCTAGATCGTCTCGGAGACCTGCGAGGAGAGGGTCTCGAGGATTCTGTGGGAGGAGGTCCCTTAGAAGACCTGGGAGGAACTTTCCAGTGCCTTAAGCTTTTCAGCCATCTTGGTGACATATCATTCAAAGGAGACTTTTCTCTGGGAGTCGGAGAGCCCTCCGGCGTAAATTGGATAATGGTGATGCCAGGTGACGAAGATGCTCCTCTCAACGTCGAGCGCAGGGATCTCGTCGCCGATCTAGGCTTCTCTGGTACGTCCCCAGCAGAAATGGCAGGATTCCTCTCCCGCGACGTCGAGCGATGTCTTGACGACGACATGGAATGTGCCACCATCGACGTTGACCGCTGCTGCGGAGATCCACTTAAGGATTCACGTCTTTGCGGCGATGCTCTCGACGTCGGTCTCTTCGACGTCGACCGTGAAGGTGTTCTCGACGTCGACCGTCGGTGTACCTGCGGCGTCTTCGACGTCGACTTCTTCGACAGTGAATGTGCCCTCGACGTCGACCGCCTGTGGGTCCGTGAGGGTGATCTTGTCATCGACCCTCTCGACGCCGACCTTTGGGAAGGAGGCGGAGACCTCGACCGATGTCTTGACGTCGACGGAGGCTTCGACGATGACTTAGGTCTGTCATAACCATACTTCGAGCCCGAAGTAGTATGCCTCGACGTCGCTTTACTTTTCGTCGACGGAGGTTCTCTGTGTCGACGGCGATATGTCCCTCGACCTCGAAGAGTGTCTCACCTGTTTCGACGCCGATCTAGAAGCCGACGGCGAGCACTCAGGAATTTTCTTACTTTTGGAGGCTGGAGAGGCAGATCTTCGCCGCTTATTCTGTTTTTCCTGAGAGGAGGGCTTCTTAGAGGTAGGATTACTCTCTAGGCCACTTTTATGGTGTTTTCCTCTCTCCAACGAGGCAAGAAGCCTGATCTTCTCTCTGTCTCGCAGAGTTCTTTTAGATAATTGTTGACAAAGATAACAAACCTCTGCGTTGTGTGAGGATGGCAAGCACACAATGCACACAGAGTGAGGGTCAGATTTAGCCATCTTCTTCCCACAGGAAGGGCACTTGTAGAATAAAGCTGGCATTTCTGACCAAAAAATAACTTAAGTTGTCAGAAAAATACTGGAAAACAATCCCAGCAGCAGAAAATGTCGAATAAAGCTGTTAGAAAACAATTTCTCACTAGAAAAGCCAAAAACTGAAGAGCTCAAGCTCCAGGATCCTTACAGAAGGAGCCGGAAAAAAGAACTGACCTAACTGTTGTAGGAAGGTGGAATCTGACTATATGGTGCCCCCACTTTTTTCCTGGTGTTTTGCTGGTTTATGACTTGGTTGGACTGGGATCCTGCTATTCAGGGCCCCAGTCTATCTGCTTCCTCTCTAAAATGGATTCCATGCACCTTAGGTGCATCTCTGATTGGATCCTGGGGTGCCCTTGTAAGTCCCTAGTATATGGATATACTATGTACCCAGGGCATAGGCACCTCAGAGGCCTGCGCAGGGGCTGAAGCATGTATTATGCCACCCCTGGAAGGCCAGCCAGAAGGACACCACAGGTCTGCTACTGAAGCCTGGGTAAGGTGGTGCATGCACCTTCTACTGTGATATAGGTTACCTATATCACTACATACATACACACATATAAACCTATAAGTCACTCCTATGGCAGGCCTTATCAATCCTGAAGGCAGAGTGCTTGGTTCCTATGTGAGAGGGTGCCCCTGCATGAGCAGAGCCCCTCTGCAGCGTTCGGAGACCTCTCTCTGATGCTGTTTGTAGTGCAGCCTGACCATATACTCTTAAGCGCATTATAACCTCGCGTTAAATGCTAACTTTGGGATGGCTGCACGAGAACATGTCGTGTTTGGTGTCAAACTTCTTGGAATACTACCCCCCCGCCAGTTCTGGCGGCGGGGGTAGCATTCCACCCTTCTAGAGGGAGAGACATGTACACACCCCGGCCTACCCGGTAACTTCTTTCCAAGCCCTGGCATCACAAAATGGATGCCGCTGCCACAGACACGGGTCTGGCCTCCTGCTGCTGACAAACTCCGGCAGGGGAGGCCTGGACACAGGTTTCCTGTCCCAGGGAGGTGTAACCACCTCCCCAGACAGGATAATGTGTATTGGGGCTGGGCGGGAGCACTCTCTGGTGCTTTGAAGTCCTGCACTGGGGGCACATTTGGTGTCCCTGTGAATACCCCAGTTCAAACTGGTTCAGGGGCTTCCAGCCCCTGCTCTGGCGCGAAACTGGACAAAGGGAATGGGTGTAACCATCCCTCTTCCCTGACCCTCCCATAGGTGGGTCCCCAGAGTATGTCCAACCCCCTAACTTGGTATAAGCATGGGACCCCAGTCCTTAGGACTTTAGATTACCCTGGACGAAACTCTGACACTGAATCCTGGACCTTCGACGCTCTACTTTAAGATTAGAGGACTGAAGAATCTCCCTTGGGGTCAAGGAGTGACTCCCCTGCTTGGCAGCAGGCACCAATGAAGCAATTGTCCGGTCTGCATCGCTGAAGCTCCCGCCAGGCGCCTGAAGTCTTTGCATCACCAGAGGTGGATTTCCAGACTTCCCCGAGGCTGCCCTGAGTCCCCAGCAAAGCTGAGGCCCGTAGCTGTCGTGGGTAACGTGGAACCGTGACCCCTGGACACCGAGTACTTTTGCAAGTGCATCCTCTTCCTGGTCTTCCACGAAGTTGTGCTTTGGGCTCCTAGTAGCCCCCGCCTCCAGCACCGACTGCACCGAAGATCACTGGCCTCCACTCCACGAGTGTCCCGTGAGCCAGCTCAAAGTGCGTCCACTCGAGGCTCCTTCGCGGTCGCTAGTCCGTTGGCTAGTGGGCCCTCCCGAAGGCAACTCTTCTTCTGCTTGGGCTTCCCTGGTTGCTCCAGGCGTGCCCTGACTTACCCTCGCTGGGTGAGTCCCTGAGACCTTGCTGGTCTGCACCACCGTCCTCCTTTTATTTCTACGAGACTTGCCGTTGCCAAGGCTTGTTGGGTCCAATCCGGTCGCCGACACCCCTGCAATCGACAGACGTAGTGGGACACCTCGAATCCAGCTCCTGGTCGTCGTCGACGCCTCCTGGACCTCGTGGCTGAAGAGTCAAGACGACCGTCAACCTACCTGAAACACCCGACATCGGTGGGCATCCGCTCATCGCGTTCCTGGTCACTGGCTAGTGACCCAGACTCTGTCCCCTCTGCTTTCAGGTTCTTCAGATCTTCGAACCACCTTTGGATCCACCCGAACACTTTCGACTTGGCCCGCCAGCAGCACTTTGCAGCAGATCGCCATTGAAAACGACGACGAAACCCGACCCCGAAAGACACCTATGCACCGGGCTTCCCTGGGTGAGGTAACTCGAGTACTCCGGTGCTCCCGTGGGTATAGACTCTAGAACAACCTAGTTCTAAAGGGGTTTGCTCCAAGTCCTCCTCTAAGTGTCCCTTTTATTTGAAACTCCAACCGCGACACTCCCCATAGAAGTCAACGGCGGCTCTCGGCTGTGTTCTCACACTGCACGCGTCCCCCGTGGGTCCCCTGTGTCACTACCTTGGGTGGTTCCTTGAGGGCCAAGCACTTCTACAGGCTCTAGGCCTTGTGTCTAGCTCAGTCGTGGTTCTTATACCACTTTATTGGTATATGGTTTGGTACGCCCTAGGGCTCAAACGTGTATTTGTGCTTTTACTGTTGATAACTAACTTATAACTTATGTACTTCGAACTCTAGCCTCAAAGAGACTAGAGGGGTGTGTTTAGCAATAAATACATATATTTTGAATATATACCTGGTGTGGTCCTCTTTCATTTGGTCACTCAAGAGATTATAGACTGGTAAAACAAGCTGCTTTACATTCCTTCAAGACTTAGCCTGAAGGCTGCTCTCCATAGCTACCACTAGGATAGTTTTCAATAAAGGTTGTCTTTAACCTATCTCCAAAAAGGGGTTGTTTGGACTGGTGCAAGGTGCCCACTATAATTAGTGGACAGCATATACCAGGCCAACTTCTCACATTGGTGTGCAGCGTGTGGGATTCCAGCTTGCTATTGTTTTACCAGATAATCTCAATTGAATTGATCAACTGAAAACCACTAAGGGTACCTTAGGTACATATAAATCAAGCTTAGGATACAGTAAGTTCTACTGAACTTAGAGTTGTGTGTTAAGGGATAGCACACCCTTTCTACAACACAAGAGAGTTTAGTAGGCCACACTAGAGTAGGTAGTGCATACACCACACCTCACTAGTAATGTCTTCAAAGCCAGGACCCAGTGAGTCCTTGCCAGAAGCCAGTGGGCTTCTTCCCTCCAAGTATGATAATCTCCCATTCTTGGAATTGAGAGCATTGTGCAATACTAGGAAGTTGAAGACAGGCAAAAGTGCCAGCACCCAACACCTCAGGGAGGTGCTACTGTCAGATGATCTCAGCAGACCCCTAGGGTCTGAAGGGGTAGGCAGACAGGGTGGGGCAGAAGATGAGGAAGGGGTCAGGGGTGAAGAAACCAAGGGCCCCCCTCTGAAACTGGCCAGGAAGGTGAAAATGACCTTGACCTGGAAAGCCCAATTCCTCCTGTGGAGGAGGAGGGGAGGATCAGAATGACCTCCCCTTTGTCCCCCAGGAAGAATTGTGAGTGTGCCCAGAAGGCCTAGATCTCCTTCTCAGGAGTCTAACCACTCTGACACCTCAATAGGGACCTCTGTCTCTTCTCATAGGAGGGAATCCTCTCATGAAAGGAAAGAGAGACTGCTCAAGTATGGAGAAGCTCAGTTGAGACTCAGAAGAGAACAGTTGGCTATAGACAGGGACTCCCTAGAGCTTGAAAAGCAAAGAAAAAAGATGGGACTAGAGTCCCATGGTGGCAGCAATTTCCCCAGAGATAGGGAAAGGTCTTATGACCATAGAAACCTGAGCAAGATTGTCCCTCCCTACCAGAGTGGGGATGACATCCACAAATGGATAACTGCACTGGAGAGGGCCTGTAAAGTACAGAGGGTCCCTCAGGAGCAGTGGGCAGCAATCTTGTGGCTCTCCTTTGCAGACAAAGGTAGAGATAAGCTCCTCACTGTTAGAGAGGAGGATGCTGACAATTACAAAGTCTTGAAGAGTGCTCTGATAGATGGGTTTGGCCTAACCACTGAACAGTATAGGTTGAAGTTCAGAGACACCCAAAAGGCTCAGACTCAAGACTGAGTTGATTTTGTAGATTGTGCTACTAAGGCTCTGGAAGGTTGGATACATGGCAGCAAAGTGTATGATTTTATAGGATTGTACAATTTGATTATGAGGGAGCAGATCCTTAATAATTGTCAAAACCAGCTTTTACACCAGTACCTGGTGGACTCTGATCTGACCTCTCCCCAAGAATTGGGAAAGAAGGCAGACAAATGGGTCAGAACCAGGGTAAGACCTAAGAATCAGGGGGGTGACCAGAAGAAAGATTCTACCAAGTCCCAAGAGAAAGGTGGGGATAAATCTAAGGATAAATCCACTACAGGGCCCCAAAAGTCCTCTTCTGGGGGTGGGTCCCAAACTCCTTCCTCTCCTGAAAAGAAACCCTATTGCCATGTCTGTAAAAAGCCTGGACACTGGAAAACTGATCCCAGTTGCCCCAGGATTGGCAATAAAGAAAATGTTCCTCCAACAACTACTACCACCCCTCCTGGTACTACCAGTAGTAATCCTCCAGTTGGGAGTAGTGCACCCAAAAAGTTAGGTGCTTTTGCAAGAGGAACAGAGGTGGGCTCTAGTTTAGACAGGACCCCCTCAACAGACTCCTCTGATGGTGGTATAGGATTTGCCACCTTTACCATGGGCCCCAATGCATTGGGCAGGTACAGACTGGAGCCAATAAATAATGGTCAAAAAGCTGTGGCATTTAGGGACACAGGGGCTAGTGTCACCATGGTGACAGGGAAACTAGTCCCCCCCTCACCAGCTTTTACCTGAGTTTAAATACCAGGTAACCAACATTGATGGTGTCAGAACAGATCACCCCATGGCCATAGTCAATCTCAGCTGGGAAGGGGTCACAGGCCCAAAAAGAGTGGCAGTGTCCCCAACCTTGCCTGTAGATTGCCTGATGGGCAATGATCTGGAAATTTCAGCATGGGCTGAAGTTGAACACCAAACCCAACTGAGAATGCTGGGCGTCCCTGTAAAAGTTAGTGGGGCTGTGATGGCCACAGCCCAAGCCCAGGGAAATTTTGGAGAGGTGGAGCCTGGAAGAATGGCCCACTCTCCCCCAAAAGAGAGCACAAGGGTTGAAGAAAAGTCTTCTTCCCTCCAGACAGTAGGTAAGGGTCAGCCTCCTCAGGGAACTGACCCTACCCCTAGTGAAGGAACTGCCCCAGAGGTAGTCAGGCCTGGCCTGGCCACACCCCTGATGGCAGAGGACCCTTCCAAGGTGGTACCCAGTCTGGAGCAGGTAACCTGCCCCTCTCTATCCTGCCTCAGTCAGCCCAGGGCTGCAGAGGTCAGGGAGCTCAGTGGACCCCACAGGGCCCCCTGTCCAGAGGAACCCCCCCATCAGCAGATTAGGGGCACCCAGTCTAGTAGCCCTAGCCAGGTGAAAATTCCTCAACACACTGAGGGATCCCCCATGCCTTTGTGTAGGGACCTCCCCCAGAAGGCCTCTGGTGGGCATGGGCAAACCTGGGACCAAAAGGTTCCAAACCTGCCATGGCCCTCCAGTGGTCCATCCAAAGGGACCCAACCTCCAGCTGTAGGCAGCCAAAGGTTGACCCTTAGAGCAAAGTGCAACTCAGTCATGGAAAGACAGGCATACATGGTGACCAGTGATCTGAGGAAGCTGAGACCAACCTTCCTAGGGCCTCACTTCCCTACTCAGACACCTCACCAGCCTTGAACTTTACCAAAGCACACCACAGGTAGTAATTTCCCCATGGTGGAGACCCTCTCATACCCTTAGGGTGAGGGATTGCTTAGTGGACCATAAGACAGGGGGCAACCATGCTAGTGCAGGTGTTTCCTTATATGGCCACTTAGTCAATAAAGGCTCAACTGGCCAAGGTTAGCCTTATCTCCTTTCGTTTGGGGGGGGGTTATGTAGGAAGGTGGAATCTGACTATATGGTTGCCCCACTTTTTTCCTGGTGTTTTGCTGGTTTATGACTTGGTTGGACTGGGATCCTGCTATTCAGGGCCCCAGTCTATCTGCTTCCTCTCTAAAATGGATTCCATGCACCTTAGGTGCATCTCTGATTGGATCCTGGGGTGCCCTTGTAAGTCCCTAGTATATGGTATACTATGTACCCAGGGCATAGGTACCTCAGAGGCCTGCCAGGGGCTGAAGCATGTATTATGCCACCCCTGGAAGGCCAGCCAAAAGGACACCACAGGTCTGCTACTGAAGCCTGGGTAAGGTGGTGCATGCACCCCTTACTGTGATATAGGTTACCTATATCACTACATACATACACACATATATAAACCTATAAGTCACTCCTATGGCAGGCCTTATCAATCCTGAAGGCAGAGTGCTTGGTTCCTATGTGAGAGGGTGCCCCTGCATGAGCAGAGCCCCTCTGCAGCGTTCGGAGACCCTTCTCTGATGCTGTTTGCAGTGCAGCCTGACCATATACTCTTAAGCGCATTATAACCTCGCGTTAAATGCTAACTTTGGGATGGCTGCACGGAAACATGTCGTGTTTGGTGTCAAACATCTTGGAATACTACCCCCCCCCCGCCAGTTCTGAGCGGCGGGGAGTAGCATTCCACCCTTCTAGAGGGAGAGACATGCACACACCGGCCTACCCGGTAACTTCTTTCCAAGCCCGCATCACAAAATGGATGCCGCTGCCACAGACACGGGTCTGGCCTCCTGCTGCTGACAAACTCCGGTAGGGGAGGCCTGGACAATAGGTTTCCTGTCCCAGGGAGGTGTAACCACCTCCCCAGACAGGATAATGTGTATTGGGGCTGGGCGGGAGCACTCTCTGGTGCTTTGAAGTCCTGCACTGGGGGCACATTTGGTGTACTTTAAGATTAGAGGACTGAAGAATCTCCCTTGGGGTCAAGGAGTGACTCCCCTGCTTGGCAGGCACCAACAAAGCAATTGTCCGGTCTGCATCGCTGAAGCTCCCGCCGCACGCCGAAGTCTTTGCATCACCAGAGGTGGATTTCCAGACTTCCCAGAGGCTGCCCTGAGTCCCCAGCAAAGCTGAGGCCCGTAGCTGTCGTGGGTAACGTGGAACCGTGACCCCTGGACACCGAGTACTTTTGCAAGTGCATCCTCTTCCTGGTCTTACACGAAGTTGTGCTTTGGGCTCAGAGTAGCCCCCGCCTCCAGCACCGACTGCACCGAAGATCACTGGCCTCCACTCCACGAGTGTCCCGTGAGCCAGCTCCAAGTGCGTCCACTCGAGGCTCCTTCGCGGTCGCTAGTCCGTTGGCTAGTGGGCCCTCCCGAAGGCAACTCTTCTTCTGCTTGGGCTTCCCTGGTTGCTCCAGGCGTGCCCTGACTTACCCTCGCTGGGTGAGTCCCTCAGACCTTGCTGGTCTGCACCACCGTCCTATTTCCACGAGACTTGCCGTTGCCAAGGCTTGTTGGGGCCAATCCGGTCGCCGACACCCCTGCAATCGACAGACGTCGTGGGACAGCTCGAATCCAGCTCCTGGTCGTCGTCGACGCCGCCTCCTAGACCTCGTGGCTGAAGAGTCAAGACGACTGTCAACCTACCTAAAGCACCCGACATCGGTGGGCATCCGCTCATCGCGTTCCTGGTCACTGGCTAGTGACCCAGACTCTGTCCCCTCTGCTTTCAGGTTCTTCAGATCTTCGATCCACCTTTGGATCCACCGAACACTTTCGACTTGGCCGCCAGCAGCACTTTGCAGCAGATCGCCATTGAAAACGATGACGAAACCCGACCCCGAAAGACACATATGCACCCGGCTTCCCTGGGTGAGGTAACCTCGAGTACTCCGGTGCTCCCGTGGGTATAGACTCTAGAACAACCTAGTTCTAAAGGGGTTTGCTCCAAGTCCTCCTCTAAGTGTCCCTTTTCTTTGAAACTCCAACCGCGACATTCCCCATAGAAGTCAACGGCGGCTTGCGGCTGTGTTCTCACACTGCACGCGTCCCCCGTGGGTCCCCTGTGTCACTACCTTGGGTGGTTCCTTGAGGGCTAAGCACTTCTACAGGCTCTAGGCCTTGTGTCTAGCTCAGTCGTGGTTCTTATACCACTTTATTGGTATATGGTTTGGTACGCCCTAGGGCTCAAACGTGTATTTGTGCTATTACTGTTGATAACTAACTTATAACTTATGTACTTCGAACTCTTAGCCTCATAAAGAGACTAGAGGGGTGTGTTTAGCAATAAATACATATATTTTGAATATATACCTGGTGTGGTGCTCTTTCATTTGGTCACTCAAGAGATTATAGACTGGTAAAACAAGCTGCTTTACATTCCTTCAAGACTTAGCCTAGGCTGCTCTCCATAGCTACCACTAGGATAGCTTTCAATAAAAGTTGTCTTTAACCTATCTCCAATAAGGGGTTGTTTGGACTGGTGCAAGGTGCCCACTATAATTAGTGGACAGCATATACCAGGCCAACTTCTCACAACTGTCACCTGTGGTGCATGATGGGAGCAGGGGGCTCCTGGAGGTCTTAAAGGCATGGTGTCCAGGTTCTTGGAAGCCTTAAAGGCAAGGTGCCAGTTTTTTCTATACAGTGATGTTATTCATTTATGCAGCCTCTGGGCTAATTGCCTGCTATTACCCGTTTTCTTTTCTGAAAATAAAAGGTTGTTGTGGAACACTATTGCAGTGCATGTTCTCTATTGCAGTATTTGTATGTGATATTTACACACAATAGAAATACATGTAATTTTGGCTTCTTAGCCTATTGGATATATAATAGGCTGCATATTTATGTGTTTATACATGTATATATATATATGTTTGGATAGTGCTATGTACTTGTGGTTCTAAACATACACATATATATGTATTGTTGTATATGCTCTGGGGTCCCGCACATGGGCGGGGATTATTCAGTGCTTATGACTATTAATGAGTATCCCCTGGAAGAGAATCTGGGGTTAGAAGTCTCTATAAAATATGTAAATGTATCTGCTACTGTGGATTGTATCCTTTCACTGATGGAGGAGTAATCTATGAAGGTGTCATCAGGTAATAGGTCTCCTACCGTAGTGCTCCCCCATCCTCGTATTGTTAAGGTCAGTGGATCAGCTGTTCAGTTGGTAAAGTAGGCAATGGGTCAGTGATTGTTCAGGGGTACACAACGCGAGGCAGGCCAATCGTTTCTTGACGCCCCCTAGGCTTGATGTGTACTTCGAGACTGAATTCAATGCAGTACTGCCACAACAGGGAGCCTTTCCAGTCAGAGCGCCAAAGGGTAGCTTGGTGTGCTGCGTCTCTAGGTGGGCAATGTATGGCGGGAGGAGGAAACAGTGTGTAGTATTTATGCACAGTGATAATAAAGCTCAAAGTGTAGAGCTGCCAAACCCCCCTGATCATATGGTAAAGTGATTGTTTCTCAATTTATTCTGGGCTGACCTCCCGCCCAGGCTATGGTGATCATAATGCAGCGGAGAGCTTTGAAGAATTCTTTATTTAAGGGGACCGGGATATTGCAGAATAAATATAGTAGGTTTCAGTAAGATAACTATCTTCCTTACTGCTATTCGCCCGATCAGAGAGAGTGGAGGGGAAATCCATCTCTGGACTTTACTTTATTCAGTTTGGCAAATTTGGGGGTGTTCTGAATGGGTTCAGAGGTGGGTGATGGGATGTTTTCACAAGTTCTTTTATTCTGGTCATTTTCTTTTTCATAGTTTTTGCTTTCAGTCAATGTGATTGCTCAGACTTTTCATAAGGTTCCTACATCTCCATGTGTAAATATTGGCGGGAACAATATGGAACCTTGTTAAGGATTGAAAGTATTTTTATAAATTCTTACCAGAACATGGTCGCACAGCTGACACCTTCCATTCAATACTAATACTGACTGTGGGTGGCAGAGTCCCCTTTCTCAAAACGAAAGGCTTTAATCATCCAGTGAAAACGAAAAACATGGATTATCAACTAGACAAAGGAGGCATTGTCTTCTGCAAGAAATCAATATTGGTGTTGGTGATATCATACTATTAAGGGATAATCTGGATGATTAAGTTAGGTGCTTTCCTACGGTCCCAAAAAAATGGGAGGGAGATCACAATGGTCCAAATCCCAGAGGTGATCTCCGACGAACTTGACTTAAAGATGGCTAATTAAGAGACTACAAAGGGATAAAAATCGAGCTGCATGCTATCAGTATTTATTTTCCAGCATCTGATGTGCCAAAATTCTGGTCTACATTCAGAAAAGAAATTTGTAGAGATCTCTAATGGTGTTTGCATCTTCTTTGGTGGGGACTTTAAACTCGTAATAGATGGGGTGTTGGTCATTCTAATTGAAAGTTCAAACCTTCCGGTTCAGAGACAAATGCTGAACCTCTGTTCTACCAAAAATCTAAAAAAAAAAAACTGTGGAGATTACATGCTAGATGTCCTCACTTACAATCAACATTTAAACTCATAACAGAGCCTACAACAGTTTCCAACTATGCATGTATATCCTTGCAATAATGACTTGCAACTTTACAGAGATCATGGACAATGAATGACGACACATTCTTTTAAAACAGATGATACTGATCTTATTAAAATAAACAATTCCCTCTTTTAATCTGAGAATGTGTGCTTTTGCTCAAGCACACATTTTGGAACTCGTTAAAGGCCTATGTAAGGGTGGGAGATGATCAGTAGAACGACTCACAAAAAAATTAATAGTAAATTGAATAACTTGGAGTAAGAAATAAAATACCTGGAAAGTAAAGTGTCATATACCCAAGACTTTAGGAAGATCTTTTAAAATACAGAAAAATCCTCAACTCTAGAGACCACACTGGGTGATGAATGACAAAGCAAAAGAATTATGGGAACATAGCAAGGCAGTGTTGGCTGCATACTTATAAGAACTGCTGCTGTAAAAACAAAGGATGGCTCAATGCATATTGCGGTAGTTATTTAGTTAGGGGTGCACTCTGTTTTTAACAATTTTATAACTCTAAAAGTAGGTGCTGCAGCATTGCATGTGCTGTCAACACATGCTGGGTCAAGACAGTCAGTTAATAACAAGTACAAAGACTTGGATATGCTGTGCACTGTTCACTAGGAGTCTCTTACACCATCAATGTACTCAACAATGAGTACATTGATGGTGTAAGAGACACCTAGTGAACAGTGCGCAGCATATCCAATGCATATTGCAACACAAGAAATCTGAGAGACATTTCAATTGTACTATTCCTCAAAACAATTTAAAGCTGACCATATACAAAATGCAAATATATAATGCTATCAAATCCATCAAAACAAGGAACGTCCCTGTACCTGATGGCTTTAATGTGGTTGTGAGAAGTTGGCCTGGTATATGCTGTTCACTAATTAAAGTGGACACCTTGCACCAGAACAATTCGACTCTTATGGTTGGTAGGTTTAAGACAACCTTTATAGAAAGCTATCCTAGTGGTAGCTGTGGAGAGCAGCCTTCAGGCTAAGTCTTGGAGGAATGTAAAGCAGCTTGTTTTACCACACAATCTCTTGAATCACCAAATGAAAAGACACCACCAGGTATATATATCAAATATATATGTATTTATTAATAAACAACTCTCTACTAATCTCTTTATGAGATTAGAAGTCAGGAACATATGTACACATCAAATGTTATCAAAATAAGTTAGCACAATCAAATATCACAATCTGAGTTTGGCTTGGTCTAGGGCATCTAGAATCGAGGGACCCCCAAGAACCACCCCAGGTAGTTGTAGGAGACCCACAGGGGACGGACACGGTGTCCTGGCACCGGTGCGAGTCTGTGCGAGTCTATGCGAACAGACGCGATTGAGATTTCAATGTTAAAGGTCCCTTGCGTGTTCGAGGCGAACACACCGATCGGTCCTTGTACGAGTCGAAGGACGCGGTTACAGATAGAGTTGCAAGGGGGATGGACGCGCTGTGTCTAACACAGACGCAAACCTTGTACGAGTCAGCGCAATTGAGAGTTCAATGTTACAGGCCCCTTGTGTGTTCGAGGTGAACCCACCGATCGGACTCAGTACGAGTCGAAGGACACGGTTACAGATAGAGCTACAAGGGAGATGGACGCAATGTGTCTAACACAGACGCGAACCCTGTACGAGTCAGCGCAATTGTCGCACTTAGAAAATAAGAGTTTTAGGGCACTTCTAGGGTAGCTACAAGCAAGGCACTTACAGGGTAAGTAGTTCTAGGGCCCACACCCACGGGAGCACCATACTGCTAGAGTTACCTCACCCAGGGGAGCCGGGTGCATAGGTGTCCTTTGGTGTCGGGTCGCGGCGTCGTTTTCACTGGGAGCCAATGAAGACTTGCTGCTTGCGGCGACAGAAGAAGTGTCCGTTGGAATCCAAGCCTGGATTCAGAAGGAGGAAGACCTGAAAGCAGAGGGGACAGTGTTCAAGGGCACTTGGTAGTGACCCGGGGCAAGGAAGATGAATGCCCACCGTCGTCGACAGATTCAGGTCGTTCACTGGTGTCTTGACTCTTCGACCACGAGGTCCAGGGGGCGTCGAGGACGGCCAGGAGCTGGATTCAGCGTGTCCCACGAAGTCTGCAGCTGACTGCGGTGTCGGCGACCCGATTGGAGCCAACAAGCCTTGGTAGCAGCAAGTCTCGTGGTGGAAAGAAAAAGTCAATGGTGCAGACCAGCAAGGTCTGAGGAACTTACCCAGCAAGGGTAGGTCAGGGCAGGCCTGGAGCAACCAGGGGAGCCCTTTGGTTTCTTTGGAAAGTCTTCTGGAGACCCACCAGCCGGCTGGCAAGGGATCGCGAAGACGCCTCGGGCGGATACACTCAACAGGGGCCCACGGTCACTCGGGACGGTGTAGGCCTCTGATTTTGGGAGGGATCTTTGTTAGAGGCTGGGACCACACGTGGTCCAAAGCACAAGTTCGTAGAACGTCGTGAAGGGGTTGCACTCGACAATAGTGCACGGTATCCAGGGTCTGCGGTTCCTCATTGCTCGTGGGGTCCACTTGCCTCAGCTTCACTGGGGACTCACGATGGCCTTGGAGAAGTCAGGAAATCCTCTTCCTGGGCTGCAGGGACTTAGGGCTCCGGCAGGAGCGGCGTAGTTTGCGACCGTTGTTGTCGTTTTTGGTGCCTGCCAAGCAGGGAGTCACTCCTTGACTCCAAGGGAGATTCTTCAGTCTTCCAAAGGTAGTGGAACGTCGAAGGTCTGGGATTCTTCTTGTAGAGCATCGTCCAGGGGTATCTGGGGTGCAATGCACAGGTTCCCCCTCTTATACTAGAAAGAAGGGAGGGACTAGCTCTATGACCACACCTATGGGAGGGTCAGGGGAGTGGGTGGCTACACCCACTTCCCTTTGTCCAGTTTCGCGCCAGAGCAGGGGAAGGTAGCCCCTGAGCTGGTTTGAACTGGCATATGCACAGAGGAGCCTTTTGCTCCCCCAGTGCAGGACTTGAAAGCACTCTAGGAGTGCACCCACCCAGCCCCAATACACTAAACCCTGTCTGGGAGGTGGTCACACCCCTTGGGACAGGATATCTATTGTTGGGCTTCCTCCACTGTGAGTGTCGGTCATCAGCAGGAGGGCAGCCCAGTGTCTGTGACTGGTGGCATCCATTTTGTGATGCCAGGGCTCTTTAGGATTCTACCGCGTTTCCACAGTAGGTACATGTCTATCCCTCTAGAAGGGTGGGATCATACTCCCACACCAGTTACTGGTGTGGGGTATGATTCCAAAGTGTTTGACACCAAACACGACATGTTTCGATGCAGCCATTCCAGAGTTAGCATTTACCGCGAGGATATAATGCACTTAAGAGTATATGGTTTGGCTGCATTCACAAACAGCCCCAGAGAATGGACTCTGAGGGCTGCAGAGGGCCCTGCTCAGGCAGAGGCACCCCCTCACATAGAAACTAAGCACCCTGCCCTCAGGATTGATAGGGCCTGCCTTAGGGGTGACTGATAAGTCTCAATGTGTGTGCAGGAGAGATATAGGGGACCTATATCTCAGTGAGGAGTGCTAGCACTTCCTCACTCAGGCTGCAGTAGCAGGCCTGTTGTGTCAGATTTAGTCTGCTTCCCAGGGGTGGCATAATACATGCTTCAGCCCCTGGTAGGCCTGTGAAGTACCTATGCCCTTGGTACCTAAGGTACCATATACTAGGGACTCATAAGGTACCACAGTATCCAATCACTAGTGCACCTAGAGTGCACTCCAAATCGTTTAGAGAGAACAGAGGCGCTGGGGCCCTGATTGGCAGGGTCCCAGCCAGACTATAGCCAGAAACCAGTGTAAACATCAGAAAAAAAGTGGGGGCAACATAAGAGGCAGATCCTACTCTCCTACAGTGGTCTTCTTTAAAATAGTTAAGAATGTGCTCTTGGCATGGCTAGCAGAATTATTTCATCACTTGCATACACAAACAAGTCACTTACCCAAGGTAATGCTCTTTCTGGTGGATACTCTAACTGCTGATTGCTCATCTTTTGAATATCCCCAGGTACCAGACTGGATCCAGAAACTTTCATACAGTAGTGCTCCTGTGCACCATTAGGTGTGCTGTCATTTCACGTTTGACTTTCTTCTGTCCAGAAGTGACGAACAGAGTGCATATAAGCACCTCCTACGAGTGCTGACATCAGTTTTTTTCTAGATTCTGTCCGCACCTTCGGACACAGAGCCCAAAAGCCAAAGAGTACCAGTGTGCAGATATCTGGCATGGGACCTTTTTAGATGGAAAAAGATAACATTGCACAGAACAGGGAGGTGGGAGGCGTTAGATTGAGTATAAAGCAGAAGGATTATGTTACTTACCCTGTAAGCATCTGTTCTTGGCATGTAGAGCTGTGGATTCATGTGCTTTGCATACTCCTGCCATCTAGTGTTGGGTCCGGATGTTTGCAAGTTGTTTTTCTTCGAAGAAGTCTTTTCCAGTCACGAGGTAAGGTGACTCCTCCTTTCGGTGATATTGCACGTGGGCATCAACTCCATTTTTAGACATCTCCCACAAGAGGGTGAGAATGGAGTATGTAAGTGAAGTATAGAGTTGTCTATGCCTATGTAATGTAAGTGATGAGAACTGCAACAACTACAGGTGTCCGGGGAGGTGGGAGGGCGCATGTGAATCTACAGCTTTACATGCCAACAACAGATGCTCACAGGGTAACAATCCGTTTTAAGCATGTGTGCTGTAGATACACATTCTTTGCAGGGACTATATAGCAGTATTCTCCCAAAGCAGTGGCTAACCGGTAGGTGTTGCAGTTGTTTGAAAAAGTGTTTTTAGGACTGCTTGTTCTACATTAGCATGTTGGCATGCTAACACATCCACTCAATGTTTAGTAAAAGGGTGTGGTGTAGACCATGTTGCTGCTTTACATATATCAGCTATGGGAATGTTCCCAAAAAAGGACATAGATGCTACTATTTTTCGAATGGAATGTGCTTTAGGAGGTATAGATAAAGTTCTTGTAGCTTTGACATAGCAAGTTTGAATACATTTAACAATCTATCTAGAAACACCAGATTTAGAGATAGGATT
The DNA here is from genome assembly GCA_963921515.1 of Calotriton arnoldi. Lineage (NCBI taxonomy): Eukaryota > Metazoa > Chordata > Amphibia > Caudata > Salamandridae > Calotriton > Calotriton arnoldi. The sequence goes on along the minus strand of CAWUFW010003811.1, from coordinate 754,298 downwards.
GCCTTTGTGAGGTGGAGCAAATGCCACAACAAGTTGCTTTGTTTCACGAAAATGTTTTGCCCTGTCGAACAAGTTACTTACCTTCGGTAACGATATATCTGTAAGAAACATTAGTTAGTTATAGATTCCTTACCTTAGAATTACCCCCAGGTGTCAGACTGGATCCGGAAAGTTTTTTCGTCAGCAGTACCTCTGCGCGTCGGTCGGCTCCGCGTCAGTCGTTGGCGTCGTGGTGGTCGCCAGGATGACATCGCAGCAGCTACTTAGACGCCGCCCTCGCGCGCTGACATCAGTTCTGTACACGACTTTCCGCGCCAAAAACGCAGAGCCATGCAAGACACCGAAAACTGGTGCACAAAACTAGGGCCCTGATAGGATAACCTTAACCGTAGGAATCAGTTCGCAGAACGGGGAGGATGGGTGGGGCGGTAAGGAATCTATAACTAACTAATGTTTCTTACAGATATATCGTTACCGAAGGGAAGCAACTTGTTCATCTGAAAGAAACACGTTAGTTATAGATTCCTTACCTTAGAATAGATACCCCAGCAATACCAACCCCGGAGGTGGGTCTGCGAACCAATATCACACCAGCAGGTCCTGGAGAACAGAACGGCCAAAGAGGCCGTCTCTCCGGACCTGGCTGTCCAGACAGTAGTGTTTCGTAAACGTGTACAGTGAGGCCCAAGTAGCTGCCTGACGGATGTCATGTAGAGGAACTCCTCGTCCTAAGGCAGTAGTGGCTGCCGTCGCCCTGGTGGAATGGGCGCGTAGCCCCACTGGAGGCTCCTTCTTAGCCAGAGAATAACACGCCTTAATACACCAGAGACGACCCAGCGAGAAATGGTGCGCTTGTGTGACCCGACCTTTCTTAGGCGCCCACGTAGCCAGCAAGGAGTTGGTCATCCACCCGGAACTGTTTTGTGCGATCCAGATAGAAAGAAAGCGCACGTTTTGGGTCCAGACGGTGGAGCCTCTTCTTTTTCGAAGGATGCGGAGGCGGAAAGAAGGTGGGCAAAGTGATGGTCTGCCCGATGTGAAAGGCAGTGACAACCTTGGGAAGGAAGGATGGACGAGTCCTGAGAACCACCTTGTCCGGATGGACAGACAGGAAAGGAGGCTTGGAGGAAAGGGCCTGGAGCTCACTCACTCTTCTGGCAGATGTGATGGCTACAGGGAATGCAGTCTTAAGCATCAAAAGCCGCAAAGGACAGTTGTGAAGCGGCTCAAAGGGAGCACACATTAAGAAAGTTAAGACTAGATTCAAGTCCCACTGAGGCATAACAAAGGGAATAGGAGGAAAGAGATGAGTTTTGCCTTTTCAAGAAACGATTAGCAACCGGGGACTTGAAAAGAGAGGCTGATCTGGAAGCGAAGAAAGGCAGAGATGGCCAAAAGATAGCCCTTGATAGTGCCCAGAGCAGAGCCCTGCTGGGCTAAGGGAGAAGAATAAACAAGAGAACCTCAGAAAGAGGGGCAGAAAGGGGATCCACAGCCTTTGCTGTGCACCATGCCACAAACTTGTTCCACCGGCAGGCATATACCGTCTTAGTGGAGGGATGCCTGGCTGCCAAGATTACATCACAAACTTCAGGAGGCAGGTCGAAAGACGTCAACTGCCGCCGCTCAATCTCCACGCAAGGAGGTGGAGGCTGGACAGGTTCGGGTGGAGGACCGTCCCCTGTTGCTGCAACAGAAGATCCCCCGAAGGGGCGGGTCTAGTCGGAGGATCGATGGCCATGACGAGCAGCTCGGGGATACCAGACTCTTCGTGCCCAATCCGGGAGCCACAAGGATGACTTGGGCCCGGTCGACGCCTGATCTTCTTCAGCACTCTGGGCAGAAGTGGTATAGGCGGAAGGCGTACAACAGACCGCAACTCCACTCGCGACGAAAGGCGTCGCCTAGCGAGTGCCGTCTTGGAAATTCCAACGCGCAGAATTGCTGACATTGCGCGTTCTCTTCGGTGGCGAATAGATCTAATCAAGGCTCTCCCCACTGTCGAAAGAGACCATGCACCACCTCCGAGTGAAGACGCCAATCGTGAACCATCATGCACCTGCGGCTGAGTTTGTCCGCCCTGGCGTTCAGGGAACCTGCAAGGTGTTGAACCACCAGGGATTTGCCCTGATGTTCCAGCCATGTCCAGAGGCGAAGGGCCTCCTGACATAGGATCCACGACCCCACTCCGCCCTGTTTGTTGCAGTACCACATGGCGGTGGTGTTGTCTGTGAACACCTGCACTACTCTTCCCCGGACAGAGGGAAAAAATGCTGTGAGTGCAAGACGAATCGCCCGGAGCTCCAGAAGGTTGATATGGAGCCCGGACTCCGCCGGAGACCAGAGTCCTCTGATCTCCGCCTCTCCCATGTGGCCGCCCCATCCCAGAAGGGACGCGTCCGTCACCACTGTGTGTTCTGGTTGGGGAAGGGAAAGGGATCTGCCGTCGACCCAATCCTGGTTCGTAAGCCACCACTGCAACTGTCGAGCAGTGCCCTCCGAGATCTGGACGCAATCTGACAGATTCCCCTGATGCTGCGCCCACTGGAACTTCAGGTCCCACGGCAGAGCCCGCATATGCCACCTGGCATGATCGACCAGCAGGATGCAGGAGGCCATGAGGCCCAGCAGCCTCAGGGTCATCCGGACCGAAACCCGGGATAGAGGCTGAAAGATCGGAATCATAACCCGAATATCCCGGACTCGCTGCTCGGGAGGATAAACTGTGTCCAGAACAGCTCTGATGAATAGGAGCTTCTGAGCGGGAATCAGGTGCGACTTCGGCACATTGATGGAGAACCCCAGCGAATGCAGGAGGTCGGCCGTAGTCTGGAGGTAGGAGACAACAGCCTGGGGCGAGCCCGCCTTCAACAGCCAGTCGTCGAGATAGGGAAAGACTGGAACCCCTGATCTGCGCAGATGAGCTGCGACCACCGCCATCGCTTTCGTGAACACCCGAGGGGCGCTGGTAAGGCCGAAGGGGAGCACGGTAAACTGATAGTGCTCGTGGCCCACCTTGAACCGCAGGTAACGCCGGTGGGCCGGCAGGACGGGGATGTGAAAGTAAGCGTCCTGCAAGTCCAACGCTACCATCCAGTCTCCAGGGTCGAGGGCAGACAAGACCTGAGCGAGCGCCAACATCTTGAACTTCACCTTACGGAGGAAGCGGTTGACGTTCCTGAGATCCAAGATAGGACGCAGGCCCTTGTCCTTCTTGGGTACCAGAAAGTAGTGGGAATAACAACCACAACCTACTTCTGGGGCAGGAACTCGCTCGATGGCTCCCTTGGCCAAGAGAGCCGAAACTTCCTGTTGGGGAAGGCCCAGGTGATCCTCCGACATACGGTGGTATTGAGGTTGCATGGCTGGAGGGGTAGTCTCGAAGGGGAGGGAGTAGCCCCTTCGGACTATTTGCAAACCCACCTATCTGATGTGATGGTGCGCCAGTGGGGGAGGTGATGGCGGATCATGCCGCCCACTGGCGTTTGAAAGGTCGGACTAGGAGGGTTTGGAGGCTGCTGCAGAGGGGGGGTTGGTGGACTGGCCCGCCCGCTGGCCCCCTGAACCACGGCGTTGGTTCCCACATCCCCGGCCGCGCGTAGGTTGGGAAACTTGCTGCGGCCTGTGGCTCTGGGCGGGACGTAGTGGGGCAACCCTTCCGTAGCCACGAAAGGGGCGAAAGCAGACTGCGCTGGGCGGCTGGAGAGGCCCAAGGACTTGGCCGTAGCCCGTGAGTCCTTGAATCGCTCTAGAGCATTGTCCGCTTTGTCGCCAAAAAGGCGACGCCATCAAAGGGCATGTCCATCAAGGTGTTCTGGACATCCCCCGAAAAGCCAGTCGATCTCATCCAGGCGTAGCGACGAAGTGCTACTGACGTTGAAATTGTCCTGCCCAGAGAGTCAGCGGTATCCAGCCCACAACGGATGGTAAACTTCTCCGCATCCCTCCCGGCGGCGACAGCCTGGGAGAGCACTGTCCGGGCCTCCTCTGGACACTGAGGCAGCACCTGCGCAACCGTATCCCACACAGAGTGGGAATAACGGCCCAAGAGACATGCGGTGTTTACCGACCGCAGTCCTAAGCTGGCAGAAGAGAAAAATTTCTTCCCAAGATGGTCCAGCTTCTTGGATTCCCTTTCCAGTGGAGCGGTAGGGAATGCGCTCTTGGAAGCGGAGGCTTGGACCACCAAGCTCTCCGGAGTGGGGTGTTGGGAGAGGAAAGTGGGGTTGCCCAGAGCCGGGCGGTGGCGTCGGGCAATCATCCTATCCACGGGAGCCCCCGTGTTGGGCCTGGACCACGTGTCCAAAAGGACGTCAGTAAGGGCCTCATTAAATGGCAGCAGGGGCTCCGAAGAGCTCGCAGCCGGCAGAAGCACCTCTGTCAGGAGGTTAGTCCTGACCGCCACCGTAGGGAGGTTGAGGGCCTCGGCCGCCCTACGCAACACCACTGCATATGACGCTCTCTCCTCCGTAGCCACGGTAGGAGGAGACAACATGCCAAGGTCAGGAGTGGTGTCAAGACCACTGGCATCTCCCAGTTCCCCTCTCCAGTCCTGCTCAAACTCCAGCTGATCAGTTAAAGGGTCACCTGATCCCTCCCAGTCCTCCTCCTCAGGTTGCCAATCTGGCCGAAAAGGGACCCCAGGAGTGAACAGGGGAACAAAAACCCCACTCAGATCCGGCGTCGGGCAACGCCGGTCCGGGTCCACATCGGGATGGAGGCCGGGGTCGACGCCGGCTGGGGACACGACCGGTGTTGGTTGCGGTGCCGGAGGAAGCGGCGCCAGTGGAGGTGTAATGAGGTCAACCGTGGCTGCAGCCGATGGCGGAGAAGGCCTGGGCCCCCCAACCGAGTCCGTGGGGCCTGAAGGTGCGCCGGCGGGTTTGGGCCGCCCAAAGATGACATGCACCGCAGGAGTCGCTCAGGGTCCCCGAAAAGGGAGGGAAGGCCGGAGTCGACTCTTCGGGCTCCGCGCACGGAGCCACGGGAGGGGCACCGCCCGCATCCCTCGTCGCGTCAGCCGACCGACGGGGAGAAGTTGCAGAGCGACGATGCTCCTATGACTTCTTTTTGTGCTTCAACTTACCCGACCCAGAGTGCGAAGACTTCGATGACTTGGACGAGTGGTGATGGCTCCGCGACCGGTCCCTCGACCTCCCTCGCGACCGGGACCTTGAACGGCATGGAGCAGACGGCCGGCGCTCAAGCAGCTTTCAGGACCGCTCCCGCAAAGCCTTCGGAGCCATCGACCGGCAGTCGGAGCACGACTTGGGGTCGTGGTCGCGCTCCAGGCAAAAGAGGCACACGCGGTGCGGATCCGTAACCGACATCAGTCGGGTACAGGCACCGCAGGCCTTGAAACCGGGCATCCCTCGTGCACCAGGAGTCGAAGACTCAAAAAAGGCGTCGACAAAAGTCGCTCAATAAAGTCAGTCAAAAAGGGACCGGAGGTACCGCTCTCTCCGGATCTGCGCTGGCTGGCGCGGAAAAAGAAAGAACAACGGACGCGGAGCCGACCGACACCACCTTCCGCACGCAGAGGTACTGCTGACGAAAAAACTTCCTGGATCCAGTCTGACGCCTGGGGGTAATTCTAAGGTAAGGAATGTATAACTAACGTGTTTCTTTCAGATAATATAGTATAATAGTGCTCTTCTGACATCAAGTGTGTGAAGAGCTCTTTTTGCCTCTTTATCAGGTTGAGGAAAGAACACAGGTAACTCAACTGATTGGTTAATATGAAAAGCAGAAACTACTTTTGGAAGGAATTTTGGGTTTGTGAGAAGAACTACTCTATCTTTATGAAGTTGAAAGAAGGGTTCTCCCAAGGTTAATGCCTGCAGCTCACCAACTCTCCTTAATGAAGTGATAGCAATTACAAAGGCAAGTTTCCATTAAAGGAACTGTAATGAACAATTGTGTAATGACTCCAAAGGTGGACCCATGAGCCTTGTGAGAAAGATGTTAAGGTTCCTGTTGGAAAGTGGATTATTGGTAGGCGCAAATGTAGGTCTGCCACTGGCAATAAGGCCACTAACAGTATAGGGCTCAGAAAATTATTCCTATGCTCAACCCTTGGTAACGTGACTGCGAGCAGGCAGGCTTAACTTCAAAGACCGGTATGTAAAGCATTTAAAAACACCAATTCAGAAAATAGTTAAGACAACACAAAATAAAAATCCAACACCAATTTATAAAAATAGGAAGGAAAATGCTACTTACCAGTATGCATCTGTTCTTGGCATGTAGAGCTGCAGAGTTGTACACTATGCATAGATCGCCATCTGGTGTTGGGCTCGGATGCTTGCACTTTGTTGTTGTCTTGGAAAAGTCTTTTGTAGTCACGAGATAGGTGACTCCTCCTTTGGACGATAGTGCGCATGGGCATCGACTCCATCCTCAGATTGTTTTTCGCCATGATGGGAAATGATGGAGTGAGTAAGAAATAAAGAGATGTCCATGTGAATGTATCTAATTAAGATAACACTGGAACAGATACAGGTTCCGGGGAGGCGGGTGGGCATGTACAACTCTGCAGCTCTACATGCCAAGAACAGATGCATACTGGTAAGTAGCATTTTCCGTTCGAGGCATATGAGCTGCAGATTGTACACTATGCATAGACTGTACAGCAGTGTCTCCCCTAGCGGTGGTCACCTGCATCTGTTGCAGTGGTTTGAAAAAGTGTTTTAAGAACAGCTTGGCCTACAGAAGCCTGTTGCTTAGCCTGCACGTCAACACAATAGTGTTTGGTGAAGGTGTGTGGTGAAGACCATGTTGCTGCTTTACAGATGTGATCTAAGGGAATGTTCCCTAAGAATGCCATGGAAGCCCCTAGTTTGCGTGTTGAGTGCGCTCTAGGGGGAATTGTTAATGTGCGTTTAGCCTTTTGGTAGCATATTTGAATGCATGTTACTATCCACCTAGCGATCCCAGCTTTGGAGATGGGGTTACCTTTATGAGGTGGTGCGAAGGCTACAAACAGTTGTTTTGTTTTTCTAAAGGGCTTAGTCCTGTCTATGTAATAAAGTAGGGCTCTTTTGACGTCCAGTGTGTGAAGAGCCCTCTCTGCTACAGAGTCTGGGTTTTGGAAAAACACTGGTAACTCCACTGATTGGTTAAGATGAAAAGCAGAGATTACTTTGGGAAGGAATTTTGGATTTGTTCTAAGAACCACCTTGTTACGATGTATTTGTAAGAATGGTTCTTGTATGGTTAAAGCCTGGATCTCACTAACCCTCCTGAGAGGTAATTGCGACAAGGAAAGCTACTTTCCATGTGAGGAACTGTGGTTCGCATTTGTGTAGAGGTTCAAATGGGGGACCCATGAGCCTGGTAAGAACAATGTTTAAATTCCACACTGGAGAGGGTGGCAGTCTGGGGGAATTATCCTTTTAAGGCCCTCCATAAAGGCTTTAATTGCAGGTACTCTAAATAGTGACAAGTGTTGTCTGTTTTGCAAATAAGCGGCAAGTGCTGCTAGATGTAATCTTATGGATGAATATGCTAGATTACACCTTAGTAAGAGTAGCAAATAGCAAATGATGTCCTGGATCGAAGCGTCCAGCGGATCGATTTTATTGTTGTTGCAGTAAATGACAAATCTTTTCCATTTTGCTGCATAGCAAGCTCTAGTAGTAGGGCGTCTGGCTTCCTTAATGATGTTCATACAGTCTGGTGGAAGGTTAAGATAACCAAACTCTAGGACTTCAGGAGCCAGATCGCTAGATTCAGTTGACCTAGATCGGGGTGCCTTATCTCTCCATGGTCCTGCGTTAGCAACGTTGGGGAGAGAGGTAGCTTTTGGTGTGGAACTACTGAAAGTTCCAGTAGTGTTGTGAACCACGGTTGCCGTGCCCATGTGGGAGCTACCAGGATCATCCTGAGAGACTGTTGTCTGAGCTTGCGTACTACTAGGGGAATCAGTGGGAGTGGCGGAAAAGCGTACGCAAATCTGCCTGACCAGTTTATCCATATCGCATTGCCTTTGGACAACGAGTGTGGAAACATGGCAACGAAGGTTGGGCATTTTGCATTTAACGTGTGTGGCGAATAGATCTATGTCTGGTTGACCCCACATTTGGAAAAATGGTTGAAGAACTTGGGGATGAAGTTCCCATTCGTGTATCTGCTGTGTCTGTCGACTTAGCAGATCTGCAATCTGATTGTGAACTCCTGGAAGATGTTCTGCAAGAAGATATACGTTTTGTGGAATGGCCCATCTCCAAATGTTCTGTGCCAGCTGAGACAGCTGCAAAGACTGTGTGCCTCCTTGTTTTTGCAGGTAATACATGGCTGTGATGCTGTCCATGCGGACTAGCACAGTCTAGTGACGTAGATGTACTTGGAATGATTTTAATGCTAGGAATATTGCCAGTAATTCTAGGTGATTGATGTGCAACACTTTCTGTTGAGTGGTCCATTTGCCTTGAATTGTGTGGTTTAGGAGATGAGCCCCCCAGCCGGTGAGTGATGCGTCTGCTGTTTCCACTATTTGTGGAACTGGCTCTAGGAACGGCCGCCCTTTGGAAAGGTTTGGTGTGTTCCACCACTGGAGAGAGCGATGTGTGCGGCTGTCCACCAACACCAGATCTGTAAGTTGTCCTTGAGCCTGGTTCCACTGACGTGCTAGGCATTCTTGTAAGGGGCGCATCTGAAGTCTTGCATGAGGTACGATAAAAATGCAAGATGCCATCATTCCTATGAGTTGCATGAATACCCTTGCTGGGAGGGAATGCTGTGGCTGAAATTTGGTGATTAGTGTTTGTATACTGGTTATCCTGGCTGGATTGGGATATGCCAGAGCTCTGGAGGTGTCTAATGTGGCCCCTAGATACTGGTGTATGTGGGAGGGCTGAAGATGTGACTTGGTGTAGTTTACTGTGAATCCTAAGTGGTGTAGCAGCTGGATGGTTTGATGAGTGTGATGAACACACTGGTTGAATGACTTGGCTTTTATTAGCCAGTCGTCGAGGTATGGAAAGACATGGATTTGTTGTCTTCTTAAGTGTGCTGCTACGACTGCAAGGCACTTTGTGAACACCCTGGGTGCGGTGGTCACTCCGAATGGAAGGACTTTAAACTGATAGTGTTGTCCGTCCACTATGAATCTTAGATATTTCCTGTGAGCTGGGTGTATGGGAATGTGGAAGTAGGCGTCCTTGAAATCTAGTGTGGCAAGGAAGTCGCCTTGTTGAAGTAGTGGGAGGACCTGTTGAAGAGTGATCATATGAAAATGATCTGATTGTATGTAAAGATTGAGGGGTCTGAGGTCTAGTATTGGCCTTAGGGTGCCGTCCTTTTTGTGGATTAGGAAATACAGCGAGTAAATCCCTGTTCCTTGATGCTGTAGGGGAACTAGTTCTATTGCTTGCTTTTGAAGCAGTGAGAGAACCTCTTGTTTCAAGAGTGTGAGATGTTCCGTGGACGTTGGACGCTGTTTGGGTGGTATGGTGGGTGGGGTTGCTGTAAGTTCCAGGCAGTAACCATACTGGATAATTTGTCTTACCCACTTGTCTGTAGTGATGGAATTCCAGACAGGTAGGAACTGTGATAGTCTCCCTCCGACCGTTGTGGAATGGTCTGGAGGGATTGGAGGGAAGTCACTGCTTATTAGTGGGGGAGGCGCGAGTGTTGTTGTTACCTCGGCCTCTTCCTTTGTTATTTCCCCGGTATCCGCCTCTAAAATATCCTCTGTTGGGGGATGTTTGCATGGTGTTTTTGTAGGAAAAAGAGGCGGTGTCTGTTCCGATATTTTTGGATGCTCCTGTATAGAAGGAGCGACAAAAGGAACCACGTGTGGATGGAGACTGTAATGCCCCCATGGATTTAGCAGTCTCCGTGTCCTTTTTCATTTTCTCTAGAGTGGTGTCTACAGCCGGTCCAAAGAGTTGTTCTTGATTGAACGGCTGATTGAGGATTGTTTGTACCTCCTGTTTGAAGCCTGAGATGCGTAACCAGGCATGCCGTCTGAGTAGTACACTAGTGTTAATGGACCTAGAGGCTGTGTCAGCTGCTTCAAGGGCACACTTGATTGAAGCATTGGTTATTAATTTGCCCTCCTGAATTAAATCATCTGCCTTGGTTTTATATTGATCAGGTAAATGTTGTAATAGGGTTTCTAGTTGGTCACAGTGAGCCCTATCATACCTAGCAAGTAATGCCTGTGTGTTGGCTATCCGCCAGTGATTAGCTGCTTGGGCAGCAACTCTCTTGCCGGAAGCATCTAACAACTTAGACTCTTTATCCGGAGGTGGTGCCTCACCGGAGGTCTGAGAGTTGGCACTTTTCCTAGCATTAGCTACCACTATTGAGTCTAAAGGTAGTTGACCCTTGATGTAGGTGGGATCATTGGGAGCGGGTTTATATTTTTTGTCAATCCTGGGATTGAGAATTCTAGCCCTAACAGGGTCTTTGAATATGTCGGGGGCATGTTTAATGACACACTTTAACATTGGCAGGGTTTGTACAGTTTTTTGTGACTGTTCAAAGGTGTCTAGAAGAAAGTCCTCGTCTGCAGGGTCAGAATGCATCTGAACCCCATGGTAGAGAGCAGCTCTATTTACAAGCTGACCAAAGCCAATATTGTCATCTGGGGGAGACAGCTTTGTTGGATATGCATGGGGATCAGGGAGGTCTGGAGGATCTATTGGGTCATTATAATCGTCCCAATTGTCCTGTGGTACATCTGTATCGTCATCAGGGTCAGTGAAAGGGTCATTGTTGCCTCCCCCATCCCCTAGATCATCATCATCCTGTGGTGGTGGTGAATTTGGTAGAAGTATAGGAGAATGTGGAGGAGAGACAGGGTTAGGAGAAAGAACAGGAGAAGAGGGTTGTATAGGTGAAGTGGCACAGTCTTTCTTTTTCACAGGCACTACGGGAGTGCCTGGTGTGTCCAGTTTCCTCTTCTTGTGTGGAACAGCCGCCAAATGTCCTGTTTTGGGGTCTATGTGGAGAGTTTTTTGTTTTGGATCAAAGGATCCGGCCGAAAAAGTTCTTCCGCTTCGGTAACCGTTTTCGGCGCAGGTTTAGATTTCTGCTCTGAGGCCTTGGGAGATGGTTTGGGGTCCTTTGGCCTGGCTGTGGAGGTGGAAATCTTTTTCGGTTCCGAAGGTTTTGGTTTTGGATCCGATGGCTTTCCTTTCGGCGTCGAAGTGTTCGGTGCCGATGTCTTTTTGGGAGTAGGCTGCACGCTCGGTTTCGGTGCCGATGGTGCCTGCGGAACACAGATGCGGTTTGCTCGGTCCCGACCTACCGGAAGGCTTGTCCCTTATCTTCGGAGCCGGGCCCAGGGGCGGGGCTTCTGAAGCTTGTTCTTGGTCGCGACTGGGGCCAGCAGGCGAAGTCTTGACCAGGGCCTTCTTTTTTTGGGGTGGAGTTGGGGTAGGGGCAGTTGTACTCACTCGTTGACCAGGAGTGATGTGGCCGTCTGAGTCGTCTGCTTCGGACACGATTTCCAGGTCCTCAGAATCGTCCTCCGGGACATCGGGGCCTTCATCGAAGATGTCCACCGGTACCGGAGCTGCTCGCTGCGCCATGATGTGTCGTCGGGCCCGGCGATCACGGATGGTCTTTTTAGATGTAAAAGAGGCGCAGGCTTGGCAATTGTTCTTGTCGTGTTCGGGCAAGAGACATAGGTTACAGACCTTGTGGTGGTCACTGTGTGGAAATTTTGCTCCACATTGGGGGCATTTTTTAAATGGAGTCCTTTCCATGAGCTGTAGGCCCGAACGGCATCGATAGGCCCAACGGCCCGGGTCGACGACCGGAATCGAGTAGTTGAGGTGCGCGTCGAAGATCACGCGATCGAAAACAATACTGTCAAGTTTTTTTTATAGTTTGCGCGACGAAAAGGTTTGGAGAATACGGTGCCGAACCGGAGCGCAGAAGTTACATCCGAACCCGATGGCGGAAAAACACAATCTGAGGATGGAGTCGATGCCCATGCGCACTATCGTCCAAAGGAGGAGTCACCTATCTCGTGACTACAAAAGACTCTTCCAAGACAACAACAAAGTGCAAGCATCCGAGCCCAACACCAGATGGCGATATATGCATAGTGTACAATCTGCAGCTAATATGCCTCGATCATATTGTTACCTTTTAAATGACACCAAAACGAAAAAAATCCACTGTAGGGAACCAGAGATATGAATTTTTTAAGATTAGTCACTTTCTAGTGCTTAGAAACCAACAGTGCCCCTTTTAGTCATTTCGTTTGCTCTGACAGGGACACATTCACCTTTAGCAATTGTTCTGGAGAATTTCTCACCACTGTTGTGCAGCCTTCTCCAGCAGGATGGGTCCAGTTAGAACTCCTTCCTGAAGTTCTTCTTGCGGGTCCCAAAGTATCCAACACACAATCCAAGGTTCTGGAATCTCCAAGAGGGTCCTTGAAAGTGTGAGACTTCAATTCCGCAAACCACTTGAACAAAACCCTTACAAATCCACTGGTAGTACTCCAGGCTGGGGATTTTTTGTGGTGATGTCCAGGTGAGCTCTGTTAACCTGTAGCTTGCAGGGAGTCCACTCTTTAGTCCTTTTGAAGCAGGTTTGATCCACAGGGCTGTAGTTTCAAATGGTGCAAAAAGGGCGCAATCTCAGAGTCCTGGCCTTTGGAAATGCACATCAAAATCTTCAGCGCAGACCCTTCTGATTCTCTTAAGTTTCAAGCAGCAGAACTCCAGGGCTCTGCCCCTCTCAGATACTTATTCCAAGTTCTCTGGGTAAAGCAGGAGGTCACTCCTGACTAATGGGGTGCAGGGTTCCACCCAAAGGTCTGACCACTTCCTGCAGAGTGTGGCAAAATGCTAACCCAGAAACCACTATTCTTCCAAAATTCAATATGTCAGAATTTTCAGCAGGCAGAGAAGACCTGGCTAGACACACCCCTAGGATGGCTATTCTCCATAGCCTCTCCCCCTTGCATCTGCTCCTTCCTTCCTTAATCCTAGCATCTGGCTGTAGGTCAACAGTTTAAAGGTGTAAATGACACTGAGGCCTTCTCTTTCCTTTGAAGACCATGGTTTACGACTCCTCCCCCCTGCTCTGGCATTCCTATGCCCAGCAACCTCTCCTCCCCAAGAGGCTTCCTAACCCCAGGGGTCATTTATCACCTCTTCAAAGCAGCCAGGCTCACCCACTTATCTCTGACCAATCAGAGCAGTACAGGGTTGAATTTTGGCTTACAGACAAAAAAAGTCTTATAACTTCTTGTCTGTACATTTTACAATAAATTCAACAATACCATATTGTTGGATTTATCATTACCATTCTGAGTCCTTTAATCCTAGTTTTATGGCTTTTCTTTCTCCAGTTAACTAATAACCTTTTTCCAATGTTAACCTATTGCATGAGATTTGCAATGGGAAAACTGACTTGGGCCATTTTTCCAGCACCAGGGCTTATAAAAACATATTTTATAAGTACGCTACATATATCTACAGGACCCCACCCCAGGAAAACCTAGGTGAGACTTAAGGGATTCTGAATATGTAAAAATATTGCAAGAGCCTCCCTCCACAGTGCTCCTAGCATCAAAGTCGAATTTGGGCAGCACTTTATCACAATGTGGGAAGTGAAATGTGAAATTTCACTTAACCCAGGGCATATAAAACTCATTTTATAAGGGTCCACCTTATAAATACCTGACCCCCCACCCCTGGGACACCTAGGGGAGACCCTGGGGGTTCCTAATGCACAAGTTACTAACTTGTGTAACGATATATCTGGAAGAGACAGTAGTTAGTGACAGATTCCTTACCTTAGAATATCCCCAGGCGTCAGGCTGGATCTGGAAAGTTTTTTGCGTAGCAGTACCCTTGCGCGTCGGTAGGCGGCGTCGTGCGGCTCCGCGTCCGTCGTCGGCGTCGTGGTCGCCGGGATGACGTCGCGGGCAGTACTTAGACGCCGCCCCTGCGCGCTGACGTCAGTTCTGTACACGACTTTCCGCGCCAGGAACGCAGAGCCATGCAAAAAGCTGACATAGGTGTCTGAAAAATACTAGGGCCCTGAAAGGGATGTCCTTAACCCTAGAAATCAGTTCGCAGAACGGGGAGGATGGGTGGGCGGTAGGAATCTGTCACTAACTACTGTCTCTTACAGATATATCGTTACACAAGTTAGTAACTTGTGCATCTGAAAGAGACACGTTAGTGACAGATTCCTTACCTTAGAATAGATACCCCAGCAATACCAACCCCGGTGGTGGGTCTGCGAACAAAGATCAGACAAGGAAGTCCTGGAGGACAGAACGGCCAAAGAAGCCGTCCCTCCGGACCTGACTGTCAAGGCAGTAATGCTTTGTAAACGTGTGCAGCGAGGCCCACGTAGCTGCCTGACAGATATCCTGCAGCGGAACACCGCGGCCCAAAGCCGTGGTAGCAGCCGTCGCCCTGGTGGAATGGGCACGCAGCCCAACAGGAGGCTCCTTTTTAGCCAAAGAATAGCAGGCTTTGATACACAAGGTTACCCAGCGGGAGATGGTTCTCTTGTGCACCGCCCGACCTTTTTTGGCGCCCACGTAGCCAACAAAGAGCTGGTCATCCACCCGGAAATGGCGTGTGCGGCGATGTAAAAGGAAAGCGCACGTTTTGGGTCCAGACGGTGGAGCCTCTCTTCCTTTCTGGAAGGATGCGGAGGCGGAAAGAAGGTGGGCAAAGTGATGGTCTGCCCAATGTGGAAGGCAGTAACCACCTTTGGCAAGAAGGACGGACGCGTCCTAAGAACAACCTTGTCTGGATGGACAGACAGAAAGGGAGGTTTACATGATAGAGCCTGGAGCTCACTCACCCGCCGAGCGGAGGTGACGGCCACCAGAAAGGCAGTCTTCAGAGTCAGAAGACGAAGAGGACAGTTATGTAGAGGCTCAAAGGGAGCGCACATAAGAAAGGTAAGAACCAAGTTCAAGTCCCACTGAGGCATCACAAACGGAACAGGAGGGAAGAGGTGTGTAATGCCTTTCAGAAACCTGTTAACAACAGGGGACTTGAAAAGGAGGGCTGATCAGGAAGCCGGAGGAAGGCCGAGATGGCACAAAGATAGCCCTTGATGGTACCCAGGGCAGAACCCTGTTGGGCCAGGGAAAGAAGGAACAGGAGAACCTCAGAGAGAGGGGCAGAAAGGGGATTCACAGCCTTTGCTGTGCACCATGCCACAAACTTGTTCCACCTGCAGGCGTATACCACCTTAGTGGAGGGACGCCTGGCTGCCAGAATCACATCACAAACTTCGGGAGGCAAGTCGAAAGGAATCAACTGCCGCCGCTCAATCTCCACGCAAGCAGGTGGAGGCTGGACAGGTTCGGGTGGAGGACCGTCCCCTGCTGCTGCGACAGAAGATCCTCCCGAAGAGGCAGACGGATCGGGGGATCTACGCTCATACTGAGTAGCTCGGGATACCAAACTCTTCGAGCCCAGTCCGGGGCCACAAGAATGACTTGGGCCCGGTCGTGCGGAATCTTCTTCAACACTCTGGGTAGAAGTGGTATAGGCGGAAAGGCGTACAATAGACCACAACTCCACTCGTGACGAAAAGCGTCGCCGAGCGAGTGCCGCCTTGGAAATTCCAACGCGCAGAACTGATGACATTGCGCGTTCTCTTCGGTGGCGAATAGATCTAACCAAGGCTCTCCCCAATGTAGAAAGAGTCCTTGCGCCACTTCCGAGTGAAGACGCCATTCGTGATCCATCATGCACCTGCGGCTGAGTTCGTCCGCCCTGGCGTTCAGGGAACCTGCCAGGTGTTGAACCATCAGGAACATGCCCTGATGTTCCAGCCATGTCCAGAGGCGCAGAGCCACCTGACAAAGGGTCCACGACCCCACCCCGCCTTGTTTGTTGCAATACCACATGGCGGTGGTGTTGTCTGTGAACACCTGCACTACCTTCCCTTTGACAGAGGGAAGGAATGCCTTGAGTGCAAGTCGGATCGCCCGGAGCTCCAGAAGGTTGATATGGAGCCGGGACTCCGCCGGAGACCAGAGGCCTCTGATCTCCGCCTCTCCCATGTGACCGCCCCATCCCAGAAGGGGACGCGTCCGTCACAACTGTGTGCTCCGGCTGGGGAAGGAGAGGATCTGCCCATGACCCATTGCCGGTTCGAGAGCCAGCACTGCAACTGTAGTGCAGTCCCCTCCGAGATCTGGACGTGATCGGACAGGTTGCCCTGGTGCTGCGCCCACTGGAACTTCAGGTCCCACTGCAGAGCCCGTATATGCCATCTGGCATCATTGACCAGCAGGATGCAGGAGGCCATGAGGCCCAGCAGCCTCAGGGTCATCCGTACCGAAACCCAGGATAAAGGCTGAAAGATCGGAATCATAGCCCGAATATCCCGGACTCGCCGTTTGGGAGGATAGGCCCGAAACTGCGTCGTGTCCAGAACTGCTCCGATGAAAAGGAGCTGTGGAGAAGGAATCAGATGCGACTTCGGCACATTGATGGAGAACCCCAGCGAGTGCAGGAGTTCGGCCGTAGTCTGGAGGTGGGAGACTACTGCCTGGGACGAGCCCGCCTTCAGCAACCAGTCGTCGAGGTAGGGGAAGACTGGAACCCCTGCCCGGCGCAGATGAGCTGCGACCACCGCCATCACTTTCGTGAACACCCGAGGGGCACTGGTAAGGCCAAAGGGGAGCACGGTGAACTGAAAATGCTCGAGGCCTACCGTGAACCGCAGGTAACGCCGGTGGGCCGGCAGGACGAGGATGTGAAAATAAGCGTCCTGCAAGTCCAACGCTACCAACCAGTCTCCAGGGTCGAGGGCAGTCAAGACCTGAGCTAGGGTGAGCATCTTGAACTTCTCCTTCCGGAGGAAGCGATTGACGTTCCGGAGGTCCAAGATAGGACGCATGTCCTCCTGGTCCTTTTGGGCACCAGGAAGTAGTGGGAGTAGCAACCACGCCCTACTTCTGGGGTCGGAACATGCTCGATGGCCCTCTTGGCCAAGAGGGCCGTGACTTCCTTCTGCAGAAGTACCAAGTGATCCCCTGACATGCGGTGGAATTGAGGTGGCATGGCTGGGGGTGGTCTCGAAGGGGAGGGAGTAGCCCCTTCGGACAATGTCCAAGACCCACCTGTCCGAGGTGATGGGACGCCAGTGGTGAAGGTGATGGCGGACCCTGCCCTCTACTGGCGTGCTGTGCACCGGAAAGGAGGGACTACGAGGGCTTGGAGGCCGCGGACGGGTTGGAGGTGGTGGCCTGACCCGCACGCTGGTTGCCCGAACCGCCACGGCGGTATCCACGTCCTCGGCCACGCGTAGACGCTTGCTGTGCGGGCCGGTGGCTGGGCAGCTGACGTGACTGGGCGCCCCTTCCGTGGCCACGAAAGGGGCGAAAAGAAGAGGTGAGCGGAGGGCGTACAACAGCGCATGGTCTGCCTTTGAACCAAAAAGACCGACTCCATCAAAGGGCATGTCCATGAGTGTATTCTGGACATCACCCGAGAAACCAGTTGTTCTCAGCCAGGAGTGGCGACGTAGCGCCACCGTCGTCGCAAGCGATCTGCCCAGCGAGTCGGCGGTATCAAGGCCACAACGGATGGTGTATTTAGCCGCATCTCGCCCTTCCGCAATGGCGCGGGTAAGCAGTGTCTGGACCTCCTCAGAACACTGCGGCAAAACAGCCGCCACCGAATCCCACAGGGAGTGGGTATATCGGCCCAAAAGGCAAGCGGTGTTAACAGACCGCAAGCCAGCACTGGAGGAAGAAAAAGCCTTCTTCCCAAATTGGTCCAGGCGTTTGGATTCCCTATCCGGAGTGGCGGTAGGAAAGGCGGTTTGGGAGGCAGAGGCTTGGACAACCAAGCTCTCAGGGGTGGGATGTTGGGAGAGAAACAAGGGGTCGCCCGGAGCAGGGCGATGGCGTCGGGCCACGTTCCTATCCACAGGAGCCCCTGTGGTGGGTTTGGACCAGGCACCCAAAAGAACGTCCGTGAGTGCATCATTAAACGGCAGCACAGTCTCCGAAGAGGAAGCCGCCGGCTGAAGCACTTCTGTCAGGAGGTTAGTCCTGACGGCCACAGTAGGCAACTGGAGATGTAAGGCTCCAGCTGCTCTATGCAACACCGTTGCAAAATTAGCCCCCTCCTCCGTAGCCACGGGAGGAGACAGCATGCCAGTGTCAGGGGAGGTGTCTAGGCCACTGGCATCCCCAAGTTCCTCAGCCCAGTCCGGGTCAAACTCACACTGTTGTGTGAGAGGGTCCTCAGACCCCTCCCAGCTCTCCTGGTCCTCCTCTTGTTCAAAATATGGAGGAGGAGGGACATTTGGGACCCAAGGTCTCATCGGCGCCGGAGCCGGCGTCGAGCGACGTCGGTCCGGCTCCATGTCCAGAGCCGGAGAGAGCCGGGGACCGACGCCGTCCGGAGCCCCGGACTGCGTCAGGAACGGCACCGGGGACATCGGCGTCGGCGTGGTTAGGTCAACCGGCGTCGATGGGGGTTGCGGTACCACCGGAGCCGGGATCGAGGCTGGGGCCGGAGCCGAGGCCGGGATGAAGGCTGGTGGGACAGGCGGCGCCGGGACCGGAGTCGACGGCGGCGCCGGGGCAACCCCATCAGGGCCCCGCGGCCCGAAGGCGCACCGGAGGGACCTGAAGGCCCGAAGAGGCGGGCCATGGCCGACAGGAATTCCTGTATTTTGGCCGGAGTCGCCCCGACCCCGGAAAGAACGGGTAATTCGGGGGCGGCTCTACAGGCATGTCCGGGGCCGCGGGGACGGTGCCGACTGGGGCCTCAGCTGAGTCGCGAGATCCGGCGAGGCGAAGTCTTAGAGCGATGACGCCTCTAGACTTCTTGTGCTTCGACTTACCGGAGGAGCGCGAAGACTTGGATTCCGACGAACGGCGGGGACTCCGCGACCGGCCCTCGACCTCTCCCGGGACCGGGGCTTGGTGCGGCGCGGAGCCGACTGCCGGACCTCGAGTAGCTTTCGAGACCGCTCTCGCAAAGCCTTCGGATGAAGTTTCCGGCAGTCAGGGCACGACTTCGTGTCGTGGTCTCGGCCGAGACAGAAGAGACACTCGAGATGCGGGTCCGTGATCGACATCATGCGACCACAGGCCTCGCAGGGCTTAAAGCCGGGCATCCCTACGACACCTTAGGAGTCGTGAAGACTCATTGAAGAAACAGTGAAAAAATTCACAAAAAAGAATAGTCAAAAGTGACTAGGGCACTGCTCTTCCCGGATCTGAGCTTACTGGCGCGGAAAAGAAGAACTGACGTCAGCGCGCAGGGGCGGCGTCTAAGTACTGCCCGCGACGTCATCCCGGCGACCACGACGCCAACGACGGACGCGGAGCCACACGACGCCGCCTACCGACGCGCAAGGGTACTGCTACGCAAAAAACTTTCCGGATCCAGCCTGACACCTGGGGATATTCTAAGGTAAGGAATCTGTCACTAACGTGTCTCTTTCAGATATGCCAAAACATTGTAGGTTATCCATTTTTAAGTCCCCCAAACACAAAAGTCGAGTTTGGGCACAATTTACTTTTTAAAAGCAGTCCTGCCACACAGAGCCACTTTTAAAAAGACCTCAGGCTTCAGCAGTGCACACATGCAAGTGCAGAAAGGTCTGCAGGCCTCTAAACTGCCATGCCCTATACTAGGGGCTGATGGGTAGTTTCAATCCCCCTGCCCTAATATGTACTAGAGCCCTATGGGGTAGGTCATGCCAATGAATGAATGAATTAATGAATCAGCATTTTTAAAGCGTTTGGTTACCCGAGGGCATCCCAGCGCTGCTAGCAGTGCAGTCAAAAAAAGCTCCTAGCGATATTTAGGGGAAAAAAAAGGTTTTAATTTGTTTTCGAAAGATCAGATAATTCGGTTCAAAACGGGTCTGGAGGGGAAGGCGATTCCAAAGTTTGGCAACATTATATGAAAAGAGACACCCTCCACTCCTCGATCTTCTGATTTTCGGTACTACCACCAGATGTTTGTTGTCCGACCTCAGGACCCTATTGGAGCGGTAGGGCAGAATGATAGAACGGATGATGGGTGGTGCCTTGCCTGATAGTGCTTTATGTGCCGTGCACAATGCCTTAAACTGGATCCTCTCCTGAATAGGAAGCCAGTGAAGAGTAGCAAGGGCAGGTTTAGCCGATAGACGATGGGGAATGTTCAGGAGCAAACGTGCCGCGCAGTTTTGCACAATCTGTAGTTTTTTTGTGGTACAGCATGGAGCTCCTAAATAGAGAGCGTTGGCATAGTCAAGCCGGGAAAGGATCAATGCTTGCACCATCAGTCTTCTGGGAGAAATGGGTAACAAAGGGAGGATTTTCCGTATCATCCTTAAGATCCCGTAGCAACTGGCTGCAACCTTCCGTGCTTGTACCTTGAGATCAAGATTACGGTCGAGCCAGACGCCCAAACTCTTAATCTGATCTTTCACAGGGGTACCCCAACCCTTAGTGTACCCTAGTGTATATAGGTGTTTTCACTGTATTCTAAGTGTTTTCAGCATAGCACTGGCCCTGGTTAGGCAGAGCCCAGGGTCAGTCAGAGTCAGTTACCACCGGTACCAGTCAGCAAAAAGTTGGGGGGTGCACACGGCACAGGATGACTTTGCAACAGTTCCGAACTGGTGCAGGTGGTACCCTGGGTGGTATTATTCTTTTAAGTCCTCCCATAAAGGCTTTAATTACTGGAACCTTGAACAAGGATAAGTGTTGTCTGTTATGCAAATATGCAGCTACTGCTGCAAGTTGCAACCGAATACATGTATAGGCGAAGCCAGCTCGCTGAAGATGCAAAAGGTAACAAATAATATTTTGTGTAAATGTATCTTGCGGATTAATAATGTTGTTACAATATACAACAAATCTCTTCCATTTCGCCGCATAACATGCCCTGGTGGTAGGTTTTCTTGCTTCTTTAAGAATTATCACACAATCTGGTGGTAAATTTAAGTATTCAAACTCTATGACTTCAGGAGCCAGATCGCTAGGTTGAGCTCCTTGAGATTTGGAAGTCTGATTTCTCCATGTTTTTGAGTGAGAAGGCTGGAATTGAGGTGCTGCTTTTGATGTGGAATCACTGATAGATCTAACAGTGTGGTGAACCATGGTTGACGAGGCCATGTGGGTGCCACTAAAATCAGTGAGTGATGTTTGATTGAGATTCCGAAACAGAAACAGAAGAAGAGGCGGAAAAGCGTAAGCAAATATCCCTGACCAGTTCATCCATAGGGCATTGCCTTAGGATAGAGGGTGTGGAAACCTGGAGGCGAAGTTTGGGCATTTTGAGTTCTCTGCTGTGGCAAACAGATCTATTTGTGGTGATCCCCATTTTTGGAAGTATGGAAGGAGAACCTGGGGATGAAGTTCCCATTCATGCATTTGTTGCCGCATCCTGCTGAGGAGGTCGGCGATTTGATTGTTCACGCCTGGGAGATGCTCTGCCAGAACATGAATTCTGTGATGAATTGCCCAACGCCAAATGGCCTGAGAGAGGCGTGACAGTTGTAGAGAATATGTCTACCCCCTCTTTTTGTACATAGTACATGGCTGTCATATTGTCCATGCGTACTAGGACAACTTTCCCTATGAGGTGAGGTTGAAAAGATTTTAATGCTAGATACACAGCTAGAAGCTCTAGGTAGCTGATGTGGAGACGTTTGTGCTGGTTGTCCCATAAACCTTGAATTGTTAGATTCTGCAGATGGGCACCCCAACCTGTGAGAGATGTGTCTGCTGTTAGTACAATCTGTGGATCAGGGTCAATGAAGGGCTGCGCCTTTTGATAGATTTTGTGCATTCCACCACTGCAGAGGGCAATGGGTGCGGCTGTCTACCAACACTAGATCTGTTAATTGACCCCTTTATTCATTTCATTGACATGCTAAGCATTCCTGTAGGGGACACGTGTAATCTTGCATGAGGCACTATTGTGATGCATGATGCCATCATCCCTAGTAGTTGCATAAAAGTCCTGACTGTTAGGTATTTGTTGGTTTGAAATTGTAGTAACAGAGTTTGAAGATTTCGAACCCTGGCTGTATAGGGAGAGGCTAGAGCTGTGGTAGTGTTTAGAGTCACTCCCAGATAGGACTGTATTTGTGAGGGTTGAAGACGGGACTTTTGCGTATTGACTGTAAATCCCAATTGATGGAGAAGGTGTAATGTAGTCTGAGTGTGTTGCAAGCACTTTTGCTGTGTGCTGGCTTTGATGAGCCAATCGTCTAGATATGGGAAGACGAATTTGTTGTCTTCTGAGATGAGTTGCTACTACTGCTAGACATTTTATGAACACTCTGGGTGCAATAGTAACTCTGAATGGGAGTACTTTGAACTGATAGTGATTTCCTGCTATCACAAATCTGAGATATTTGCTATGTGCTGGGTGAATAGGAATGTGGAAGTAAGCGTCTTTTAAATCTAGTGTGGACATAAAGTTGCCTTGCTGTAGAAGTGGGAGCACTTGCTGAAGGGTAATCATATGGAAATGTTCTGACAGTATGCACAGGTTTAACATCCTTGGGTCCAATATTGGTCTTAGCGACCCGTCCTTTTTGGGGATTAGGAAGTACAGTGAGTAAACACGTGACCCTTGGTGTTGTAATGGAACTGGTTCTATAGCTCCTTTTATTAAAATAGCTTGTACTTCTTGTTTGAGGAGCTGTAGGTGCTGTAATGAAAGTTTGTGAATGCGAGGTGGAATATTGGAGGATTGCTGGTAAGCTCCAGTCAGTAAAGCAAAAGAGACACAATTCCGTGCCACTGGAGTCAAGCTATCCTGGCTCATGATGGGTGAAACTCTGAAACCGGTCCTAGGATGCTGGTTTCCAGTCCAGGGAGGACCTGGCATGGCAGTTCGGGCTGGACTGTTCCCATTGGGCGCAGGGTCAAGACTGATTTGCATATGGCTGGGTTCAAACTGGAATGGCATGGGGAGCAACAAAAAAATGGATTAAGGCCCAGATCTCTGTACTGGGGTGCAGGTATGACATTGTTCTGCATTCTGTCCATCAAATGTTATTTTTGCATTTGTCACCCCGAGTAGGACGGGTATGCCCAGACGTGGGTCCCGTAATCTCCGTGCCACTGGAGTCAAGCTATCCTGGCTGATGAGGGGTGAAACCCCGAAACCGGTGCTAGGATGCTTGTTTCCAGTCGAGGGAGGACCTGGCCTGGCAGTTCGGGCTGGACTGTTCCCATTGGGTGCAGGGTCAAGACTGATTTGCATATGGCTGGGTTCAAACTGGATTGGCTTGGGGAGCAAAAAAACGATGGATTAAGGTCCAGATCTCTGTACTGGGGTGAATGTGTGACATTGTTCTGCATTCTGTCCATCAATTGTTTTTGCAAGCTCCAGCAATAACCATGTTGGATAATGTCTAATACCCATTGTTGAAGTCTTTCCCCGACAGGTGTAAAATGATCGGGGGGAATTGTAGGCAAGTCACTGCTTTTTGAGAGATGGGGAGGTACGTGTTGGTGTGCCTTTACTTCTACCCTTGAAATTGTTTCCTTGTACCCACCTCTATAGAAACCTCTAGATGGAGAGGGTTGTGTGTTGGATTTATATGAGGAGGCATTAGGGTCTGAAGAAATACCTTTGGATCCTCCTCTATAGAATGAACGACGAAAGGAGCCTCTGTTAGATGGGGACTGATGTGCTCCCATAGATTTTGCTACCTTTGTGACTTTTTTTCGAGTGCCTCGTCTACTTGAGGTCCAAAAAGATGTTCTTTGTCAAAAGGAGTATTGAGGATAGATTGCTAAACCCCAAAATCCTAAGCCATGCATGTCGTCTAAGGAGAATACTGGTGTTAATTCCTCTTGCTGTAGTGTCATCAGCATCTACAGCACATCTAATGGAAGAATTAGATATTAGTTTACCTTCTTGCACTAATTCTTGTGCACTCTTTTTATGCTCATCTGGGAGGTGTTGGAGCAGGTCTTCCATTTCGTCCCAGTGGGCCCGATCATATCTGGCTAATAAGCCTTGTGTGTTGGCAATGCGCCATTGGTTAGCGGATTGAGCAGCTACTCTTTTACCTGATGAATTTATCAATTTAGACTCCTTGTCTGGAGGAGGTGCATATGCTGAAGTCTGTGAATTTGCTCTTTTGCGAGCATTACATACTACTAAAGAATCTAAAAGCAATAGTCCCTTAATAAAAATGGGATCAGACCGTGGAGGTTTGCATTTTTTGTCAACCCTAGGTGTTAATATATGGGCACGTACAAGGTCTTTAAAAATGTCATCGGCATGTCTCATCATGCCTTTTAACATAGGCAAACTTTGACTTGTTCTATGTGTAGAACCTAGTGTCTCGAACAAAAAGTCTTCTTCTAAAGACTCTTTGTATAATGTAACCTCATGGTAAGATGCTGCCCTGGAAATCAACTCCTGATATGCTATGTTATCATCAGGAGGTAATGGTTTTGCATGATATAAATCAGGGTCATTATCCATTGGTGGATCGATATTATAGTCATCCCATGGGTCTGTTGGTAGTGGACTATTGTCATTATCATCCCCCCCTATATCAGGCTACGTGTGGAGAACCCTGAGGTGTTATGTGTAAAGGGTCTTAGCCTGGCAATGGTAGCAGTGATGAAGATGGTGGAGGAGATTGAGGATTAGGGTAAATGGGACTTGCAGCCATGTCCTCCTTTTTTAGAGGAATTTTGTATCTAGTGTCCTATGAGATAATCTTTCTTTTGGAAGGTGTCACACCTTTAGCCAATATACGTCCAGTGTCTGGATTAATATAAATTTTCTTTTGCTTAGGGTCCAGTTTCTCCTTCATAATGTCTGGTGTTCAGAAGGTTTCGTGCCAAACCGGACTTGTCCTTTTAGTCTTTTGGAGTCGAAGGTTTCGGTTCCGAAGAGGTCTTTTTTCGACTTGGTCCCAAGCCAGAAGGCTTGAATGACTGTTTCAGTTCCGAGGGCGGGGCGGGTCATTGGAAGCAGAGTCTTGGTGCTGACGATGGCCAGAAGGCAGTGGTGTGCCGAAGCTGTTTGTTTAATCGAAGAGAGTTTGAGGGGCAAGGGGGCTTGGTTACTCACGGCACCCTGAGCTGGTGTAACGTCTCCGAACTCCAACTCGATTTCCAGCTCAGAGTCCGATTCTTGGATTGAGAAGGCGGCCTCCTCTTCTGCTGCAGATGCCTCATCTCGTGTTCGGTGTCTTCCTCGAAGATATCCGGAGTGTGTTCAATGTTTTGTCGCTGCATGTCTCTTCGTCGAGCCAGACGATCCCGCAAAGTCTTTTTCGATTGGAACGATCGACGAGCATCGCAATGCTCTTCTTTGTGCTCCGGTGAGAGGCAGACTTTATGCAGGTCGGTGCGCGGGTACTTGGAGTGGCACCGAGGACCAAATTGAAATGGAGTCTGTTCCATCGGCAGAAAACTGGCTAATACAGAACAGAGTGGAAGTCATCCGACGAGGCTAGGCCCGAAGGCCGCCCACTATGTCTTCTCGATCAAAGATGGAGTTTTCCGATTTATTCGATACACTGAGAATAGTGAAATGCGTAGGAGAACAATACCGACAAGGGTACAGTGGATGCAAACCGAGGGAAACCCGAAGGACTGTTTCAAACCAGAGTGCCGCAATTCACATCCAAACCCGATGGCGGAAAGAAAACAATCCAACAATGGAGTTGATGCCCATGCGCAATATCACCGAAAGGAGGAGTCACCTTACCTCGTGACTGGAAAAGACTCCTTAGAAGAAAAACAACTTACAGAAATTCGGACCCAACAATAGATGGCAGGAGTATGCAAAGCATGTGTATCTACAGCAAACATGCCTCGAACACACATTATATATATATACATACACACACACATATACACACAAACATGTATTCATAAACATCAATACATAACCACATTAATATAAAAATAAAATCAATCATATATATGGATACATATATATTAACTACTGGCAATAGCCAGTAGGTAGTTATAGTTAGGACCAAAGATTCCATAGGAAAAGCATTTTTTGTTTTGCCAATAACTTTGGCGCTGCTTGACGAATCTTCGTGAAATTTAAAAAAAAACTTCCCCTTTTTGGTTCAGCAGCTGTGTTTAGAGTTTTGGGGTGATCCATCAAGCGGGGACCAAGAAAAAAGGGGGGTCCCAAAACGTGTTTTTCCCATGTTATGTCTATGGGGATTTTTCATTTTTTGAACAGCACTACAGCCCAAACCGCTGAACGGAATAACACCAGATTTGGCAGAAAGCTCGATGTTGGTCCAGAAAGCGTGCTTTTCGTGATTTGGTGTAAATCCGTTCAGTAGTTTCAGAGATATTTAAGTTAAAAAAATATAGCTATCTGGGAGCCCAAAATCCTACTAAAATTTGATTGCCTGCCAACACTTCAACCAGGAAGTGTTGGCAGCCATCTTGGGACTCGGCTTGAAGCAGAGTCCACAGAAAATGTAAACAAAATAAGAAAAGGGGGCAGGGTAGAAATACCCTGACCCCATAGGCCTCGTGGGGGGCTTATAAATGCCCTGGGGACCACCTCCTTCCCGGGGCTTCTTTACTAAATAATGCAGGGGAGGCCTGTACGGCCTCCCCCGCTGCCCCTAGGACTGCCACCACCCCATGGCTTTTCTTAACAGAATGCGGGAGAGCTGCACAGACCCCCACCCCGTGCAGCCCAGGGGGCCACCACCTCCCCAGTGCTTTAATTTTGAAAAAAGCAGGGGGGCCACGCGGACCTCCCCACAGCCCCGGGGGCAAATAACATAAAAGGAGTTGGCCGCATGCCCCCCCTCCTGGAGCTCATAATGGCCCTGGGGACCACCGCACCCCAGGGACGGCTTCTGCAATGTCTCGGGGTGCCCACCCCGGAACACTGCAGTTTGGTATGGCTTGGCGAGAGCATTACCGCTTTCGCCAAGCCATAGCAAACGCTGCTCTGCCTTCAGCAAGCAAGAGCATTAAAAATGCTCTCGCTTGCTGAAAGCAGAGCAGGATTACCTTTGGACAGAGTGAGCTGCATGTTCAGCAGCTCCCTCGGTCTGAAAGCAACACCGGCTCCCGCAGGACTCGGGGAACCGGCAGGGACCACGGAGACCTTGAGGCTCTCCCAAGGTCCCAGTGGAGAGTGGGTGGCCAGGCCCTGGGGGATGGGGTCCCTAGAGCCGAATTCGGCCAGGGGAGGGGATGAAGTCCCATTGGCTCCAGAAGATCCTTGGGGCCAACTAGCCCTCCTGTTACCTCCAGTAAGTCCCAAACAGTGGGATTGCTGAGGACTTTGGAGGCCACGCCCACTTTCTCCACCACTCTGCAAATGCGCCTCCTGGTTGGATAATGAAGTCCCCTTGGCTCCAAAGGGTCCTTGAGAGTCAACTACCTCTATTGTTACCTCCAGTAAATCCCACACAGAGGGATTGCCAAGAGGTCTTTGGAGGCCACGCCCCCTTTCGCCACCACTCCACAAAAGCACCTCCTGGTGCACTGGTGGTTGGGGGATTTAATCCCCTTGGCTGCTGAGCGTCCTTGGGGGCCAACTACCCCAACTGTTACCTCCAGTAACTCCCACACAGTGGGGTTGCTGAGAGGTCGGAGGCCACGCAGTCTTTCTTCACCAGTCTGCAGACACGCCTCCTGGTGCACTACTGGTTGGGGGATGAAGTTTACTTGGCTGCTGAGGGTCTGTGGGGGCCAACAAGCCCTCCTGTTACCTCCAGTAAATATCTCAGAGCAGGATTGCTGAAAATTCTTCGGAGGCCATGTCCCCTTTCTCCACCACTCTGCAAACGCGCCTCCTGGCGCACTACTGGTTGGAGGATGAAGTCCTCTTGGAAGCGGAGGGTTCTTAGAGGCCAAGAAGCCCTCCTGTTACCTGCAGTAAGTGTGACGCAGTGGGATTCATGAGAGTAGGTCGGAGGCTCCGCCGCCTTTCTCCACCATTTTACAAATGCGACTACTAGTTAAAAAAACAATAGAAATTCACTGAAAAAAACAAAAGGTTACAGGGACGTTATAGTTAAGAAATCAAATTTTTTAAAAACCTTAGAAATTCACTGAAAAAAACAATGTTACAGGGACATTAGAGTTGGGCTCCGATTTCACTCGCACAAAACCAGTGAAATTCAGTACTTATAGTTACCCGAGCGAACTACAAGTACACCCCCGCAATGCACTGCTTATGACCTCACATATTACATCACTCATGACATGGTCAGTGACATCACTGATGACATCTCGCATGACATCACTGATGAAATCATCCACAGAACCACTTACGCCCCCATACAACCGCTCGTATGCCCACTCACACACCCGCACAACTACTCACAAACCCATTCACAGACTCATACCAGTTCTCACACCCACTCACTCCTCTATAGAGGCACTCACACACCCACTCACTCACTTGTACAGCCACTCAAAATCATTTACACACCGATACAGCCACTTATACAACCAGACACACACATACAGCCAGTCACATACCCACACACTCACCCATACAGCTATTTACACACACACTTATTTATCTATATTCACTGACACACCCCCTCACTCACCCATACAACCTCAACACAGCCACTCACTTACCCATAAAAGCCCTCACACACTCACAACTTACATACCCATTCACTCACCCATACAAGCACTCACACATCTGCACATTTAACAAAACACTCACTTAAACATCCACACCGTTACCCACCAATAGAGCCACTCACAACGCCACACACTTACCCATTCAGCCACTGACACACCCACTCACTAATACAGCCACTTTTACAGCATCTCACTCACCCATACAGCCACTCACGCATCCATACACACAAGGATACATAAACTCACACAGCCACTCACATAGTATATGTTACAAGTAGAATCACTCGGTAGTAGTGCACCTAGTATACTAATTTAATTTTTGTAGTACATTAGTATATATGTTTAACACCAATAAACTCTTAAAAACACTTACACTCACTTGATGTCATCAGTGATGTCATTTGAGATGTCATTGTGCATTGCGGGGGAATAAATTATAGTTAGCTCAGGTAACTATAACTGCTGAATTTCACTAGAAATCTGAGCCCAACTATAACGTCCCTGTAATATTTGTTTTTTTCAGTGAATATATGTGTATATATATTTTACATAGCTGCGGTCGTCACTGTGTAGTTCTAGATAGATTAGAGTTACGAAGAGTGTTTCTTAGCTAATAACTTTGGCACAGTTTGATCAATTTTAATGAAACATTCCAAAAAAAAAGTTCATGCACCTTCGTTCCTTCCAGCAAAGTTTCCAGGTGATTCATCATGCGGCAGCCCCCAAAAGGGGATCCCAAATCACGATTACCCACGCAAATTCCCATTTGAATTTTAAGAAGCAAACAGCTGAACAGAATTAAACCAAATTTAGCTGAAAGATAGATCTTCACTGAGAAAGCCTGGTTTTTGTGATTTGGTGCAAATATGTTTAGTCGTTTTTGAGAAATGAAGCTTCAAAATATAGTGATATCTGGACGGTTGGTACTGCGGTACTCCTGTTGTACCGCAAACAAATATAGCATTCTGAACGGCTGAAAGTTTTTTTTCCCCTCCTCCCCATTTAGACAACGATACAGCAAAAACAGCTAAACAAGAGTACACCAAATTCAGCGGGAAGCAATATCTTGGCCCACAGATTGTGCTTTTTGTGATTTGGTGTAAATCTGTTCTGTAGTATTTGAGCTATTAGGTTTAAAAAAAAAAAAAGATTTTTGAACGGTTGGGCTTGTGACAGTCTTAGGAGTGTCCCGCAAGAGAACAAATTAAAAAATGGAGCCATGTGTTCGGTCAAAAGGCTGTTTTCTTGTGAGCTTTCTCGCTCTCGCAGGAGCGAGAGGCTCCGAAGAGCCCCGCAAGAGCAAGCGCTCCAATAGGCTGGCTGTTGGAATTTTAGAAATGAAATGGTCGCCATTACTGTTTACTGTAAAAAAAAAAAAAAAAATGCATGTGTTGTGGAAATGAAGTCAAAAAGCTATATAAGGGGGCAGCAGAAAGGCATGCTGTCCCCCTAGATTTAGAGAGGTCTCGAAGGGATAACTACTTTGATAGCAATAAATGTATATTGCAAAATAAATAATCTTGCGGGATTGTGAATAGTAAAAAGTAGTAGGTGATTCTCAGTACGGTCTACTAGTAGGATAGCATATTATGCTCCTTGTTATTAAGAGGAAGTGTGTAAGAAATACATACTGTGATAAGTAGAAGGTTAACTTTTTTTTAAAAATGTTTACAATCCTGCGAGACTCTCGCGAGATTGTGAAAAATAGGAAGGAGTAGGTGATCTTTGAATACACTGTAGCATGCACATTTGTTACTGTAGGGAGGAGTCTTACTGGAGATGGTCTTTATCAGAGTCTACTATTTACGTCCATCGGCATGGGAAGAGTTTGGAGTACAACAAACTTTATTGGCATTTTCGTCACATACAACCAAACATTGCTTTTATACATTACATTGCGTTGAGCTTAATGAAGGATAAGTGGGGTTAATGGATGACTGCAGAAGAGAACCAGATATAATATCATAACAGTAGTTACCAATTATATAATATTGTTACACCAGAATAAACGGAAAATCTATGTCCCTGTATGTCCTGCAGGGCTAAGGTAATTGTCTACAATGCATGCCTTCTAAGAACTATACAACTCCCTCCCACTCTCCCCAACTTTTTCCCCCACTTGTAGCCCCATAGAAGGTATAGCATATGAGTGTCGTGCAGGGTCCCATATTGTATTCACGTGTGGTGCGCAGGTTATTGAAAGAGGTTTGCTTATGTTCTAGTTCGTTTGAGTTTGGAGTAGAGTTAAGGATCTTCCTACACCCTACTATGCACACCCATCATCCAAGACAGGGGTGTTAGCTGGGAGGACATTCCCTGGACACAGCATACTATGGACACCCGTCATCCAAGAAAAAGGTATAAGCAGTGCGGCCAATCTCTCTCCAAAGACCCTACTATGCACTATGGGAGAAGGCAGTCCATCCACACACCCTACTATGCACACTCGTCATTTGAGAGAGAGAGAGGTCTGAAAGGAGAGGCCAGTCCTTCCCTACTCACTCCTACGCACACCCATCATTTGAGAGAGGTCTCAAAGGAGAGGCCAGTCCATCCCCACACCCTATTACGTACAACTTTCATTTGAGGGAGGGGTCTGAAAGGAGAGGGCAGCCCCTCCTCACACCCTACTACGTACACCTTTCATTTGAGAGAGGAGTCTGAAAGGAGAGGCCAGTCCCTCCACACATCCTACTACGACCACCTGTCATATGAGAGAGAGTTCTGAAAGGAGAGGCCAGCTTATCCACACACCCTACTAAGCAGACCCGTCATCTAAGAGAGAGGTCTGAAGGGACAGGCTACTCCCTACCCATGCACTACTGCGCACAAGAGTCATCAGAGAGAGGTCTCGAAGCAGAGACCAGTCCATCCATACACCCTACATCCGTCTTCAGAGACAGAGGTCTGAAAGGAGGGCAACCGCTCCCCTTACACTCTACTACGCATGCTTGTCATCTGATTAAAAGGTCTGAAAGGAGAATCCAGTCCCTCCCCACTCACTATTTGAACACCCACCATCTACACACCCTACTACACCTTTCAAAATAATGCCCACACACAGGATATATTATTCAGTTATTCTACCATACATATAATCAAAAAATTATTTACTTTAAAAATACCCTACAAATTCACTGAAAATACCAAAGGTTAAAGTAACATTATAGTTGGGTAAATTTCTTGGTGACAACATTAGTGTTTTGAACTTTTAAAAAAAAACACAGAAATTCAGTAGTTCTAGTTAGCACTAAGTACAACTTGTGTCCACACCATGCACTGCTTATGAACTCACATGTGACATGCTCTATGACATCAATCATGACATGCTCTATGACGTCCCTCACGACGTCACTGATGACATCATCTAAGCTTCGCTTTCATGCATATTGGTCTATAAATTACTATGGCCTGCTAGTAAGTACAAAATAGCTCAGGAGAATATCAGCCATCATTACTGACCATCATAGATAAAACTCCCTTAGGTGTGCATTATGTGCAACCTTGACTCTGTACCATTCACTTTACAGCTAGCATAGTTCACATTAACAGTCAACCACAGACCTATAGGAAACCCTCATTGACCACGGTGTCCAATATGTATACAACTGTTCAGAGAAAACCAAGTTCCTAAAATAGTGTCTGTCCGTTTCAAAACGGATGACCTACTACAGACAGCCTGTACCAGTATCAAACACCTGAAACTCACTAAACCTATATTGAGAAATTAAGTTGATATCAGTAGAGAACTGGGTACTGTAAACAGTGCTTACTCTATGGAGAGTTTATCTTGTACCACACTGTTTGCAAACATGAAACCTTCATAAGAAACACACCACAGAGCATTAAAAAGTATCTACTAAGAACAGCGAGCACTCTATGTAACAATTGTCTAAAAAAGACTATTTGCTAAAGAATAACTAAGATCTGAAGGTGCTAATCATCCTACTACCTGCACCCTTTATACTTTTGTGAAAGCTTTACAGAAAGCCCATTTTCTCAAGAAGAATAAGCACATGTATATAGGTTAGTAATTGGTGCACACAGTCTTCTATGTTATGTAGAAATTGTCATGCTGACAGGATTCTGTAAAAAAACTCAAGGCTGCTTACAAAAATTATCAACTAAGCAGAATCTTACTCCTGTTGAAAACGTTTTCTGCAGAACCAAAAAACATGTGTGGAGCATAATGAACACCAGTCAACTGTCACCTGCACACAGAGTTACTCTTCAATACAAAGATTTATAATGTGTTCAACACCTCTACACATCTATGGTGCATTAGAAGCAGTTGTGTTTTCTAAACACACCCATTAGCTGGACCCAGGCTGTACCATATTAGCTAGACAAGTAATATGGTACTTTTCCGCCACTATGTAAACTATAAAACAAACTAGAACACTCATTGGATGAGGTCATGAGTTTTGTCATTTGAGATGTCATGGGTGATGTCATAGAACATGTCATGAGGGAGGTCATAAGCAGTGCATGGCGGGGTGCAAGTTATAGAACTGCTGATTTTCCGTGGATTTTTTTTGTTCAAAACACTATTGTTGGCACTGAGAAATTCAGCTAACTAGCACGTTACTTAAACCTTTGGTTTTTTCAGAGAAAATATATATATATATATATATATATATATATATATATATAACACTGCACAGCATTCCCAGTCGAACTGTTTACAAATTGGACTAGCACATCCTCTAGTACTGCATGAGCACTAGCACTTTATTTCCCTGTGGAAACTAGTAAAGCAAAGGTATTTAAACCTGGATACGTTTCAACAGTTTGTAAAAAGCATTGTTTTATCTTATTTATCATTATGAGATTAATGACAATTGTTTTTTAAAATATTCTGTTTTACAGTGCTATATGTATGTTTGATTTTAAGATGCTTGATTTTTATAACATTTTATGGTTTTTAGATATTTATTTTGATATTTTATCTAGTTAAATAATATATGAAACCATGAATTATGAATCCATCTACTGTTAAGCATTTTTCGCTATGTCTATGTAAACAAAACTGGGTATATGGCACTTTAAGAAAACTCACAAAAAAATGTATTTAATGGTACCTCCTCCTGTGCTAGCGCGTCATGTGATCAAGATCCTTGGGGATCGAAACGCGTCATGCTGTTGGAGTTGTGTGTGGAGCTGAATAAAATCTGAATCTACACCTAGTTTAGAGGAGGCTGCGAGGGGCAGGGAGATGAGGGAGGCTGCGAGGGGCAGGGAGATGAGGGAGGCTGCGAGGGGCAGGGAGATGAGGGAGGCTGCGAGGGGCAGGGAGATGAGGGAGGCTGCGAGGGGCAGGGAGATGAGGGAGGCTGCGAGGGGCAGGGAGATGAGGGAGGCTGCGAGGGGCAGGGAGATGAGGGAGGCTGCGAGGGGCAGGGAGATGAGGGAGGCTGCGAGGGGCAGGGAGATGAGGGAGGCTGCGAGGGGCAGGGAGATGAGGGAGGCTGCGAGGGGCAGGGAGATGAGGGAGGCTGCGAGGGGCAGGGAGATGAGGGAGGCTGCGAGGGGCAGGGAGATGAGGGAGGCTGCGAGGGGCAGGGAGATGAGGGAGGCTGCGAGGGGCAGGGAGATGAGGGAGGCTGCGAGGGGCAGGGAGATGAGGGAGGCTGCGAGGGGCAGGGAGATGAGGGAGGCTGCGAGGGGCAGGGAGATGAGGGAGGCTGCGAGGGGCAGGGAGATGAGGGAGGCTGCGAGGGGCAGGGAGATGAGGGAGGCTGCGAGGGGCAGGGAGATGAGGGAGGCTGCGAGGGGCAGGGAGATGAGGGAGGCTGCGAGGGGCAGGGAGATGAGGGAGGCTGCGAGGGGCAGGGAGATGAGGGAGGCTGCGAGGGGCAGGGAGATGAGGGAGGCTGCGAGGGCAGGGAGATGAGGGAGGCTGCGAGGGGCAGGGAGATGAGGGAGGCTGCGAGGGGCAGGGAGATGAGGGAGGCTGCGAGGGGCAGGGAGATGAGGGAGGCTGCGAGGGGCAGGGAGATGAGGGAGGCTGCGAGGGGCAGGGAGATGAGGGAGGCTGCGAGGGGCAGGGAGATGAGGGAGCCTGCGAGGGGCAGGGAGATGAGGGAGCCGGAGGGTCAGGGAGATGAGGGAGCCGGAGGGTCAGGGAGATGAGGGAGCCGGAGGGTCAGGGAGATGAGGGAGCCGGAGGGTCAGGGAGAGCGAGGGAGCCGATCGAGGGGGGCGAGCGAGGGGGGCGAGCGAGGGGGGCGAGCGAGGGGGACGAGCGAGGGGGACGAGCGAGGGGGACGAGCGAGGGGACCAGCGAGGGGACGAGCGAGGGGGACCCAGCGAGGGGGACGAGCGAGGGGGACGCAGCGAGGGGACGAGCGAGGGGGACGCAGCGAGGGGACCAGCGAGGGGACGAGCGAGGGGACCGAGCGAGGGGACGAGCGAGGGGGACGAGCGAGGGGGCCGAGCGAGGGGCGCGAGGGCGAGGGGGACGCAGCGAGGGCGGCGAGGGCGCAGCGAGGGGACGAGCGAGGGGGACGAGCGCGAGGGGACCAGCGAGGGGACGCAGCGAGGGAGCCAGCGAGGGGGACGAGCCGAGGGGACGAGCGAGGGGACGCAGCGAGGGGACCAGCGAGGGGGACGAGCGAGGGGGACGCAGCGAGGGGGACGCAGCGAGGGGGACGAGCGAGGGGGACGAGCGAGGGGGACGAGCGAGGGGGACGCAGCGCAGGGGACGAGCGAGGGGACCAGCGAGGGCCGAGCGAGGGACGCAGCGAGGGGACGCAGCGAGGGGGACGAGCGAGGGGACGCCAGCGAGCGAGGCGAGAGACGAGCGAGGGGGACCGAGCGAGGGGGACCGAGCGAGGGGACCAGCGAGGGGGACGCAGCGAGGGGACGAGCGAGGGGGACGAGCGAGGGGGACCCGGAGGACAGCGAGGGGACGCAGCGAGGGGACGAGCGAGGGGACCAGCGAGGGGGACGAGCGAGGGGGACCAGCGAGGGACGAGCGAGGGAGACGAGGAGGGACCAGCGAGGGGGAGGAGAGAGCCGGAAGGGGGAGGAGAGAGCCGGAAGGGGGAGGAGAGAGCCGGAAGGGGGAGGAGAGAGCCGGAAGGGGGAGGAGAGAGCCGGAAGGGGGAGGAGAGAGCCGGAAGGGGGACGAGAGAGCCGGAAGGGGGACGAGAGAGCCGGAAGGGGGACGAGAGAGCCGGAAGGGGGACGAGAGAGCCGGAAGGGGGACGAGAGAGCCGGAAGGGGGACGAGAGAGCCGGAAGGGGGACGAGAGAGCCGGAAGGGGGACGAGAGAGCCGGAAGGGGGACGAGAGAGCCGGAAGGGGGACGAGAGAGCCGGAAGGGGGACGAGAGAGCCGGAAGGGGGACGAGAGAGCCGGAAGGGGGACGAGAGAGCCGGAAGGGGGACGAGAGAGCCGGAAGGGGGACGAGAGAGCCGGAAGGGGGACGAGAGAGCCGGAAGGAGGGACGAGAGAGCCGGAAGGGGGACGAGAGAGCCGGAAGGGGGACGAGAGAGCCGGAAGGGGACGAGAGAGCCGGAAGGGGGACGAGAGAGCCGGAAGGGGGACGAGAGAGCCGGAAGGGGGACGAGAGAGCCGGAAGGGGACGAGAGAGCCGGAAGGGGGACGAGAGAGCCGGAAGGGGGACGAGAGAGCCGGAAGGGGGACGAGAGAGCCGGAAGGGGGACGAGAGAGCCGGAAGGGGGACGAGAGAGCCGGAAGGGGGACGAGAGAGCCGGAAGGGGGACGAGAGAGCCGGAAGGGGGACGAGAGAGCCGGAAGGGGGACGAGAGAGCCGGAAGGGGGACGAGAGAGCCGGAAGGGGGACGAGAGAGCCGGAAGGGGGACGAGAGAGCCGGAAGGGGGACGAGAGAGACCGGAAGGGGGACGAGAGAGCCGGAAGGGGGACGAGAGAGCCGGAAGGGGGGACGAGAGAGCCGGAAGGGGAGACGAGAGAGCCGGAAGGGGGACGAGAGAGCCGGAAGGGGGACGAGAGAGCCGGAAGGGGGACGAGAGAGCCGGAAGGGGGACGAGAGAGCCGGAAGGGGGACGAGAGAGCCGGAAGGGGGACGAGAGAGCCGGAAGGGGGACGAGAGAGCCGGAAGGGGGACGAGAGAGCCGGAAGGGGGACGAGAGAGCCGGAAGGGGGACGAGAGAGCCGGAAGGGGGACGAGAGAGCCGGAGGGGGAGGAGAGAGCCGGAGGGGGAGGAGAGAGCCGGAGGGGGAGGAGAGAGCCGGAGGGGGACGAGCCAAGGTGGTAGAGAAGTAGTACCCCCTCTCCGGGCTTGAGGACCAACCCCCTTGGGGGTGGTATTTGGCCTGTGTTCGGTGTCGGAGACGTGGTGGAGGGAGTGATGTCATACTC
Source organism: Calotriton arnoldi (assembly GCA_963921515.1). Taxonomy (NCBI): domain Eukaryota; kingdom Metazoa; phylum Chordata; class Amphibia; order Caudata; family Salamandridae; genus Calotriton; species Calotriton arnoldi. The sequence goes on along the minus strand of CAWUFW010003811.1, from coordinate 717,408 downwards.
ACGGTCGATGTCTTGCCGTGTGGTTTCACCTCCTGGACCTTCAGCTCCTCCGTCTCCGACTCAGAGTGAAAGCTCGGCTCGGGCTGAACTGGAGGGCCTATTCACCCAAAGGCCCTGGCTCTAGTTTCCTCTCAAGGTTGTGGTACCCCGTAGAGGTTGGGGGTGTCTTCTCCCTGCAGCGGCTGCTTGATGCTTTGAGCGAGTTGTAAATCTTGGCGGTACTACAGAATCCTTTTGGAATGGAAAGCGAGGCATGCGGAGCAGGAGGCCATGTCATGCTACGGAGACAGACAGAGGGTGCAGACTTTATGGATATTTGTGTAGAGGTACTTCGCACGACACTAAGGACAGTACTGAAAGGGAGTTGGAGCACCCATGGATCATGAGAGGGGCGTCTTGTAGAACCCAGTCGCTAAGCCAGACGAAAGTCGAGACAACAAGGAAACAAACCAAAATTGATGATTGTTTTCACCATCAGGAATGGAAGAACCTAAGAGAACGTCCAATGACGAACACCACAAGGCGTTGACCCAGAACTCAGTGGATACATGTCCAAACCAAACAGCAGACCAAAACAATTTAACAATGGAGCCAATGCCCATGCACTTTACCATTCAAAGGAGTCACTATACCTTGTGACTGAAAAGATTTCTTAAATTCGTCCAAGTGCAAAACTTGTCACTGGAAAGATGTTTACAAGTTGCACACGTCCAAGCCCAGCACTAAATGGCAGGAGTACGCAAAGCATGTATGCAGCTACATATGCCACAAAGTGTGTGTGTGTGTGTGTGTGTGTGTGTGTGTGTGTGTGTGTGTGTGTGTGTGTGTGTGTGTGTGTGTGTGTGTGTGTGCGTGCGTGCGTGCGTGCGTGTGTGTGTGTGTACTATTTTTGCGACTCAGCAAAGGGTAGCAATAGCAGCCTTCAGAGCTGAGGCAAATCCATATACTTTCTGACCCACAGCATCCAGGTGGAACAGCAATTAATGAGGGCGACAGCAGTTTTATGTAGAGTCGCTATGATGACAGAGCACAAGTGGCATTTATTTCTTCATCAATTGAGTTCATTGCAGTCATTTGAAATTTCTATATCACATTTTCAATGAGCCCCAGAACAAACAGTATAAGTTTCAAATTGTCAGATTTAACATCTTTCAGTTCTGATCATTTATCTCCAATTCTCTCATTTTCTTTTTTCTTTCCTTAAGCAATGGTCAGAAAATGTAATCACTGCCATAATTTTTCACCAGTGACTTTATTTCAATTAGCGTCTTTATAACTAAAATAGCTGACGGAATTCTGTCCAGATAGACTGCAGATATGCCTGTCAAAAACAAAAAATTACTTGCTGTGAAAAACATCATTTGCTGTAAAAGTTGATGGAATCCCCACATGGGTAGGACTATCAATCAATCACGGAATTTGTAGAGCGCACTACTTACCCGCGAGGGTCTCAAGGCGCTGGGGAAGAAAAAAGGGAAGAAAGGGGGGGGTGCCGCTACTGGTCGAACAGCCAGGTCTTGAGTAGCCTCCTGAAGGTCAGCAGGTCTTGGGTCTGTCGTAGGCTGAGACTATTTGTGACCATCAATGAAGCTTATTTGATGGAGACGGCAGTCCTTTTCGGCCCACTAAATGATAATATTAACAGGAGGGAGGGCCAATTATAAAGGATCAGTAGCATGCTACGACCACTGTGGACAAAGAAAACTTGCAGGGTATCTTCTTGGGCAGACTCATACGTCGCATGCAAAACGTACATCAGCCATTTTACACATGACTGCCTGGTCCTACACCTGTAAGATACAACACTCCATATACTATATGCAACCCACAATCAAGTAAGACAAATATTCCAGTTAAACGGTGCAGGCTGGATTTCACAAGGGAGAGCCCCTTCATCTCAACAACCAGTGGTGTAGGTATAAAGCCCTCAGCTACAAAGTAGCAGCTACCTAGCACCAGTCTCATAGTATGGTATGAGGCGGTAGTGGTCACCTAGAATGGGTGGTTGACGTTAACTTTGAGCATAGACCCTTATCAGCATAGTTTCAGCTCTGCTGCCAAGCTTATCTTTTAAATGTGAGGCGCCTCTAGAGATGATGAAGTTGAAGTTCATGGCAACACATTTTTTAAAGCAGGTTAGAAAAATTAACAGTACAGCAGCACTATCCAAGCCATGTGGGATCTGTGTCACTACAAGTTGGTACATTCACTATGTATTTTTGAAGTATTTGCTCATCTTGTTCTCCAACTGTGCCAAGGACTCAGATAAAACAGTACTTTGAGGATCTAAGCTTAAAGAAACTTGGAAAGTTAGAGGCACAGTCACAGACAATTGTGGTTTTTGAGTTCATATGTGGTAATTTTGAGCTAGAGGGACTTCAGTACTGCACCATTCGGGGGGGGGGGGGGGAGGCTCTAAAGAGGACATTCGGTGAATGATGTCACAATAGATCTCAAAACCCAAGCTTCCATCAAACATTTTAGAATGCTTACTGGGCAAAAAGAGTTGCTTTGTTCTCAACGATGGATGGACTCATTTAACCTATTTAAATGGAACCTTAGGAAGATTAGGAAAGGAACCCTTTATATGCCTGTCCAGGGAGGTAGGCGTCTTTTGGGATGTATATTTGAAAGAATGGTTTCTTCTGTGATGAGGTCTATATATCTCACAAGTAGACTAGTGACAGAAATCAGTGTCTAATGTCAAATCCTCATACTTGTGATTTTTAGGAGTAGGTGTGGTGTTGAATGGCTAATGATACTGCATAAGAACTAGGAAATCAGTCTCCTAATCCCAGAATGCAGCTTACCAGACAAACTACGTATCAGCCAATTTTACTACTTATGCACAAACATACTCCCAACGGATACAAACAGGGGGTAAATGATCGAGACAACTCTACAAAGCTACTGAGAACGCTAACAAAGCTACCATGAAACTGTCCTAGTAATGTATTCAGATCACCAGAATTTCCAGATAGGTCTCCCTGGATGGTACACTATAGTTATTGCTGCTGTCAGACTTGAAGTGGGGATTTAAGGTGAAACAGATTGCTTCATGTTAGTGAATTCCCACTAACAACCAAGGAGTGCCCTACATAAATAAAAGACCATGGTTTAAAAATGAGAAACTTTATTTATTACCCATTTAAAGATACTCCCATCTGCACTAGATTACTTTTTTGCTCCCTAAGAAATACACTAACTTCAAAAGTAGGGAGCAAAATACTCGTGCTTCAAAACTTTACCTTGAGTCCTGACTGCCTATCAATATCTTCCTTCTACCATTGAGATTTATCAGATTTCTTCGTCTGTACGTCGTCTCATCAGTTATTAATGTGACTCTAAGACACATGTACATATGGCAGTATAAGACTTGTTCCTTTTCTCTGTTGCACTCTGTGGCAAGATAGCACAAAAAATAATTTGTCATTATTTGTTATTCTAGTTATTATAAATATTGTATCTATGTCCAGATCAGACAAACCAAGACAGCCCCACAGAGCTGCAAACCATAAGAGGCTTGATATAGTGCCCAACAACTGAGGGTAGCAGCTTAGCGTATTTGTCTGAATCCATATAGGAAGAGAGGGATGGTAGGTCCTTGAAAGCAATATTTAAGACCCAACCCAGATTGAATGCTGCCTTTCTAATTCAGTGACTCTTTTTCAGTCTGCTCTTCAAGTGAATTCTTAAGTACAATAAATGGGCTCTGCAAAAGCACCAGATGCAGCATGTGTGAATGTTTGCTTTAGAGTACACATGGGCACATCCTGTGGAGACTACTCTCCTCAAGAACCGCCTTCATTCTCGCCAATCAACAGGCATCCCAAATGCCAAGTTCTTTGTTTTAAATTGCCTCCTTTGAAGCAACAAATGCATCTTCCTAGTAGCTGGCTGCAGACTTTGTAGGGGTTTTCTATAGAGCAATACAACTGTTCTGTACCAGGTGCTGACTTTGGTTTCTTAATGTACCTCGTTAGATGAAGTACATGCCCTCTCATCCAGAGGCAGAGTGTTGCCCCTGCAGGAATCCCCTAGAACCAATATGTTCTTTGCTCACCCAGGGCAGAGCACTTGCTCAACATGCGTTTCATTAAGAACTAGGAATGGGGCTTGCCCACGTAACCCTCAGTAATGAGCTTCAGCAAAGCAATGCATAGGCCCTGCTCCAAGAAGCAAGTGCTGTATCTGAGAACATGCGCTTTAGAGAAATACTGAGCTCAAAGGAGGGGAGGCCCTTAAATATCATGCGTAGAGACATACACAGGACAGAACTCAATCGCAATGCTACCACTTTAAATATCTCATTCAGAGAAATAAAGGTGCTGTCATAGAGAAGTAGATAAAGGGGGTTCTCCTTATTCAGGGAGTTGTAACGAAGGATTCTTCAATTATCAGTCAGTGTAACTATAAAGTCAGAAGACACTTAGCTGACATTTCACTTTGTGGTGAAGCTCATTGGAGCACACACACATCTGCTTTGATACAATCTGTCCAAGAAGATAAACTTACAGATTCCTTCTTGGGCTCTCGATCCAAGTCAAGTCTCAGAAGAGAGTGGTTCACTTTCAGTGCGAGAGATAAAGCCATCATGCCTCCAGTCTTGATCTCATTCTCTCGAAGGTCAAGCCGTAGCAATCTTGGGGACTCTGCAATAAATTCAGCCACAGCGACAGCACCTAAAAAAATAGAATGAGAAGTCAGGAAAAATGATCAGATCAGTTACCATACCAAAAAAGGGTAATGAATACACAACAGTTGTGTGGGTGGTGAAATAATGACAAGGTTTTTCAACACTAATTTTAAGATCCATGACCATAAGCACAAGTTACTTACCTTCGGTAACGATATATCTGTAAGAAACATTAAGTTAGTTATAGATTCCTTACCTTAGAATTACCCCCAGGCGTCAGACTGGATCCGTAAAGTTTTTGTCAGGAGTACCTTTGCGCGTCGGAAGGTGGCGTCGGTCGGCTCCGCGTCCGTCGTCAGCATCGTGGTCGCCGGGATGACGTCGCGGCAGCTACTTAGACGCCACCCTCGCGCGCTGACATCAGTTCTGTACACGACTTTCCGCGCCAGAAACGCAGAGCCATGCAAGACACTGACCATTGGTGCACAAAACTAGGGCCCTGAAAGGATGTCCTTAACCCTAGAAATCAGTTCGCAGAACGGGGAGGATGGGTGGGGCGGTAAGGAATCTATAACTAACTAATGTTTCTTTCAGATATATCGTTACCGAAGGGAAGTAACTTGTGCATCTGAAAGAAACACGTTAGTTATAGATTCCTTACCTTAGAATAGATACCCCAGCAATACCAACCCCGGTGGTGGGTCTGCGAACCAACATCACACCAGAAAGTCCCGGAGAACAGAACGGCCAAAGAAGCCGTCTCTCCGGACTGGACTGTCCAGACAGTAGTGTTTCGTAAACGTGTGCAGAGATGCCCACGTGGCTGCCTGACAGATGTCATTTAGAGGCACTCCCCTTCCTAAGGCAGTAGTGGCTGCCGTCACCCTGGTGGAATGGGCGCGTAGCCCGACTGTAGGCTCCTTTTTAGCCAGAGAGTAACATACCTTAATACACAGCACGACCCATCGAGAGATGGTGCGTTTGTGTACGGCCCGACCCTTCTTTGCACCCACGTAGCCAACAAAAAGTTGATTAACCACCCGGAACTGCTTTGTGCGATCCAGATAGGAGAGCGCACGTTTTGGGTCCAGACGGTGGAGCCTCTCTTCTTCCTTTGAAGGATGCGGAGGCGGAAAGAAGGTGGGCAAAGTAATTGTCTGCCCGATGTGGAAGGCAGTGACCACCTTAGGAAGAAAGGATGGACGGGTCCGTAGAACCACCTTGTCCGGATGAACAGACAAGAAAGTAGGTTTTTAAGAAAGAGCCTGGAGCTCACTCACCCTTCTAGCAGAAGTGATGGCTACCAGGAAAGCAGTCTTAAAAGTTAAGAGACGTAAAGGACAGTTATGAAGCGGCTCAAAGGGAGTGCACATTAAGTAAGTCAGCACAAGATTCAAGTCCCACTGAGGCATAACGAAGGGAATTGGAGGAAAGAGATGTGTTAAGCCTTTCAAGAAACGGTTAACTACCGGGGACTTGAAAAGAGGGCTGATCTGGCAGCCGAAGGAAGGCAGAGATGGCTGAAAGGTAGCCCTTGATAGTGCCCAGAGCAGAGCCCTGCTGGGCTAGAGAGAGAAGGAACAAGAGTACTTCAGAAAGAGGGGCAGAAAGGGGATCCACAGCCTTTGCTGTGCACCATGCCACAAATTTGTTCCACCGGCAGGCGTATACAGTCTTTGTGGAGGGACGCCTGGCTGCCAAGATTACGTCACAGACTTCGGGAGGCAGGTCGAAAGACGTCAACTGCCGCCGCTCAATCTCCACGCAAGGAGGTGGAGGCTGGACAGGTTTGGGTGGAGGACCGTCCCCTGCTGCAGCGACAGAAGATCCTCCCGAAGAGGCAGTCTGATCGGAGGATCGATGGCCACGTTGAGCAGCTCGGGATACCAGACTCTTCGTGCGCAATCCGGAGCCACAAGGATGACTTGGGCCCGGTCGTGCCTGATCTTCTTCAGCACTCTGGGCAGAAGTGGTATAGGTGGAAAGGCGTACAACAGACCGCAACTCCACTTGCGACGAAAAGCGTCGCCGAGCGAGTGCCGCCTTGGAAATTCCAACGCGCAGAATTGCTGACATTGCGCGTTCTCTTCGGTGGCGAATAGATCTAACCAAGGCTCTCCCCACTGTTGAAAGAGACCTTGCACCACCTCCGAGTGAAGACGCCATTCGTGATCCATCATGCACTGGCGGCTGAGTTCGTCCGCCCTGGCGTTCAGAGAACCCGCCAGGTGTTGACCCACCAAGGAAATGCCCTGATGTTCCAGCCATGTCCAGAGGCGGAGGGCCTCCTGACATAGGGTCCACGACCCCACCCCGCCCTGTTTTTTGCAATACCACATGGCGGTGGTGTTGTCCGTGAACACCTGCACTACGCTTCCCCGGACAGAGAGAAGGAATGCCTTCAGTGCAAGACGAATCGCCCGGAGCTCCAGAAGGTTGATGTGAAGCCCGGACTCCGCCGGAGACCAGAGGCCTATGATCTCTGCCTCTCCCATGTGGCCGCCCCATCCCAGAAGGGAGGCATCCGTCACCACAGTGTGGTCTGGTTGGGGAAGGGAGAGGGACCTGCCACTGACCCAATCCTGGTTCGTGAGCCACCACTGCAGTTGTTGAGCAGTGCCCTCCGAGATCTGGACGTAATCGGACAGATTCCCCTGATGCTGCGCCCACTGGAACTTCAGGTCCCACTGCAGAGCCCGCATATGCCACCTGGCATGATTGATCAGCAGGATGCAGGAGGCCATGAGGCCCAGCAGCCTCAGGGTCACTCTGACCGAAACCTGGAACAAGGGCTGAAAGATCGGAATCATAGCCCGAATATCCCGGACTCGCTGTTCGGGAGGATAGACCCGAAACTGTGTTGTGTCCAGAACCGCTCCGATGAAGGAGCTTCTGAGATGGAATCCGGTGCGACTTCGGCACATTGATGGAGAACCCCAGCTGATGCAGGAGATCGGCCGTAGTCTGGAGGTGGGAGACGACTGCCTGGGGCGAGCCCGCCTTCAACAACCAGTCGTCGAGATAGGGGAAGACAAACCCCTGATCTGCGCAGATGAGCTGCGACCACCGCCATCACTTTCGTTAACACCCGAGGGGCACTGGTAAGGCCAAAGGGGAGCAAGGTGAACTGAAAGTGCTCGTGGCCTACCGTGAACCGCAGGTGGGCCGGCAGGACGGGGATGTGAAAGTAAGCGTCCTGCAAGTCCAACGCTACCATCCAGTCTTGCGGGTCGAGGGCAGACAAGACCTGAGCAAGCGTCAACATCTGGAACTTCTCCTTCCGGAGGAAATGATTGACGTCCCTGAGGTCCAAGATAGGACGCAGGCCCTTGTCCTTTTTGGGAACCAGAAAGTAGTGGGAGTAACAACCATGACATACTTCTGGGACAGGAACGCGCTCGATGGCTCCCTTGGCCAAGAGAGCCGTAACTTCCTGCTTGAGAAGGGCCAAATGATCATCCGACATGCGGTGGTAACGAGGTGGCATGGCTGGAGGGGTAGTCTCGAAGGGGAGGGAGTAGCCCCTTCGGACTATCTGCAAAACCCACCTGTCCGAAGTGATGGTGCGCCAGTGGGGGAGGTGATGGCGAATCCTGCTGCCCACTGGCGTTTGATGGGCCTGAAAGGTCGGACTAGGAGGGTTTGGAGGCTGCTGCAGAGGGGGGGTTGGTGGACTGGCCCGCCCGCTGGCCGCCTGAACCACGACGTTGGTTCCCACGTCCCCGGCCGCGCGAAGGTTGGGTAACTTGCTGCGGCCTGTGGCCCTGGGTGGGACGTAGCGGGGCACCCCTTCCGTAGCCACGAAAGGGGCGAAAAGCAGACTGCGCCAGACGGGAGGAGAGGCCCAAGGACTTGGCCGTAGCCTGCGAGTCCTTGTAGCGCTCTAGGGCGTGGTCTGCTTTGTCGCCAAAAAGGCGACGGCCATCAAAGGGCATGTCCATCAAGGTGTTCTGGACATCCACTGAAAAGCCAGTGGACCTCATCTAGGCGTAGCGCTACCGACGTTGAAATGGTACTGCCCAGGGAGTCGGCGGTGTCCAGCCACAACGGATCGTAAACTTAGCTGCATCTCTCCCGGCGGCGACAGCCTGGGAGAGCACTGCCCGGGCCTCCTCCGGACACTGAGGCAGCACTTGCGCCACCGTATCCCACACTGAGTGCGAATAACGGCCCAAGAGGCATGCAGTGTTTACGGACCGCAGTCTTAAGCTGGCGGAAGAGAAAATCTTCTTCCCAAGATGGTCCAGCTTCTTGGATTCCCTTTCCGGTGGAGCGGTAGGGAAGGCGCTTTTCGAGGTAGAGGCTTGGACCACCAAGCTCTCCGGGGTGGGGTGTTGGGAGAGGAAAGTGGGGTCGCCAGGAGCCGGGCGGGGGCGATCATCCTGCCCACGGGAGCCCCCGTGTTGGGCCTGGACCACGTGCCCAAAAGGATGTCGGTGAGAGCCTCATTAAACGGCAGCAGGGGCTCCGAAGAGCTTGCTGCCGGTTGAAGCACCTCAGTCAGGAGGTTAGTCCTGACCGCCACCGTACGAAGCTCGAGGTTGAGAGCCTCGGCCGCCCTACGCAACACCACAGCGTATGACGCTCCCTCCTCCGTAGCCATGGTCGGGTGAAGTGTCAAGACCACTGGCATCCCCCAGTTCCTCTCTCCAATCCTGTTCAGACCCTAGCTGGTCAGTTAAAGGGTCACCTGACCCCTCCCAGTCCTCCTCATCGTCCTCTGGGTGCCACTGTTGGTGTAAAGGGACCCCAGGAGTGAACATGGGCATGAAAACCCCACCCAGCGCCGGATCCGGCGTCGGATGACGCCGGTCCGGCTCAGTGTCCACGTCGGGAAGGAGGATGGGGTCGGCGCCGGCCGGGGAGCCGACCGGCGTTGAGCGCGGTAGTGGTGCCGTAGGAAGCGGCGCCGGTGGAGGCGTTACGAGGTCAACCGGCGCCGATCCGGATCCAGGCCTGGATCCAAGGGGCGCCTGCGGCGCCGGAGCCGCCGGCAGCGAAGACCTAGGCCCCCAACCGAGTCCACGGGGCCCGAAGGTGCGCCGGCGGGGTCGGTCCGCCCAAAGATGGCGTGCATCGCTTCATAGAACGTACAAAGCTGGGCGGTGGGTCGCTTCGGGTCCCGGAAAGGGAGGGAAGCTCGGAGTCGACCCTTCGGGCTCCGCGCGTGGAGCCGCGGGAGTGGCACCACCCGCGCGCCTCGCCGGATTGGCCGACCGACGAGGAGAAGTCGAAGAGCGACGATGCTTCTTCGACTTCTTCTTATGCTTCGACTTACCCGACCCCGAAGACTTTGATGACTTCGAGCCGGAATGGCGATGGCTCCGCGACCGGTCCCTCGACCTCCCTCTCGACCGGGACCTCGAACGGCGCAGAGCCGACTGCCGGTGTTTAAGCAGCTTTCGGGACCGCTCCCGTAAAGCTTTCGGCGCCATCGACCGGCAGTCTGGAGCACGACTTGGGGTCGTGGTCGTGCTCCAGGCAGAAGAGACACACGCGGTGCGGATCAGTCACCGACATCATGCGATGACAGGATCCACAGGCCTTGAAACCGGGCATCCCTCGTGCACCTCTTCGGAGTCGAAGACTCAAGAAAAGAAGTTGACAAAAGTCGAGAAAACGTTAGTCAAAAAATGACTGAGGTACCGCTCTTCCCGGATCTGCGCTGGCTGGGCGGAAAAAGAAAGAACTGATGTCAGCGCGCGAGGGCGGCGTCTAAGTAGCTGCCGCAACGTCATTCCGGCGACGACGGACGCGGAGCCGACCAACGCCACCTTCCGACGCGCAGAGGTACTGCTGACGAAAAAACTTTCCGGATCCAGTCTGACGCCTGGGGGTAATTCTAAGGTAAGGAATCTATAACTAACTTGTTTCTTTCAGATATAATTTATTCTTGAGGACCCGCTGACTCAGGATCTTGTTCATAGCAAGGATACCTTCATCCACCATTTTCATAGCATTTACAAAATGTTTCAAATTAAATCGTCATTCAGTTTTGGCATGCTGAAAGCAACAGGCTACTGTAATTAATGTTTCAGAGATGAAAAAGGATCTCAGCAGCATCAAGTGAATGAAACATTGCAAAAGAACACTGCAACAAAGTTCACTTTCGTGTCCTCCAGTGGCCACCTCTGTTGTCCCCTATGTTGCCAATAGAACATCATAAGTCTGAAAAAACACAGCACTCAGTTCTCCATGATATACTGGTGAGCGCACTTGTGGTATATCTCTCTACAAACTACATCCTACAACCAGGCAATATTAGTTTAAGATATGTATTTCACTCTAAACTAATGCAACAAGTAAAGTCAAGATTTGAACCTGAAAAGAAACAAATCAGGAATGCCACTTGCAAGTCGATGTTAGGCAATGCTAGGTCCGCAGTCAAAAAATAAACTGCATTATTGATGAGTACTTACACCTTCTGTGTAAAACAGTTGCGATTTACATCTATTACCTTTATGTACGTTGTGATCCCTGTGGATATAAACTGTTTCACCTGAACAGACTCCCTAAGCATGCAGGTGGCATTCCGGCAATCCATGCTTAGTGAATTCAGGGACAAGCAACTGAATGCTCACAATTTCCTGGAACACAATCTTTGATTATCATCTGGCAAGCTGAATGTCAGTACATCTTTCTTTACTGGATGCTATTGGGAACTGGGCAAAATTCAAAATAAGCTGGTGAAACTTATGGCTTCGCAAAACTAATCTTATGCAAAACTTCCCAATATGTGATTTCACAAAATTTTATTTAAGTGAGTGTACACCTCATTTAAAAATAATCGTGTTGGTTACCAGGTGGAGACTGCAGTGAAAACAACAGGCTTGCCAACATACAGCTAAAGCGATCTGTGGCAGACCCTAGAATGGTACCTTTGGAGCCAGTAAATTTGGACCATTTTTCTTAGACTCTCTCATAAATTGCTATTTCAAGCTAAGTAATGAATTGCTGTCGCAGTAGAATCAGTCATTTTCCTCTTCCTACTCACCACCCAAAAAAAAAACATTTTATGCCTACTACACTGTTTGTTACCTTGGAATGTTCATTAAGTATGTGGTGGCCTCAATTCTGAACAGCCGGAATGATCCATGTGTAAACCTAGTAATGTTAATGGCTATCTCTACGCCCTGCAAAAGCACCTACTGCACCACTGTACTTAAATGCTTTTGTTGTATTCAAGGATTGTTCTCCAGAGTCAGAGATGACTTTTGTTCAGTTTCAGCAGTCTGCATTAGGCATCCCTGTTGTAGCTGAGCAGGGAAGTGTTCCTAGAGCAGGAGTGGTGGAGGATGCGCTAGACTGAAAGATCGACACTTTCCTGATTACATTCCTCCAACAACCCCCCCCAAAAAACCTTTTCCTGTAGGAAATGAAGAGTGTGTCCGAAGAGGCGTGGAAAAGAGTTGAATGTACTGCCCTCAATGTCCTTCTAATCCTGGGCTATGTGTGCCTGCATGTTTTAAATCGTACCACATGCAACTCAAGTATCAGGCGCAGCTGTGAGAGTAAAAGTGAACTGACTGATCTGCATGGTTTTATATTTTGTTCAGTTTCGCGGTTGGCGGTTGTTTGATGTATTTAGTTAGACCTGTTGTGTTTGTAGTCATAGTTGGTTTTTCATCTTCTTCAAATTGGTTCGTATTTTCTTGTTTGTTAAAAATAAACATGTGATGGCAGTGTGTGTAGACTGGAGCTTGGCTAGGGAGGTGCGTGGACTGTCACTGGACTGGCGCTTGGCTGGCAGTGTGCGTGGACTGGCGCTTGGCTGGCAATGTGCGCGGACTGGCGCTTGGCTGGCAGTGTGCGCGGACTGGCTCTTGCCTGGCAGTGTGCGCGGACTGGCTCTTGCCTGGCAGTGTGCGCGGACTGGCTCTTGCCTGGCAGTGTGCGCGGACTGGCTCTTGGCTGGCAGTGTGCGCGGACTGGCTCTTGGCTGGCAGTGTGCGCGGACTGGCTCTTGGCTGGCAGTGTGCGTGGACTGGCTCTTGGCTGGCAGTGTGCGTGGACTGGCTCTTGGCTGGCAGTGTGCGTGGACTGGCTCTTGGCTGGCGGTGTGCCTGGACAGGCTCTTGGCTGGTGGTGAGTGTGGCTGGCAGTGTGTGTGGACTGGCATTTGGCTGTCAGTGTGTGTGTGCTGTGACCAGCAGCAAGTCACCACACACACCACCACCGAAGTGCCAGTCCTCACATTCTACCAGCTTCCAGGCGGTGTGATTGTTGTGTCTGAACTGGCATCTGGCTTAGTGATGTGTGCGTTGGTGGTGTGTGTGTGTGGTTGGCCTCTGGCTGGAGGTGTGTGTGCGTGAGCTGGCATTTGGCTGGTGGGGTGTGTGTGTAGGGACTTGCTGCTGGTAACTACACACACTGACAGCCAAACACCAGTCCACACACTGTCAGCTGCCATGCAGTGTGAATGCTGTGTCAGTCCTGTGGGCACATGAAAGTGATGGGCCCTTGAATGGCACGGTTTGTTGATGTGAGTGTTGTAATGTGCTGGACCCACGGTTGGCGGTGTGAATGGTTTTTTGTGTGTGACACATGAAAGTTGTGTGAATGGGCTGTAAAGTGGTTGGTGCCTTGTCGTGGCTTTACAGCTCATGAGCTGTGAGTCATTGGTTCAGTATTCTGAACTTTCAAATATATTAACAGTGAATTTAATTTGAGTGAAATCCTTGGTTAATAAAATGTACATTATGAACTTTTCACTCACCATCGTGCCAAATCCAACCAGTATGTGTGTGTAATTGAGGAGTAGATGGTTGTGCAGTAATATCGGTCTTTTCTGTCTTTCTCTGCCAGGGTGTACATTGTGTCTAGGGAAAATCTATCAACTCTAGATATTTTGTTAAACTAGACACCAGGGGGAGTGCAGTGTGGCTTGTGTGATTCGCCCTAGAATACTGGAATCTGCAAGGGAGCATCAAATTTCTTGCCACCCAGAGTTCCCACATATCTCCTGATAACAAGCATTGGCATAGCCAATAGGTCTCGCCTTTGGGACCTTATAAGTATTTAGTTATGCAGCACAATATCCTTACTGCAACAACATTAACTGTTGCATGGCTAAACACTTATAAGGTCCCAAAGGCGAGACCTATTGGCTATGCCAATGCTTGTTTCATTGGCTGCTGTTTGAGTAGTAACGAAATTGAGAAGCATAATCCTCGCCTCCGTGTCCTTAATAGAATCCTAGGTGAAATTGAACAGACGTCTTACCATACCCGACTGAAAGTTCCTGTAATCAACTAGTTATTAAGTAATACATGTACTAGGGGTGTAAAAACCCTCCTCCCCAAGCTACGCCCTTGCTCCTTGTCGTCACACTTCAACGCCCCCTCCCCAACAACTTTAAGTGACATTTCAGTTTTGGGTGCACTTAACTATTCTCAACTCATAATAATTCGCAGCGCGTGAAAAGAACACGGTGTCACGTGCGGACACCCATCGAACGAAGCGCTGTGTACCCAGTTCAGTACTCACCCTCCAGTTGATGTTGGCACAGTCTGGTTTCCAGGCAACATATGACGCCGAGGGCGGAACACAATTCTGTGCGTTCCAAGCCTCGTTCTGAGAAACCATGAACACAGAAGGCATGGAGTTGTTGAATTCGAACATATGTCAGGAGCCTCTGCGCAACCCAACAGAGAACATACCAGCAGCCCCAATCAATGTGTGTCCTCTAGCCTCGAAAAAGGTTTGGAGTGGCGCATGAATTGTTGTTTTCAGCGTTACTGTCAAACGAAGAAAAATAACATCTGAATGTGATGGCTACGTACCATAAATTAGTTCTAAAAATTAAAGAGGTTGTTTTTGAGTCTTTCGAATTTTCTCAGGAAGTTCACGAATTCACCAACTATAACAAATTGCCACCACTTGCGCGACATAAATTCCCACTATAGGCGCTCTAGCGTTTTTTGATGTGATGGAGTTTGACGCATGCGCAAAGAGTTCTTTGGCGCGCCACGCGGTGGTTTGGTCTCCCGCGTCTTGCTGTGTGAACCTGAGAACTACGGGGGCACAACGAGAAACCAACAGTCTTTGGCGGTAAGAAGAGAAGACCCGGAGTGCGTAATTCCCTTAGATAGTTTGAATTAGCGATTCAAACTCTGTGCTCTTCAAGCTTAGTATGAGCATAGCACGTTATGAAGGAAAGGCCTTATTTACATACCACGTACTTACCAGGATTCACTCGGCCTCTGGTCACTTTTCCTGGGTGTTTCATTTATGGCAATAACTGCATAATTGAATTTGAGAAACATGAGTCTGAGGGAGATGGCTGGCATGCAAGGATGTGTGAAACTCTTGGCGCTCTCTTTCTTGTTTAAACGTCAGAGGCATGCCTTAAAGTGGTTAGTGTTGCACACGAATCAATGTCGCAGGTGGGTGGGCACTTGATATAATTTGCTGATTGTGTAATGCTTTCCGTGCTCTGTTCAGCCAAGTGTATTGTGTTATAGATTGTTAGCGAGACTGTGCCGGATAGGGAGTTAGAATGGGTTGAAGTGAAAGAATGCTGCTTCTGGTGCGGCGTTGTACTAAGCAACTTTTACCCTACCATCATCAATCCACCAACAGCATGTTTATCTATGTGAACGGTTACCTAACTGCTGCTCACAAAGAGACCAATCATAAAAGCACGATTCGGGTTTCCATAGTTTGGGTGAAGAGAATAAAACACAAGTGCGGCCCCGCGCCGCGGCCGCGAAAGTGAAACAGTACTCCGGGTTAAAGAAATGGGAGGGGTGGGGGGAGTGCGATTCCCTTGCGGGAGCGAGCGGCGCCAGGAGCGATAATTGCTACCATATGGCGCCAGCTGCTCACTCCCGCAAGTGAATCGCTAAACGTGCACGCGTTGCCATTGAAGGCAATGGAACGCGTGCACGTTTTCGGCTGAAAAGCCGAATCGATTGCAAAAGGTCTTTTTGCCTATGCAGCGCATGCGCGCTGCGTAGGCGAGACCTAAAAATGGCATCTAACCTGTGTGGGTGGGCCTAGTGCCTGAAAAAGGGCGGGGTCCAAGGTGCAATGTGGCAACATCAACAAAAGGTTTTTTTTGGGTCTGGGTTCGGTGGCCACCCAGGAAAACCTACCAAACCCAGGCATTTATGAAAATTAGACACCCAGGGGAGTACAGGCAGGTGTGCCTCTCATGGATCACACAAAGCTTCTTATCCACAATGCCCGGCAAACCTCAATTTGACTAACATCGCAAATTTTCCTTGCATTTCTGTGATGTATTCTTCCAGAATCAGAAGGAATCAACAAAATTCCTGCCACCTGGCATTTTCCCTCGGTTTGATATGTTCCTGTCGCGGGCACTAGACCCAGCCACACAAGTGGGGCAGCATTTTTATTGGGACAAGTGAGGAAACGCTGGGTTGTAGGAATAGTTTTATTCCTTCTGATTCTGGAACAGAAATGCAAGGAAAGTACACAATATTAGGCAAAGTTTGAGGTTTGCAAGGACTTCTGGGTAAGAAAACCTTGTGAGAGCCAGGCAAGGCACCCCCACCCTGGATTCCCCCGGTATCTAGTTTTAAGAAATGTTCAGGTCCACTAGGTTTCCCTAGGTGCCGGCTGAGCTAGGACCCAAAATCCACAGTTAGCCACATTGCAAAAAAAAGGGTCAGTTTTCATTGGAAAAATGTTATGTGTCCATGTTGCGTTTTAGGCCCTTTCTTATCACGGGCACTAGGCCTAACCACACAAGTACCATTTTTATCGGGAGACTTGGGGGAATACAGAAGAGTGGAGCAAGTGTTATTACCAATTGAATTTCTCTGCATTGGTGCTTTCCGATATAAGCCAGTGTGTAAGAAAGACGACATTTTGAGAAATGCCCTCCAATTCACATGCTAGTATGAGCACCCACAAAAATCAGAGTTATGCAAATAATCACTACTTCTAAACTTCATATTTTGTGTCCATCTCAGAAATAGATAGGTTTCCTTGATACCTATTTTTCACTCTTTATAGTTTACCATATGAATTGCTCTATACCCGGGACACAGTAAAAAACCATTGAAAGGTGCAGCTCAGTTATTGGCTCTGGGCACCTCGAGTTCTTGGAAAACTCACAAACCCTATATATCCTTGCAACCAGAAGGGTCTAGCGAATTCAATGGTATATTGCACTTTTTTGGTTTTTTTTTTTTTTAATCGCCCTTGTGACGAGAAATTACAAATGAAAACAATGTTACAAATGGACATTTTTTCCAAATAATTATCTTTTTTTAAAATTTCAACAGTTTGCTTCCTTGGGAAAACCCCGAGGCGTCTACACAAGACCCATTGCTGAATTTGGAATTTTGTCTACTTTTCAGAAGGCTATAGCTCTCCAGGATCACCCATGGGTTTCACAGCGGTTTCCACTACAAACTGGAAGTAGGTTGAAAGCACACAAATTAGGAAAAATGGGCTACCTCTTTGAAAATTGTTGAAACTGTAGTAAAAATAAAAAATGTATAGCTTTTTTGATTCAGCTCTGCATATTCTTGAAAGCCGGGAAAATGATGAATTCAACACAGCAAACCTTTTGCAGATGCCATTTTTTGCAGAGCACTTTTGTCCTAAAAAACTCAAGATTTAGCTATAATTTGCTTATTTTGTCAGTCCACTCCAGGAGAATCCCCAAACCTTGGGCACCTTTAGAATCCCCAGGATGTTGGGAAAAAAGGACTTAAATTTGGCGTGGATAGCTTAAGTGGAAAAAAGTTATGGAGGCTAAGTGCGAACTATCCCAAAAAGCCCAAAAAAGGCTGGGAGGGGGTGGGGGGGGGGGGGGATACCTAGCAGCGAAAGGGTTACAAAGAGAGGATGGATCTGGTAAACTGAAGAGACCTGCAGAGGGTCTGTATGACGAGCATCACGCCAGGAAACTAATTTCTCCTAGCACAAATTGACTTTGCATAAGGACGTGAGGCTGCAATGACGGACTTCTGCCGTTGGCAGATCTAATGCATTTTTTATATAGCGCTGTATTAGATTTTGACATGGTGTTAATAGAGTACAGTTAGCGCTTCAGGCCGAATGTATACCTTGGACTTTACATTAGCCATCTTCATATATAGTGGTCATGAGCATGTATAACATGGTTATAATAAAAAGAAAGTGATTTTTTTATCCCTAAGTATAGGTGTTATGTACTCGCTGTGTGCCTTTCCTAGCCAACAACAGTATTTCTTTTCTACCTCATGTCCTATTGAAGTCCATCTTGTCAAGTCGGACAGATCGAATATATTTAACGGAGGCCTATCGAGCTTCATACATGGAGGCGTAGGTTGCACAGAAACAGGTGCAGAATCCTCCCCCGCTACTGAGACACTAGGCTGCCTAAGTGGTAAAAGAATGGGAGGGAAAATGCTCAGGAGGTCTAGATACCATGCTCTCCTGGCCCATCCTACAGTTATTAAGATGACTTGGGCCCAGTCTGTCCTGATTTTCCTTAGAACTAATGTCAGTGAAGTCTTGCACCAGCCTCCACTTGAAGGATGGTAGGAAGGCTTGTATGGACAGACAGATCACAAAGCTTCAGAAGACTGATACTGAGATGGGTCTCCACTAAAGACCGAACGCCTCCCACAGGGCCTGACTGGGAACCTAAAGCAGCCCTGTCAATTTTCACAGACCAGCCCCTGCCTGGCCCCAGAAGGCTTGAAACGTTTGCTTGATGCTTTTGTTACTGGGGGCTGATACTGCAGCACCACTGCAAAACAAGCCCCCAGTACCAAAACCGCCCCCCACCGCTGAAAACCGGCCCTCACCCTTCCAGCCTTCCGGGGAAACGCCTGATGCACAGTCCAGCCCTGGCCTCTCACCTCCACCTTCCCAAGGTGACCCACCCACTAACCCAGCACTGATGTGTTTGTCACAACCGTGAAGTCTGGGTGGGAAAGTGGCCTGCCACAGGTCAGTTTGCCGGTCATCTGCCACCACAAAAGATCCTGAGTCACCTTCTGCAATTTCAGGATGGAGTTGGTGTGGTTGCCCACCATCTGGAATTAGGGACAAGGAGGCTGCACAAGGCTAGGAGCTCAAGAACCATCAGAGCCATCATCACCAAGACCCAGAATTGAGACCGAAACATCAAATTCATATCTTGAATTCATCCTGGACTCGCGGCAGTGGTGGAAAGACCTTGAATACCATTGTGTCTAGGACAGCCCAAAGAAGGGAATGCTCAATGTGAGACCCAGGTGGGACTATGGCTTGTTGATGGAAAACCCCACAGATGTCAGGAGTTAAGCCGTTGCCCAGAGGTGGTCTACAACTGACTGAGGCAAGCCGACATTGAGAAGCAAATAGTTTGAGGTATGAGAACACGTGTATCCGTGTTCTTCAAAGGAAGACAGCGACCATCGAAATTACTTTTGTGAACATCCAAGCAGCCCAGATGAGGCCAAAGGGGAGCATGGCAAATTGGAAGTGTTCTGACCCTACTATGAACCACAGAAAACACAAGTGGGACTGCAGGACGAGTACATGAAAATACACGACTTACAACTCCAGGGGCACTATCCAGTTTCGTGTGTAAAGAACAAAAGAAATCTGAGACAGTAAATATTTATAATTTGGCAGAAAGGCATTAAGTAGGTGGAAATTCAGTATAGACCTGAGGCCTCTGTCCTTTAGAAAAAAAAATTAGCGCAATAGCACCCCCGATACTCTCTCCGAAGCTAGCACCAGTTTGATAGTACTTTTACCCAGCAACAGCTTGAGTTTGGATGGTGGAGTGGTCTGCGGACAGTCGCTCTGACATGAGGGGAAAATGGGGCAGGGAGGAATGAAAAGGCAGGGCTTAGCAGCTTTGAATAATTTGCAGGACTCATTTGTCCAATTTGATGGCTCTTCAGCCAGGGAGGAAATGTTGTCTCCTATCTCCTTACGGCTGATATGGGCCTCTGAGGGTAAGTTAAAACAGCTTGTCAGCCGCTCGAATAAAGAATTAGAGGAGAGCTGTCCTTGTTGGTGCGATCGGCCACTGCCACAACCTCCACTCCAAAAGAACTGGGCTTGCTGTTGCACATATTAGGACAGGCACAGTCTGTAAGCAAGCCCCTTGGAATAACCTCTAAACTTCCTCAACTTTGGTGGAATTGAATAGCAGGAAAGAATAGTCCCAAGAATTATGCTATTGTCCAACTGTCTTTGAATAGTCCGAATGCATAATCAGCCTTCGCTCCACACAATATGGAGTCATCATAGGGGATGTCCATAAGGTACGCTTGAACATCCCTTGAAAATCCAGTTGATTGCTGTGAGAAAGTGCCCTCTTTCTGCATGGCTGCCCCCACTTTTTGCTGAATTGCTGATGTGCTTTGACTAAGTGTGCCCTGGGCTCCTCCTAATCAGGTACCCAGGGCCTATGTTCTTTCCCTAAAACTGCATTGAAGCCTAAACCCAATTGGCATCTCTGGCCACAGGTCAGCCCCTGGTAAATGGTACCACAGGAACCCAGGGCACTGTGACCAGAGAAGGCCTCTAAGGGCTGCAGCACTTATTGTGCCACCCTTAGAGGTCCTGTACCCTGACTGACTGACTGACACACACACACACACACACACACACACACCCCCACACCCCCACCCCCTTACCAGCCTGTCTCCCCCTCGAACCTGCTCCTGTGAAATCCCGGTGTGTCCTGCAGCCAGCAATCTCGAAAACCCCGGAGGACCTGCCTGCCTTCAAGAACAAAGACTTTGTCTCCCGTGAACACCGGATTTGTTCATCTGCAACCTCTGGCTCCGGCCGGACACCGCGAATCCGCCCCACTCTGCACCCACCGTCCACGGCCCGAGCTCGAGTGGGCAAACACCACGAGGAGGTCACCCCGGCGATCCTGACCCGAGATCCGGCGACCCATGACCTGCCTCAAGCCTTCAGCCGACACCTGCAGCCTAAATCCAGAAGGTCCCACCAACCGCGACCAGGAGCTGGTAAGAAGATCTGACCCCAAAAGGCACCCCTGCACCCGACGCCCCACGGCCTTGGGTGCCCAAACCGACGGTGCCTTACCAACCCCTAACTTCCCAAATTACCTCTCGAAGGGATGGTCGCACCCAGAAGACCTTCGTCCCCAAGCCTGCAGTGCCTTTGCAAACCGGAGGTTCCCCATTGAAAACAGGGCGCCCGACGTCGAAACAGCACCCTGCACCCGGCTGCACTAGTGGCGCTGAGGGTGCACCTTTGGTGCTACTTTGTTTCCCCATTTGCCCTGAGCTAAAGTCCAGGAGCTTTGCTCCCACAACCAAGTGGCCTGCTTGCCAGCAGCCACCAACCGGAGGCCCCCTATCCCCCATTGGATAACATTGGGCCTCAGCACTCTGCACCCGGCCGCCCTAGTGCCGCTGAGGGTGCAACTAGAGTGCATCCTTGGCCCTGGGTGACCCATGAGTCTACCCCCAGAAACTCAACTCCCACTACCAAATACTTACCTCAAAACTGATAACACTATTTTCCTCCATTGGATAACATTGACTGTTTTTCTGTGAAAAGTTTTTAAGTGTGGAGTTTGAGAAGCTAAAGAAATTCTTTAAATTGCATAATCTAACAAAAACGATTTTACTTACCTGTTTTCAGGAAATGTCCCAGAGTAGTATCTAGGTATACTACTCTGTGTAAGCCGAGTAATCTCAAAAGTTACTTACCTGCTATTTTACTAAAAAGCCTATTCAAGTCTATGTACTGCATTTACCAAGTATTGCATTTCTCTGCATCTATACTGTAAATCAAACCAAAGTGCATATACAAATATCATTCAAACTGTATTTCAATTGCATTACTACTGTAAAGTATGTATTGCTTACCTGTGCCAGGCTTTCTTGGTTCTAGAAAATAAAATAACAAAGAATATTTTTATACAAAAACAATTGGTCTGAAGTTCAGTCTTTGAGTGTGTAAATTCATTTGCTGACAGTGTGTACAACAAATGACTAACACTGTCCTCCGATACTGCCTTACTGCTCGACCACACTACCACAAATAGAGAGTGAGGTGCCATCTAACTTTACCTCTGTCTAACTTTTGGGATCCACTGGACTCTGTGCACACTAAACCTCACTTTGGTGTAGCATATACAGAGCCAGCTTCCTACAATCGCATCCAGGCATGCCTTTAAAGTACGACTGGTGCCAATAGCTCTGCTAAAACAATCTAAGGTGTCCGAGCCAGCACGCAAAACATACTCTGCTGCATCCTGGTCATCATATATCATCTGAGTCACAAGAGAGGCCCTGACATCTTCTGGGACAGTTGGCAAGATCTTGCTGGCCATGTGGCATGAAATATGGGCATACTTGCAAAGGAGAAACATTGCGTTAAAGAATCTCAAGGCTAAATGAGCTGAAAAGACCATTCTCTTTCTAAAGGCATCAATAAGTTTCAAAACTCTAAGTGGAGGATAGGTTATAAATGCATTAGGGGTGACTTTACTTAACTATACCACCAGGCTTTCGGGTGTAGGATGTCTCCGCAGTGGGGGCCACAAAATGTTGCCTGGCCACAGGTCGACTGACCAGAAGGCCCAGCAACAGTTTGGACCACAAGATCATGAGTGTCTCTTAATTGCATTGTTGATAGGTAATAATGGCTCGGAAGAGGTTAACCTGGATGAAAGATCTCAGTTAATAAACTTGCCTTAGTTTCAACAGAAGCAACTGTAAGTCTAGCACTTTGGTAGCCCTTCACACCACTACTGCACAAGAGGCACTTTCTTCTACTGGTGGCCCAGGTAGAGAGCCTAGCACAGTCTGTGAAAATGTATCCGCCCCACTGGCATTCTGTAAATCCAGCAGCAGCCCATCAGAATAGTAAAGGGGAAGCATCATCATCAGTTTCATGGGGAATATTTTGCATACCCTGAACTATGTCAGAGTCTAAACCAAATAAGGCCTGTAGCCTCAGATAGCACTGGCCTCGAGGCTAAGGTTTAGTATGGTTACAAAATGAATGGTTTCTCTTTTATAATCTCGCAGTGTGGCATAGGTCAGGAACATGCAGCCAATCACTCTGGTTCGGAGTCCAGCATCAGTGTCTGATCTAGGAATGGTGCTAAAGGAGATGGGGTGGAAGTCTGGACTGGTGTCTTGACGGGACCAGGAATGGGCCCAGTGGCGTATGATATTGCTGTGGGAGAGCCTACTAGAGAAAGTACACTTGAGCCCGTACACTTGAGCCCCTAGCGGCTCTCTAGGGCTCAGAGGGACACCAGAAGGAGCCCAGAGAGTCTGAAAGAGCTGCAGCACAGCATTCTTGAAGGCCGCCATTGCCTGTCAGCTCAACAATGACCTGGGGAAATCGAAGCACCTTGGGACCAGCTGCAGGAGCAGGTCCAAGTGAGAAGACAAGTGTGGGGTATGATCTTTCAATTGATGCCCTTGAGCCATCTTGCACGATTGTCAGTGGCAGGATGGTATCTAGTCCTGCTTGGCTTTCCAGTACTTATGGTGCATCTTCGATTTCTTCTAAGACTTCGAGCAGGAATGGACTTCATGCTGGACTGGTTGCTTAAATGGAATCATGAGTGGGAAGTGGGTTTCAACTACAGCCTCTTCTTAAGTTAAGCGATGTAGAATTTCGCCTCTCGCTCCATGGATTAAGTTTGGGTACATGACGGCACATTTATCACTCAACTCCAAGTCGTGACCAAAGCCCAAGCAGGATAGATACACGCCATGAGGGTTCATAACTGACAACTGCTTACTGCGGCCGTGGCATGAATTTAATTCTGTTATCAGTAGTCAAACTCTGGATTTGCATTGAAGGGCATGAAAAGGAACTGACTTCAGCACGCAGGAATAGCACTTTTAGGCGATCATTTATCTGTCACTTCTGGCGCAGTAGACAGCAACTGCGGAGCCACACAGTGCCACCTATCAGTGAGCAGCATGAGTGTTGCAAAAAAACAAAAAGGGGAAGGGGCTCCAGATCAATCATGAATCAAAGTCCAATGACAAATTTCTCACTCAACAACCACTGTCATGCCAATAAGCCACACTGGTATTGACAATGTCTTGACCCTATCCAAATCACTTTCAGTATCGTGATCAGAACAAAAAGCTCTAGCCCAATCACCAAGGTATCACTGTAGCCTAAATTTAAAACGTGTACCAGCCAGTATCAGCTTAAAAATGGCAAGTCACTTAGTTGTTCGAGCATGAGGAAAGATTGATACAGTTATCTTTGCAAAGAGGCGTTGAGAAGTCTAACCAGTGAGTTAATTTGAGAAGCCACCGAAGGATGCACCCTAGGACAGGTTAGATAAGCCAGGATGAGTCCGAGACAAGGTATGAATTACTGAAGCAGTTGGCCCATCAAATAGATGCCAACATGCTGACTGCTGCAGTTTTTCTTAATGGTCCCAACAAACCAACACAGAGTGCTGCAGTGTTTTTATGTGGGCTCACCCAGTTAATAAGTGCATGTATGTATGTGTAAGTATATACATACATACATGTACATACATACATACATACACACATACATACATACATATACATACATATACATATACATACATATACATACATACACATATATACACATACATATACATACACATACATACACATACACATACATATACATACATATACATATACATACATATACATACATACATATACATACATACATATATATATATATATACACATATACATACACACACATATATACACATAGTGAGTTGAGTGTACTGATGGCTGCTGCCACATCTAACATAATACAGCTGAAACTCACTCTTGTAGAATTTAGCGCTCTATGCTCATCTTTGGCTTATTAGGGCTGCTCCCGTTGATGTTACATTTCCATATTTGTGTATCAAAATAGATACTGGCAAGGGAAAGGTTAACACTACACATTGGCTATGTGGTTAATGGTGTGGCAATTTACACATTGCTTCTTTACATACTTTGATAACATGGCAGCTTTAAAGACCTTATAGATTACTCTGTCTGAGCCTTGAGATGTTCAGTAACCCTAGGATAATAAGAATAAGTAACCTGCAACAGTCCTAGTGCCAAAGTACAAGTTACTTACTATCAGTAACAAACTTTCCGGTGGATACTTAATCTACCTGCTGATTCCTCACCTTTTCGGTATCCCAGGCACCAGACTGGATATATAAACGTTGCAATAGCTCTTGTGGAGTTGTAGGTGGATTTCAGCTCTGTGCCAGTGTCTGGTACCACCCAGGACACAATATCACCGGAGCCTTATAATGCCATCCCTGGGCTCACTGTGCCACTGGATTCAAGCTAGCCTGGCTGATATGGGGTGATGCCCCAAAACTGGTGCCAGGATGCTTGTTTCTGGTCCACGGAGGACCTGGCTAGGCAGTTCGGTCTGGACTGTTCCCATAAGGCACAGGGTCAAGACTGATTTGCAAATGGCTGGGTCTAAACTGGGGTCACATGGTGAGCAAAAGAACAATGAATTTAACCCACATCTATTGACTGGGGTGAATGTTTGATTTGCTCTGCATTCGGTCCATCATCTGTGTGTCTTTTACTTTCTCGCCCTAAGTGTGCCGGGTATGCCCAGACGTGGTTCCCGGGCTCACTGTGCCACTGGATTCAAGCTAGCCTGGCTGATATGGGGTGATGCCCTGAAACCGGTCCCAGGATGCTCGTTTCCGTCCCAGGGAGAACCTGGCTTGGCAGTTCGGTCTGGACTGTTCCCGTGAGGCACAGGGTCAAGACTGATTTGCATATGGCTGGGTCTAAACTGGAGTGGGAATGGTGAGCAAAAGAACGATGGATTTAACCCAGATCTATTGACTGGGGGTGAATGTTTGATTTGCTCTGCATTCCGTCCATCATCTGTGGGTCTTTTGATTTCTACATCTGTGCCCAGACATCAGTTCCTCATCCATTTTGTCCCAGCCCTTATAGGGATGATTAAAAACAGTCAAATTACAACCCATAGTTATGCAGTGCACCAATTTAAACTGCAACATTATTAATATGAGGAATATGACTATTTAGCAGAACAGGGAGGAGGCCACGGTTGGTGAGGAGTCTGCAGGTAGAGTATCTACCAGAATGATCATTATCAAAGGTAAGTAACTTGTTCTTCTGAAGGATACCAATACCTGCAAATTAATTGCTCTTTGAATAGATATCACACCAATATTCCTCCTAAGGACTGAGTCTGAGGTAATGATCACACCAGAAAGTGCTGAAGTACAGAGCAAAAGTAATGCAAAACCTCTGGACTTCCGAGTCTAAGCAGTAATGCTTAGCTCACATGTAATTCTATGCACAAGTCACTGAGACATATCCTGCATAGGCACACCCCTGGACAAGGCTAAGGAAATTACCTTTGCCCTGGCAGAATAGGCTGTGGTACCTTCTGGCTATTCTTTTTTTTTTTTTTTAAAGTCCATTGCATATCATAATGCACTGCACAATTCCTCTGTTCAAAGGCCTCTTCCGGACAGCCGTGCCCTTCTTGGTGCCTACATAGACAATTAGGTGATCATAAGGTTGTAATTCCTTAGTACTGTCGAGGTGTAGCTGACTGCTCAAAGAGGGCTCAACCTATGCAGCCTCTCCACCTCCATGGTCGAAAGAAAAGACGCCTTAATTCTCAAAATCAGATTGCCTGGAAAGAAATATGTTAGCAGAGGTCGAATGCACAGCACATGCAGCTCACTGATCTACCGAGACGAAGTGACAGCCACAAATAACGCTATTTTTCTTGTCAAAAGTTTTAACTGGCTGCTATGCATATGCTCAAATGGAGCCCCCGGGCAAGTCACGAATGGAGTAGGACGTGTGCTCTCGGAGCTCCGGTCCACTGCGCCCTGCTTACACGCCACGCATTACACCACTCAACGGGCTCGACGGTGAGGCCCTGGGAGCACTCCGGCCCTCCCCCCCCCCCTCCTGAAGCCCTGAACTTCTGCTGGGGACCCTCCTCGTAGCCCCCCGACACTAGGATGGTGCAACTGCACCCTGAGCCACTGCCATCTTGGGCCTTGCCGAGGGGCTCGTGACTGCGGGGCCGCCTCTCTTCTATCTATCGTGTCCCCCTTACAATGGGGGTCACCTGATCTGGGGACCGCCACCCCCTGTGGACGCATTAGAGAGCCCAGCGGCCTGCCTGAGGAGGCGGGCCAGGCCTCGGCGCCCTGCGGATCCGCTCCATCGAGCCTTCAGCCTGGAGACTAACTGGTGATGACCCTGTGAGACGTGGGACCTGCGCTCCGGGCTCGGTGCTGAGGAGTGGCGGTCGGCGGTGCTCCAGAAGGCGCCCTCGAGGGACGTGGCCGAAACTGACTGGCCCCGGCTGTGCAGAGGCCTCCAGCGTCGGCCCTGCCTCAATTTTGTGCTCCGGACCAGGGCTCTCCGTGCCTGCTGCTGCCGCCGGCCCACACTTCTGCAACGGGAGAGCTGAGGGCGATCTGACTACAGGTAAGGGAGATCGGCTGCGGGGATCGCGCAGCGGGGGGCTCTCACCTCCCTCTCTCGTTGGGCCCTCGACGGGACTCCTGTGGGACTCACTCACCCGTTGAGCATGGGAAACATGTTGGACCTTCGAGTCCCTGTAAGATTATTTACTTTGGCATTCTTTGCATGTTTCATTTGTAACTTCGTAACTTTTTTAACAACTGATGTTGTGATTTCTTAAACTCACTTTACCTGTCGGGATTTCGTATCCTCGACAAGTTTGCTTTCACGTTGTTACTCTCTGCTATTCACGCTGGGTTACCGGGCGGAGCCCACGCTGTCGACTTATAGGCGGCTTTGCGGACATAAATCCTGAACATTCCAATCTTGAATGGGAAGTACTGTTACAACAAAGAGAGAACATTCATGAACTTGTTTGACTTAGCGCGTCCTGGATACAATCATTCTGTCTCACAGTACCTGGTCACTGCCCAGTAGGACATCCCCTCCTGACTGATCACATCATCGAAGTATACTTTATCAAGTGCTCTCCACATGAGAGAACTTTGGAATGTGCATTTCCAGCACTAATATGGAAATATTTGACACAGACAATTAGTGGTCTTCCGCGCTGCCCTACATATCTCCTTTGAGTAAACATTAGTTCCCCCTGGGTGTTTTTGTATGTTCTCGTTATCTGGTTAAGGTCCTGAGGAAGGTGGCGTCACCATTCCTCCAGCCACCGAAACGCGCGTCGACCAATGCCGTTTAGATCTTGCTGTTTGCAGCCAACTCTATTGGTCATAGAGACTATGTCATCTGTTGTCTCCCATTTTCCAGATGCATGCATTTTTTTGGATGGTGTATGAGTATGTATGAGGTTGTATATATGTGGTATAGTATGAATGAAAGATTTTCTTTTTTCACAAATTTGCATTCAGGGGTCATTAATTCAAACCTGTTGTATCTAACATTTTATGTAACTATTATGTTCTATTGCATGTAAGTGCTTTAAAAAAAATATTCTGGTATTTATACAAAAAAACAAAAAAGAAAAAAGTAAAGACATTTTTGAAATTGAAATAAACTAAAAAGTTTAACAAATTTTTATAGAGCTATTATGTCTTCTCTTCATAGGTTGTTGTTGTTCAGATATACTATGTAAGCCCATGCTGAAAGTAGCTCACAGATAGGTCACGAGGGAGCTCCTTTATATTGTGGACTCTCTGCTATTCACCCTGTACCGACCAGCGCAGCTATGTTCTAAATACACTTGTTGGCTCATACCGGTTTCACAGTCCAATGCATATGTGTAACCAACATGTTTGTTCCGTTTTGTTCCTTTACGTTTACCTGAATGCTACACGAGTTGGCTTATACTGGTTTCACAGTGTAATGCACCTAATATGGCACTATTCTTGTTTTTCTAGGTTTACCTGACGGCTACACATGCCAACTCTTTATCTTCACCTTAACCATGCTTGATGAGTCTGGCTTGATTCATTTTTCACGGATACCTGTTCAGTTCTTTACCGTTTTTCCTTGACTCATCCTCACTTGGTTCTCTTGGCACAGGTCAATACACGCAGTTATTATTGTTCAGCATTATACTTCACGTCGAGGTGTTTTTATTTCACCACCATTCAACCCAACAACGCATCCTTGAGCTTGCTTTTACATCTGCTGTTCTCCATTTTCATTTTTTAGAGGTAATTTCCCCTGACGAAGGGTTCGCCCGAAATGCATTGGGTTTGAACTACTATCGGGTTTTGAACAACTACCCTGTTGAAGGAATTTGATCTTAAGATATTGTGTTGAATAATACATCACTAATTATCACCGCTGTTCATTTATTGAATAACATTGAACCGAAGTTTGGCTGTGCAATCGGGGGACGTTACCCGACAGGATAACGCTTTTCATTTTTAACTCGCTCACCCACCCCACCATCCTGTGCCACGGGGTATACTCTGCCCCCTTCTTAAATAACTCTTTGCCTACCGCCCACCTACTGAGGGGATCCTTGGGGAGTCCACTGGAGCCGGCCTCTGCAACAGGCTCCGACACCGGCCCTTCAGCTGCTCTCCAGCCAGCGCTCTCCACACCGAGCACTTAACTAGACCACACTGCTGCAATAATTCGGCGCTGGTGGAGGCAGGGGGACCAGCTGCGAAGATCGCGTGGCGAGGCCTCTGCCCCCACCCCCCTCTTCGATGAGTATCATTTGGGCTTACTCGTAGACCCCCTACCTGCCTCTTCTAACCGTGACATGGCCCGGGCACAGCTTGGTGTGGCTGAGTCCAGTTGCATGCCTCCGGGGGCGACCCATGGGTGGCCTGCCCACCCTTTGCTCCTGACCCTGTGGACGACCTCAGCCTTCTCTCATACCCCTACTAGCTGGACTGGTACCCGTTGCTAGCTTGATTGGTGCTCATTGCTTCTTCTGGTCCCCCACGGCCCCCCAACGAGGTGGGGTCACGCGGGACGTCGGCATTCTCAGGAGTGGAGATCGCTGCGAGGCTCGTGCGGCGGGGCCGTCTACCCCCCTCCCCCCTTCGTGGGCTTTTGGGGTGCCCCCCCCTGGAGATGTAGTCCCAGGCCTTTTCATCTGCACCGGGAGGCTACACATCGCGAGGCATAGACAAGGCCTGGCCCTGAGGCAGTAGGGTCTTCTCACAACTGACTACAGCCAATATTGATTTGGGTGCTCAATTCTTTCCTGTGCGCTGTCACAGCTAGAGCATACCACACATAATGTGGCCTTCCTACTACAGCGTCAGCAACTCTTCTTTTTACTCCCTGGAATATCCCCTCCTGGACACAGCGTTGAGGACAACTCAACCCCTACCATGCCACGTTCCAAACTGGGCAAAGATCCCGCACCTACCCCAGCCAAGGACAACCCTGTTGCCTCCCTATGGCTGAACTCCAACACTCAGCCGCAGCCTACCTCTGACCCTCCAAGTGCTTCTGCCATTGAGGAGTTGGCGGCATCCCCGATCACACAGGCTTTTATGACCTCTTTCCTACAGGCAATTAAGAATGAAATCGAATCGCTCAAAAACGACTTTAAATCTTGCCTGCGTGAGGTCCGCCAGGACGTCATGGAAATTGGGGGCCGGGTGGATGACCTTCAGCGCACGATGGATGCACGCACAGAGGGTCATGAGAGCCTCTGGCGTAGAATGACTGAATTAGAAGACCAACATATTAACCTGCAGCTGAAGCAAGAAGATATGAAAAATAGAAGCCGGCATAATAACATCCGCATCAGGGGGGTCCCACTGGGAGTGGAGGGTCAAGATATAATGGCTTTCACAGCTGACCTTCTACATACACTCAGGGCTGACGATGCCTCTCCTCCAGCCCTCGACAAAGCACATTGAGTCATTGGCCCAAGAGGTCGCCAGGACATCGTCCCGGATATTCTCACTCAAGTCCATTTCTTTGTAGACAAGGAAGTCATCCTACAGAAGGTGCCTAGTGTACAAAGGCCACACTATCCAAGTCTTTCAGGACATTGCCCCGGTCACTCTCCGCCGACGTAAAGAATTCAAACCGGTTACAGATAAACTATGTGATCTCCAAATTAAATAACAATGGGGCCATCCTTTTGCACTGATCTTCTCCTGGGAGGGCAAACGTCACGCCCTCCGCTCCCTGAAAGATGCGAAGCACCTCCTTCAAATTCCAACAGAACCTGGCGACGATACTCCTTAACCACGGGCCTCTTGTAGGGAGACAATACGGCCAGAATGGTCCACCGTCCATCCCCACTCAAACACATCTCGAGTGAAGGAACAGATTTCCTCCCAAACGAAGCAAAATATCATTAACCACCTTCACACCATGAGTACCCCTCACTCACTGGCCTGGTATTCGGAGACCTCAGACTAATGCAGACTTAATAGTGTACTAACCCTGTCCTGAACTATTTCCAAACGGCCTCTTAGTGCTGAAAATCTGAGGCCCTTAATACAAACATTGCGTTCTAGCCAATAATAATTTAATATGTGCTTTGTGTCCTGATTATTTCCTCTGACTCACTACTCCTCGAGGGGGCTCTTGCTCTCCTCTACATGCCAAATCTCCTCCTTCGGCGTGCATACAGATATTCTGATACCTGGCACACACTGCCATGCCTCTGGAAAATCACAGTTGGTCATAGAGGCCACTTACCTGATTTCATTGACACCCCACTATTCCTTCTCTAGCAGATCCATGGCTGGCGTATTCTAACGCCACCCTGACCCTGGTCTGCGGAGCCCGACTTACCTACACTTACCACGCCCCCCCCCCATATACACGTAGTGCCCCTAGGAGGAGTGAATTCCTCAGATGGCTCTTGCCTCGACTTTCGAACTATTCCAGGAATGGCAGTAAACCCCCACAGGCCCTGTTGGCTGCACCTTGTTACCGTCCCCCTTTTCTTTCCTTCCTTACACTGGGGGGTAGGCGAGCTCGACACAACAACCTCCTCACAACCCAAAAAGTATATTCTATACACTGGGGGCACACGCCATTTGTTTCATAAGCCTTACTCCTCCCTCCTAGCGGAATACAACCTTCCCACTCACGGCTACAACATTACCCTCGACTACTCCTCACAACAGTGTGACCACGAACCGCTTATTAAACTCCTCTCCCTTAATGTCAAAGGGCTTAACTCTCCTAACAAGAGGCGCCAGATATGGCTATACTTGCTCCTCCAAGACCCCGATATCATCTTCCTCCAATAAACGCGCTTGCTTTCTACAGACATACGTCTCCTGACCCACCCCAAATACCCCTATCAATACTGTGCGTCGGTCACCTCCAAAACAGGGGGGGGTTGCTATATTAGCTAAATATCAATTGGGGAGGGTGCCCCCTCGGGTGACACGGGGAAACCCACTTGGGTGCACAACCTCTGACCCTTTTCAATGTCTACGCGCCAAATCAGGCGCAGGACGCCTTCCTCAGATCCTTGCTGAAAGACCACCTGCACTCCCCGGAGGGGCTGGAGATTTTTGGAGGTGACTTCTACATGGTTTGGGATCCCAATGTGGATTGGAGTGCCGCCACATATCGGAATACAGGGGCAATGTCAGCTGCCTAAGTGGGACCTTAAAGAATTGGGCCTGGCAGACGCCTGGAGAGATCATTCCCCGGGCGTACGCGACTACACTTTCTTCTCACACGTCCACCGCTACGACTCACAAATTGACTATTGACGCGCTGTTTGCCATCATCGCCTGCTGGAGGGGACTCTAAGTCCCAGGGTGCTGTTTGCCTGGAGGGAGGAGCCTGCCGTCATCGCCGCGCTATAAAGCGCCTTGTTACACCGCAGCGCGGGACGCGCGCGGGCGAAGCCCGGGCTAAGGGCGGGCCCGTCCTTGCCCGTCATTGACAGGAAGAGACAGGACAGGGCCACCCCCCTTGAATCCAGTGGTCAGCTTACGGCCTGAACTGCTTATAGCCATCACACCTCAGGTTTGACTATCTGTGCTGCCACTGTAGAAATCTTTGATTGTTTCCAAACTACGCTCCTATAGTCCTAGCCTACCCAGAGACTAAAAGATCCACATTGACTGTTTTGTTAGTTCTTAATGTAGTGGGAAGTTGTCTAGTTGTTTCTACCTATTGCTAAACTTTCCGAGTATGGGGAAAACGAAATTAATGGAGGGGAGTGAAGGAGGGGGGGGCAGGGGTACTGCTGGCAGGGATAATAGGGGAAAAAAAGCTAGAAAGATCCAAAAGCAAACACTGCAACTGACCCAACCAGGAAGTAATTGCGTTATGGATAGAATAGATACTCTCATCAGTGAGTGTGAGGGCATCCTTGAGGATGATACATCCATTCAGGTCCTAACCACCGATCTATCCCAAGGCTCCGTAAGTACAACTATTCACAGCCCTGATCGACAGTTAACTATCCCTGCAATGTTCCACAAATCGACTGGAGGTGGAAGCTCAGTTATTAAAATGAGCAAGACCATAGATACTGGGGAGGGTAGACAGGCTTCTGTTGAGAATGTAAGCGATAATTTCCAGTTACTGGGAGTTGAAGTTGCCTGTGCCAACAGGTTCTCCCCCCTGACTGACTCTCTGGTTGGAGATGGTTCAGACACCCTGTCATGTATCTCCCCTACTTCGTCTGGCTGTCCCTCTTACGACCTTGCTCCATGCTCTAGTACCAACTTACCCCCTGATCCCCAGGGAACACACCTTCTCATTAATGAATTGAGGTAGGAAATATCTTCAATGCGACTATTGATCGTAGATTTAACATCTATGGTTAAACTCCTAGTACAAAGGGTACCTACCTACTCAGAAGCCACAAAAAAACTGTTTAAGTCAGGATGACCAGCTTAGAAAGGTAAATTATAATAAACATAAGCCTGGCTCTGAAAGTATCGGCTTAGCTAGTAAGGTTTCCTCGCAGTCTCAATGCTGCTTTATGGGAGGTACAGGAGTGATCCCTATGACTAGGCCAGGTCGCCTGAACATGACCAGTTCTAAACCAGTTCCGGCACAAACAGATAATAAATCGACCCTGTCTATTAAGAACAGGAAATTCCCTACACAACACCCATGAGCGTAGATCTATAGTGCCCAGATTCAACCTACCACAGGCCTCTACAATTTTTATGGTAAATGTACCCAAATATGCTAACAATAATGTCACAGAAAGTGCAGATTCCCTTACCAATAAAGCTATACACTGGATCCGTCATGTGAGGGGGTGTCGCTCGATTATTCGCGAAGATATTATTAGCGCAAGAAGACTCGCCTCACGAACTGACCCATTGGATTGCATTGAGCTAAAGCTCAAAGGACAAGATCTTGCAGAAAACATGCTAGCATTAGAATTCCGTACATCGTCCCCAGATTACTCTCCAATCCAATTTAGACGTTTCCCACTCACTGATAGCTATGGATGCTTCCCTGGGCAACAACCTCCCCTCCAAGTAGGGTCTTCCTCCTTGGAAGTTAATGATTGACTCGTGAACACGACCTATGAAGAACAGGAAACCCAGGGAGTTCTTTTACTAAGCAGAGAATCCTCGTTTTGTACTCCTTGTAACTATATGCCATCATGCCCTACTAACGACATAGCGCCAGATAACACACTGGTTACACTATTGTCACCGCTGAAGCCGGGCATTCTTGGAGGGGGCACACTGACTGGCCCCAGTGGCAGGGACCCAGCCTGTGGTCGTTCTGCAGGACTGTCGGTGCTTTCTTGGAACATAGCTGGGTTGGGTTCTAAGATTGCATCCCCCGATTGGCACTCCTTTATGGACCAATACGACATTTGCCTCCTACAGGAAACCTGGATGGTGGATCCCTGCTTCCAAGCAGGCTACCTAAATTATAACATACCGGCTACTAGGGGGGGAAAAAAGGATGCGTCTCGGGTGGGTTACTAATCTGGGTTTGCCAAGAACTGGGTCTTGTCGTACAGACACTCGAGTCGAATAACAAGGACATCTTAGCAATCAGGGTGAAATGGGGCCAAAGTGACACTATTGACGTCTATAACGTCTATGCAAGAGGGACTAATGGTAAAAAATCTGACGTTTTAGCGGCTCTCGATGGTTTACTAGACCAGCATTCGGGCGGCAGGAATATATTAATAGCGGGTGATTTTAATGTGACCTTCGAGCCCCTTACAAATGAGAATCATAACCTTACTGAAGATGACCAGTGGGGAATCCCTAAATTAGACTTAGCTCCCATAAAAAAGTGGACGGATGTGGTGATCCAATTATATTCCATCTGCCTGGAGAAAGGCCTATGGGCGACAAATGGCAGAACCCCATCCGATAGACATGGGGCTTGTACATTTAATAATGGCTTAAGTACTAGCCGCATCGATTATCTATTGATTAACTTCCAATTATGGAATGTGCTAAGTGATATGGTGGTCTCAGAGAGGCTTGAGAGCGATCATAACCCTTTGTGTGCAGTGTTTGACCTAACAATAAAAGAAGTAATTAAACCCATATATAGAGAAATTGCCACTCAGGATTTGTCCTCCACAAATGATATGAGGAGGTTAAAATGGGCGTACCTATTAGAGAACCCTGAAGCTCTCGGAAAAATTTCCTTGGATATTAATAGTGCTATATCCTCACTAGAAGTTTGTAGGAGAGTAGGATCTGCCTCTTATGTTGCCCCCACTTTTTTCTGATGTTTACACTGGTTTCTGGCTATAGTCTGGCTGGGTCCCTGCTAATCAGGGCCCCAGCCTCTCTGTTCTCTCTAAACGACTTGGAGTGCACTCTAGGTGCACTAGTGATTGGATACTGTGGCACCTTAGGAGTCCCTGGTATATGGTACCTTAGGTACTAAGGGCATAGGTACTTCACAGGCCTACCAGGGACTGCAGCATGTATTATGCCACCTCTGGGAAGCAGACTAAATCTGACACCACAGGCCTGCTACTGCAGCCTGGGTGAGGTGGTGCTAGCACTCCTCACTGAGATATAGGTCCCTATATCTCTCCTACACACACATATAAACCTATCAGTCACCCCTAAGGCAGGCCCTATCAATCCTGAGGGCAGGGTGCTTGGCTTCTATGTGAGGGGGTGCCTCTGCCTGAGCAGGGCCCCTCTGCAGCTCTCAGAGTCCATTCTCTGGTGCTGTTTGTGGATGCGGTTAAACCATATACTTTTAAGTGCATTATATCCTCGCGGCAGAATGCTAACTTTGGAATGGCTGCATCGAAACATGTCGTGTTTGGTGTCAAACATCTTGGAATACTACCCCCCCCACCGCCAGTCCTGGCGGCGGGGGTAGCATTCCACCCTTCTAGAGGGATAGACATGTACCTACTGTGGAAACGCGGTAGAATCCTAAAGAGCCCTGGCATCACAAAATGGATGCCACCAGTCACAGACACTGGGCTGCCCTCCTGCTGATGACCAACACTCGCAGTGGAGGAAGCCCAACAATAGATATCCTGTCCCAAGGGGTGTGACCACCTCCCAGACAGGGTTTAGTGTATTGGGGCTGGGTGGGTGCACTCCTAGAGTGCTTTGAAGTCCTGCACTGGGGGAGCAGAAGGCTCCTCTGTGCATACCCCAGTTCAAACCGGCTCAGGGGCTACCTGCCCCTGCTCTGGCGCGAAACTCGACAAAGGGAAGTGGGTGTAGCCACCCACTCCCTGACCCTCCCATAGGTAGGGTCATAGAGCTAGTCCCTCCCTTTCTTTTAGTATAAGAGGGGGAACCTGTGCATTGCAAACTAGATTTCCCTGGACGACGCTCTGAAGACGAATCCCAGACCTTCCACTACCTTTGGAAGACTGAAGAATCTCCCTTGGAGTCAAGGAGTGACTCCCCTGCTTGGCAGGCACCAAAAACTACAAACTACGGTCGCAAACTACGCCGCTCCCGCCGGAGTCCGAAGTCCCTGCAGCCCAAGAAGTGGATTTCCTGACTTCTCAAAGGCCATCGTGAGTCCCCAGCGAAGCTGAGGCAAGTGGGCCCCAAGAGTGACGAGGAACCGCGACCCCTGGGTACCGTGCACTATTGTCGAGTGCAACTCCTTCACAACGTTCCACGAACTTGTGCTTTGGACCACGTGTGGTCCTAGCCTCCAGCAGGAATCCCTCCGAAGATCAGAGGCCTACCGCGTCCCGAGTGACCGTGGGCCCCTGTTGAGCGAATCCTCCCGAGGCGTCTTCGCGATCCCTTGCCAGCCGGCTTGTGGGTCCCCAGAAGACTTTCTAAAGACACCAAAGGGCTCCCCTGGTTGCTCCAGGCCTGCCCTGACTTACCCTCGCTGGGTGAGTCCCACAGACCTTGCTGGTCTGCGCCATTGCCTCTTCACACTTTCCCCGAGACTTGCTGTTACCAAGGCTTGTTGGCTCCAATTGAGTCGCCGACACCGCAGTAAGCTGCAGACATCGTGGAACACGCCAAATCCAGCTCCTGGTCGTCGTCGACACCTCCTGGACCTCGTGGCTGAAGAGTCAAGGCAACCCGCGAACGACCTGAATCTTGCGACGACGGAGGGCATCCATCTTCCTTGCCCCGAGTCACTGCCAAGTGACTTTGAACACTGTCCCCTCTGCTTTCAGGTCTTCCATCTTCTGAATCCAGGCTTGGATTCCTCCGGACACTTCTCCAGTCGCCGCAAGCAGCAAGTCTTCACTGGCTTCCATTGAAAACGACACCGCGACCCGACACCAAAGAACACCTATGCACCCGGCTCCCCTGGGTGAGGTAACTTCAGCACTACGGTGCTCCTGTGGGTGTGGGCCCTCGAACTACTTACCCTGTAAGTGACTTGCTTGTAGCTACCCTAGAAGTGCCCTAAAACTCTTATTTTCTAAGTGCGACAATTGCGCTGACTCGTACAGGGTTCGCGTCTGTGTTAGACACACCGCGTCCATCTCCTTTGTAACACTATCTAGAACTGTATCCTTCGACTCGTACTGAGTCCGATCGGTGTTCGCCTCGAACACACAAGGGGCCTGTAACATTGAGATCTCCATTGCACTGACTCGCACAAGGTTCGCGTCTGTGTTAGACAGCGCGTCCATCTCCCTTGCAACTCTATCTGTAACCGATCGGTGTGTTCGCCTCGAACACGCAAGGGACCTTTAACATTGAAATCTCAATCGCGTCTGAGCGCATAGACTCGCACAGGACTCGCACCGGTGCCAGGACACTGCGTCCGTCCCCTGTGGGTCTCCTACAACTACCTGGGGTGGTTCTTGGGGGTCCCTCGATTCTAGATGCCCTAGGTCTAGCCAAACTAAGATTGTGATATTCGATTGTGCTAAACTTATTTTGATAACATTTGATTTGTACATATGTTCCTGACTTCTAATCTCATAAAGAGATTAGTAGAGAGTGTTTATTAATAAATACATATATAATTGATATATATACCTGTGTGGTGTCTTTTCATTTGGTGATTCAAGAGATTGTGTGGTAAAACAAGCTGCTTTACATTCCTTCAAGACTTAGCCTGAAGGCTGCTCTCCACAGCTACCACCAGGATAGCTTTCTATAAAGGTTGTCTTAAACCTATCTACCATAAGAGTCGAATTGTTCTGGTGCAAGGTGTCCACTTTAATTAGTGAACAGCATATACCAGGCCAACTTCTCACAAAGTTCTCCTCTCCAACTCCGCAACCCCCGAGTCTATAATAGAATTCCATGAAGAATTCTTTACCCAATTACGTACCCATTTTTTTAAGTATTCTAAGACCAGAACTACCAGCACTAGAATTATTTCAAAATGGTTTAATGCTGAATGCAAGGAGGCACGAAAGACTCTAGGGAGCGCAGTAAGAGAAGGGGATCCTGACAAAGTACGTACGGCTAGGCAAATCTATAAGAAAGTGCAACATATAGCCAAAAAAACTTGGGATAAGAACAGATGGTTGGACCTCAAACGTGCCTGCGGAAGTAAAAATTGTAAGGAGTTTTGGGATGTTGTAAAATGGGGCAGTGGTGGTCGACCGACAGAACCAATAAACCATGTAAGCCAGGATCAATGGGTTAACTACTTCAAACCCCAATATGCCTGTAACCCAGAAGACTAAGAAATGCCTGAGTTCTCATACTCCTATTTCCGCGGCCCCGCTTTTAATGAGGCCGATGTTAGCCTCGCATTGAGAACTCTATCGGGAGGCAAAGCACCGGAGCCCAATGGAATCCCAGCTGACATATATCTCTTTGATCAAGCTAAGTGGAGCAAATACATTATGATTTTAGCTAATGAAATTGCAATGGGTGCACCGGTCCCGGCCTCGTGGAAAGGGGCCGAGGTAATCCCTGTTTTTAAAAAAGGGGATAGATGTCAGCCTGAAAATTATAGACCGATTAGTTTAATTAATACCTTCCAAAAAACAAGCATTGGCATAGCCAATAGGTCTCGCCTTTGGGACCTTATAAGTGTTTAGCTGTGCAACATTTGATGTTGTTGACGAAAGGATATTGTGCTGCAGAAGTAAATACTTATAAGGTCATAAAGGGGAGATATATTGGATATGGTAATGATTGGTTTTTTTTTTTTTTTTTTAAGGACAAGAAGTGATTTTATGCTGCGGCTGCCACTTAGTGTACCGTTTTATACGTAGACGTTGTAGCTATATTTGAGAGAGGTAGACAGAGGTGGACAGAGGTAGAGCGAGGTAGAGAGAGGTAGACAGAGGTAGACAGAGGTAGACAGAGGTAGACAGAGGTAGAGAGGTAGACAGAGGTAGACAGAGGTAGACAGAGGTAGACAGAGGTAGAGAGGTAGAGAGAGGTAGAGAGAGGTAGAGAGAGGTAGAGAGAGGTAGAGAGAGGTAGAGAGAGGTAGAGAGAGGTAGAGAGGTGGACTGTGAGAGAGGTGGACAGAGGTAGAGAGAGGTGGACAGAGGTAGAGAGAGGTGGACAGAGGTAGAGAGAGGTGGACAGAGGTAGAGAGAGGTGGACAGAGGTAGAGAGAGGTGGACAGAGGTGGACAGAGGTAGAGAGGTGGACAGAGGTAGAGAGGTGGACAGAGGTAGAGAGGTGGAGAGAGGTAGAGAGGTGGACAGAGGTGGAGAGGGGTAGAGAGGGGTAGAGAGGTGGAGAGGGGTAGAGAGAGGGGTAGAGAGAGGGGTAGAGAGAGGGGTAGAGAGAGGGGTAGAGAGAGGGGTAGAGAGAGGGGTAGAGAGAGGGGTAGAGAGAGGGGTAGAGAGAGGGGTAGAGAGAGGGGTAGAGAGAGGGGTAGAGAGAGGGGTAGAGAGAGGGGTAGAGAGAGGGGTAGAGAGAGGGGTAGAGAGAGGGGTAGAGAGAGGGGTAGAGAGAGGGGTAGAGAGAGAGGTAGAGAGAGGTAGAGAGAGGTAGAGAGAGAGGTAGAGAGAGAGGTAGAGAGAGAGGTAGAGAGGGGTAGAGAGGGGG